>VWZS01002160.1:459173-605804 GCA_013397075.1 Rhabdornis inornatus | reverse complement strand
TGCGGAGGCGGTGTGTCCCCCGTGGGAAGGGGCCGAGCTGCGGAGGCGGTGTGTCCCCCGTGGGAAGGGGGGGCCGGGCTGCGGGCGGGGGTGGCGCAGGTGTGCGGGGCGGCGGCCGGAGCTCCCCCCGGCTGGCGCAGTGGCCCCGCGGGAAGGCGGTGCCCGGGGGGCGGTGGTCGGGGCCGGCCCGAGCCCCCCCGCAGGCCCGAGGCGCGGGAAGATGGCGCCTCTGCAGTGCAGCAGAGAGGAGGCGCCGGCAGCCCGCGCCCCTCCGCCGCCGCCCCTGCCCGCCCTCTTTCCTTCCTTCGCCGGCTCCCTCCCTCCTTCCCTCCCGGTGGGGCGGGGGTCCCCCGTGCCCACCCGTCCGCAGTCCCTGCGGGGTGGGCTGGCAGCAGGCTTGGACCCCAGAGGAGGAGCTGGCGCGGCTTGGTGTCGGTTCTTCCCCCTTCCCCCTCGCCAGATCTCAAAAAAGAAGGTGTGGGAGGGGTGAGTCACCTTCTGGTCTCCTTCGCTCCCTGCTTGCCACACTTCGGCCTGAAGACTTCGGCTTCCCGTGCCAATTCCCCCTTCTGGGGGGCTCAGTGAGATGTGGACGGCAGTATTTACCCTGATAGCGGAGGCGGATTCCTGCGGTCCCCTCCTTCCACAGGATGCGGGTCTGTGGCTCAGGTGCCCTTCCCGGGAGAGACCCCGGTACCCCACGAATAAGAGGACACAGCTCCACACCAGCCCTCTGTCCCTGCAGCCAAGGCTGCCAGCCTCAGGCTTTTGCTTTAAGGCATGATCTTGCCAGCATTGAGCAGGATGTATCCAGCTGAGCAGTTCTACAGATGCTCAGGCGTTTAAAGCTTCCAGTTATGGGACTCGTTTGGGTTTCAGTAGCTGCTTTCAACCATTTGTTGTCTGAATGTAATAGAAGGAAATGTTTGCCTTCGGTGTGTAGCTTAGGTAAAAAATGAGATTTTATGATTGAGACCATGCTACAAAATAGACCCCAGAAGGATGGGCTTTTCTGTCGGGTCCTTGTAGCCCTGGCCTTACGGATGGGTGTGTAGGTGTTGCCGCTGCGAAGGTGCTGGAAGAAAAGAGTCTTGGGTTTTGCACCAGAACTGTTCAGGAGGACTGAACGTCTGTGCTTAGGGACATCTGCAATGGTGTCTGCCTTAGTGATGGCCAGAATTTTGAGAGACATCCTCTGCCTGGAAGCATTTACTGAAATGGGCACTGAACTGATGTTTTTGCAGAAGCTTTCTGTCTTCTGTCGTTCCATGTGAATGTTTGAGGCTTGGCATTTATCCCTCTTCTTTATGATTGATGGTCAAGTAGGTTTTAGCATCTGGTGGTCTTGTGATAAGGTATTTATCAGTCTTGATTCTGTAAGGTTGATGTTTTGAGCAAGCCACTTGTTTTTATAACACTAAAATATTTCATAATAGAAATTGTGTATGCATGTTCTGCTCTTGAACAATCTTTTTATGCTAACGGATGAAATTTTTGTGTTTGAATTACATTTTCTGTAGATCTCTTTTCTGAAATGAAATGTTTTTCCTGCCATTTTAACAAATACTTTCTGGAAAGCAGCAAAGAATCTGTACTCTGCTTTGTTGTGTACTTTTGCTTAGGGAAATGGTATATGGAAGAGAAAAAGCAGGAACAAAACAAATGGTCTCTGTTCTACCCATAAAAAATTCCTTTCTAAAATTACAGGTAGATTAATAGTGATTTAGCATCTTAAAAGGAAATATTCTGTAGTAATGTCCTGGTGATGCCATGGTTTCTTGGCATGTTACTTTCTGACCCTCATGTGAATCACACTCACTGTGGTTAGGAAATCCATTGGCTGGGAGCTGCCATATTCTGCAGTAGCTACTTTTGCATGTAATCTTTTTCAGTAGTTGTCTGGTTTTAGTAGATAAATGCAACAGACAGTAACTATCGAATAATCCAGTTTATAAATCGTTTCCTCTCATTAGCACACTGAGGTTTCTGCCATGCCTGTTTTGCTTCCTGCTCTAGCTGCGTGTTTCTAAGCAAGACTCCTTTACCAGATGACTGAAATGAAATTAGGGTATGAGTATGTCATAAACTGGCCCTCAGAAAAAAGACAAAAAGGATTTTTCTTGACAGTGTTTTTCTTTAAACTGGGTAATGTAGTGCTTTATAGGTTCTTGTTTTTGTTATTTTGGCATTTTTTGTTTGTTTGTTTTTTTTTTTTGGTAGAAGGCCCCAAATATTTGTTTCTTCATTGTTTAGTTTCCTAGTAGATCTTTCAAGAAATGACATTTAAATGTGAGAGGGGGAGCAAAGCCTTTACTTTGCTTCTGTTACAGGCTTTCAGTTCCTCCTTGTGTCGATTCTGTTCCCACATTTCCCTGGGAAAGGTTTGCATTTGTTGGAGGATCCCTTTTGCACTTTTATTTAAGATGCTGACGTGGAGTGGGTGGCTGAGTGGGCACATAGGGCAGGCTCTCTGGGATCATCAGGATCCTTGGCAGTCAGGTGAACAAATGAGCAAGTAAAAAAAAAAGAAGCTTTTGCCTTGCTTTTTCATTTGTCTTTTGTTTGATTAGTGGTTAACAGACAATTTTGAGACTTGCATGGTCTTCAAATGCCTTTTCTGTGGAAAAAACATGATCAACTTCTGTGCTTCTTCACAAAACATGTATGAAAACCTGAGGAATCTGACAAGATCTTTATGTTATTCAATTTTAATTTTTTTCCACATGAATGGTTTGTGTGACATGTAAACCATCTCCCTTACCCATTTTTAATTGATCAGTGCTGAATTATAGGGCAAACCCCCAAGAAGCATGGATCTCCTTTGGCTCTTCGTGACTTGCTCTTTGCATGTGTTTATTAAACTGTGAAGGATAATAAACTGTTTGATTTATAAGTTTTGTGAAGAAAAGGTATTAAAATTTCTTTTAATTAGTAGTTCTTTTCCAAAACAAAGCTTAGCAAAATAACTGAAGAGCATAGTAACTTCTAATTGCTTGACAAAATGACAGCTGTTTCTCTGAGCAAAATAATTACTTTTAGTGACTCAGTAAAATAATTAACACAAGCTGTTGGGTGTGGAGGCTTGGTCAAGAAATTGGGAGATAGCATCGCGTGAAGGAGGTCTCTGGTCTGACCCTGTGCCCAAAGCAGACCAGGCTGCATGGGAAAATGGAGCTCTAAGGACAGAACCTGTGCCACCTCTCTGGGTAGCCTGCCCCGTTCACTGTTTGGTTGGTTCCCCTGTGTTGGAATTCTCTAGGCTTAATTGACATCCTTAGTCCTGAATGCTCTGAGTGATGTAATTATGACACCTTCCAAAAAGGTATGCAATAACTCAAAGTTGAAAAAAATGTGTTTCAGTTTAATAAATAAAAATTATATTTGACAAATGTCCATGTATATGTATATACATAGGTGCATACACATAATGCATTAAAACACCTTATATATCAAGATAATGTATGCAAATATATTTAACCCCTGAACACATTTGCATATATAATGTATTTCATTTAACATTACTATATGTATACGTCTGTATCTTACTAGTGCATAGAGTGTATTAAACCAGCAGACATTTACATACCTCCTTACATCAAGCAATCAAGAGTGCTGCTGATAAAAATGTAATTGGGTGTGTATATATATATATATTGTAATAGGTTTATTGAAGTTGTTAGGTGAGATGTCTGGTGTGGTTTTAACAAGTAAGTCTAGAGCTGTGTTTTATTGGATTTAAATTCTGGGGATTTTGAAAGAAATTCCTGTGGTATAAGAAGATTAAAAGTAAAGCAAATTGAAAAAATACTGAACAAGGACTTTATGTAAGCTTGGCTAGCTCTTAGAATGTGCTCTTGTGATGAGGGTTTACAACAGTTGCTGCCAGGCTGAAGAATGCCAGGAGCAATGTTGATAGCAAACTAGAGCCTGGAATAATTTGAAGTCAAAGAACTCTTAAGAGAAGTTAAACATTGACTCAGGCCTGTTTTTTGCTTAAAGCTGAATGCAGTCTGTTGTGTCCTCATTCTCACAACCTGACCTGGGGTCTGCCTGCCTTCCCTTAACTTTCCTTCAACCTGTAGCTGAGGTTTTGAAAACACACTTTCTGCCCTCTTTGGAGATTACAGCCAGCTGAGAATATCAGCCAGAAATGGCTGTGTGTCTTTGAGTCTTAAGCCCTAAATAAGTCACTTTTCTGCCTTTGATTGTAATGTCACATTGGTTCTGAAACCTAGGGTTCTTTCCTTCATTTTGGACCAAAAACCCATTAGAGAGCCACATGATTATTAAATCTTGATGTAGATACCAAAGCTTTCCAGATGCCTTCAGTCACCAAAAATATTTATCTTTCCATGTGAGAATTTACTCATAGAACAAAAGAAAAACAAAATGGGTGTGGATAATGGCCTCTCTTCAAGGAGATAATTTGAATTACAGCAAATTAATATGTTTGCTTTTATATACATGTATTTATATATGTGTATATGAATGCCACATGTCAAGCCTTGCTGTATGGAGGATATAGGATTGTTTTGATTCTTCCCTTTTTAGCACAGCAGTGATTCAAGTAATTACACAGCAAATATTTAGCGTGATGGAAATTAGGGTAAGGGGCAGTACACCCTAAGGTTGTAATCAGTGCAGTGGCTTGCAAAACATGCTTTCCAGGTGACAAGCACATCTTGGAGTGTGACAGTAAAAATGTTCAACTAAGTAATGTTTTTTAGAAGGGTGGTAAACCATACTCCAGCTACTGACAGTAAGGACATCACTGTTATGTGGTTCTGTGCTGCAGGTTTCTTGCCCTGCACTGATTAGCAGAAACAGGACTGAGCAGTAGGTGTGGATGTTGCTGGTTTCTTTACTGGAACTCCCAGAGCTTTGTGAGTGCTCTGACTTCTTCTGGGGGGCAGGACTTCTGGCTTTGTTTTCTTGATAGTCCTCCCTGCAGGTTCAGGAGAACTTCCTCCTCTCTTCGGGATTGAATATTAAATGGTAAGTAAGTATAGATTGAGGCTTTCCAAAAGAAGTAAAGCTTCTTGCCAAGTGATGGCATTCCACGGACCATGGGACAGCCAAGCTTTAAACAGAGGAGTCCATGAGCCAGAGTGCTTTGTGGGTTTGCAGTCTAGCTTCTCTTTCCAGACAGTAGTTAACCACTGGCTGGCTACTGAGCTCACTCAGGAGCTGGCTCTGAAGAGCTGCTTCTCCAGTGGCCATCACCCGGTGAGTGCTCTGTGACTCCTCTCTGGACTGCTTTTACAATCTGTGCTGTGCTCAAAGGAACAAGCTGTACGTTTTTTGGTAGGTGGTCATCTTCTGGCAGACATTTCAGAGACCTGAGTTGGAAACTGGCCACAAGCAGTTGGGCTGGCCCATCTAAAAGAGCAGGCAGCTCCTTTGGGAAAGAGAGCAACCTCTAAAATCACATTTACTGAAGTTTGTGCCATAACATTTAATTAAAGTGCTGGCTCCTTTGCCTGTGACTTGCAGCAGAGCATTAAAGTATTTTCATATACCACCCTTCTTGAGTGTCTAGTTGTTAAAACTTATTGTCAAGTCACTGTGAAAAGGCAGAAATCTCCAAGGAAGTGCATTCAGGGGTGGATGACTCCACTCAGTTCCCACTGACCCATTTGGAGCTAATCCAGATAGGAATTCTCTGTTCTTCATCTGGTCTCATATTTCCCCAGAGCAGAGCTTATCTATTCAAGCATAGCAGGTAACATATGACAGGAATGGGGCAAAACTGGTTGTGCCTGTTAGTAAAAACATTTTAAAATGGTTTCTTTTCAGAGCAGGCTACCAAAGTGATCCAGTATGACAATTTCTGTGGTTTACAAAATCTGTTTGGAATTACGATTAATCAAAGAAAACACATGTTTAAAAGGTGTTCAGGATGGGGGGAGGTTGGGAAATTCCCTGTATTTTTGTGGAACTGTATTAATGCTGGACTTCAAGGTTTCTGAAACTATGAAACAGGAGTTTACACATATACAGCATAAATTTAGGTAATATAGTTAATTGATTCTAATAGAGTTGAAGTATACCATTAATTTGTGGTGAAAGTGAAAATTGCCACCTCATCTACCTCCAACAGTTAGAATTAGCGTCCTATGGACACACACTAAAAAACATAGAGATGGAGCAGGATTCTGGAGTTGTTTCCAATCTCCTTGTCATGCTATCACATTGTCTTTGTGCCTGCAGCAAACCTTCTCTTATCTTATCAGCACAACTTTGAAATAGAGATTGCTCATTCTGAAGGTTTAACCCTGTAAAATTGATTTTTCTCTAAATTATGGTCTCTGGAAGGGGTGAGTTTTTTTTCCCCTGGTCAGATACCATAATATAGTTTTGTGACAAATGACTAAGGGCTAACTTGCGCTCTTGTCTATGCTTAGTTATGTAAATTTATTTGTAGCTGCAGTTTTGGATCTGAAATACAGTCTGATAGAATTATTGCATTCTGCTTTCTCATCATTCAAATGTAACTACAAGCTATTTGATCCCTATGCCTAATCTGAAAACAAGGGGAGGTAGATTTTTTTGAAGTATTGTTGTTAAAGGTTTGATTTCATAGTAGTTATTTTTTAAAGTTCCTCATGAACTAAGTCATGGCTTCTAGTTAGTTTTTTTCCCTTGGAAAAACCTCTCTTTAGTATACATCCCATATAATGAGTACATATTTGTTTATGTAAACAATGGAAAATACAACATTATTAGGGGACCGTAAACTGAAGGAAGGAAAGAAAATGCAATGCAATAAAAAGGTTGTGGCTTTAAAAAAGTGTTCATTATTTTGGGTGTTTTCTTTTGTTTTTCTTTAAAGGCATTGTAAATTTAAATGTACTAAATGTTGATTGATTGTCTAATTGTTGAATGCTTCCATGTGTGGAAATATGAGGGGTTTGTGCTTTCATGCTATTAGTGAGCATCTAGACCTGTCACATGCTTTAAGCTGTTGGGTTGTTTTGAAGTTTGTTTGATACTCTTTTTCAGCTCTGCTATGTGTGCCTTGTCTGTCTTCTGCCCAGTTCTCTTAATTATGAAGTGGAATAAAATTGCTTTTAATGACTCATCTTGCAGCATCATATTTTCGTTGTTTTCATTTGCCAATTCTGTCCTCAGTTCCATTACGTCTTAAAAGGATGATGGCGCTGAAGTTGTTGAAGAACAAGCTTTTTAAACTGAGAATTTTGGAACTCCAAATTATCTTTCTTTCAGTGTTGCTTTTCTCCTACTGCTTGATTGCCAGCAATTTGCACGTGACAATTTGTAATCCCAACATCTAGATTTATTATGGGGATGTCAGCCTTATTTCATATTAAAAAAAGACAAAACAAAATGAAACAAACTCCCCCCCTAAATTAAAATTCAATATTTAAATTTTATGCAGAAGAGTAAGGAGGGGAATTAGCCTAAAAGAGCAAATAAGAGGCCCAGAAACATGAACATGTGAGTGAGAGAATTGTGAAGTCTTCTGAGGGGAGCTAGACACTGGCAGTTCCTTTCACTTCTGTTTAGATTAGTTTCTTCTTTGGTATAGTCTTCTTTTGTTCTCATAGTGGTAATACAAGTTTTCAGGATTTTTTTCCTTTTTCCTGCCAGTCATAGCAACTGAAAAGCCACTTTCTCCTTTTCTATGTGCAGAGTGTTCTTCCTAGTCGTGGTCACGTCTCTGAGCTGTGGAGGTGGAGTGACTCACCTTTCCCTGCCAGCCTCCTGTTGGAACCCAGGCTGAAGCAATATTTCTGGCAAAAGTCAGCCCTTGCCTGTGTGGGTTTTGTTTGGTGAATGGCCAGGATGAGATGGGTGGATGGATGGGAGAGGGGCAGATGCTGTTCCTGTTGTGCCATGAGGGAAGGAGGGTTGCTGGCTTGCCCTCATTGTCTTCATAACATCCCTGAACCAGTTCAGGAGGTGTTCATTTGGTCGGAGGAACTGATGCTTTTCTGAAGGTGTTTGCAAGAAAATCCAGTGGACATCTGAGCCTGGAGAGAAAAGTGTAATTGCTGATGAATAGCAGGGTAGAATTAAATCAGAGCATTTTACTTTGAAATCAGTCTAAACTATTTCTAAAAAAATAGTCAAATGAGACTTAGGCTTTGTCAAACACCTTTACATTAATTCATAGCTTTCTTGGGGTAATTTTATGATACTTTATTCCCTAATCATCTGTTTTATACCCAGAAATGGCTGTGGTGTCTTTTAGGTGAACCAGGGTGTGGGGCTGGAGCCTGGGAATGCTGGGCACAGGCTCTGTTCAGTCTGTCTCTGGTGCTCCAGACAGCATGGAGGCTGTGCTGGGAAATCCTCTCGGCATGGTGTTTGTTTGTTTGTTTGGTTTTGGTCTTGGTTTTGATTTTGTTTTTTTTTCCCTTGAACTGTTTTTATCTTGGCTTATTTTTCTTTTTGGCCCCTCTGGGGAGCCGCAGGGGGGACTGCCCCGAACCCAAGACCTCTTAAGAGCTGAACCAACACAACAGAGGACATTACAATCCACCAACTTCACCTGCTGCAAGGAGAAGAGCCAGGCCAGAAATCCAGCAGGTTCCCAGCTGCTGTGTGAACTCTTTCTTCTCCTCCCTTCCCAGAGATAAAGAAGGGCAGCCACCACCTTTGCCTCCTGGCCATGCGGCAAGGTGGGGGTGGGGTCAAATAAGGATCAATTTTTTTTTTCCCTGTGCTTTGTGGGTATCTTACTTTTTTAATAAACAGTTTTGCTTTTTTCCCCCCGCTTTCATCCCCTGATATCCATTTCTCTCATTGTCAGAAGAAAAGGGAGTTATTGAAGCCCTTTCTCCTTAGAGCAAATGCTCATTCCAGGGCATTTCCTCCTGAAATTTGTCTCCAAATCTGAGACAATTGCTATAATAGAAATGCTAAACTGTTTTTGAGCTGCTGTGGGCAGTGGCAAAAATACTGAAGGTCAAGGCTCAGGCTGTAAAACTTGGGACTGGCGTAGGTTGCTTGTCTCACATGAAGCATCCACTTTGATTTGAGTGAGGCTGGACATGCTTGAATATCCGTGCATGCATAAGTGTTTGTAATGTGTTTTAAGGAAATTGTGTCTCTTAACTGATAAGAGGAAGAAAGTTTTAATTAATCTGTCACTTGAAAGAAAACTTAGAAGTAACAAAAGGCTGTTATGTACTTCTTTTATGAGCAGAGATAGAAATGTGACTTAAAAAGTGCTGTTGACTTGTGAGGCTCAACAGTAATGCATGGAAGCCTTGAGTTTTCTGTAGTTGTTTTTGTAGTTGTGGTGTCAAACTGCTGTTGGACACTGAGTCTGATAATCAAGTGACCACCTCCTTTTTAAGAGGGATGTTGGGCCTGGAGCATATGTTGAGAGTATGCCATCCTCTCTGAGGAGGGCATGGGGAAGAGAGAGCTGGGGCGGCAATTGGTGTCTCTGATGGATAGAAGTCATTTAAAACCAAAAAAATTAATTCCAACTCTGGAGGTAAAACCACATGAGAAGAATAATCTAATTTATCAAGATGAAGAGTCTGAAAAGTGCGTTATATGCCTCCCCAAAGAAGAAATACCAGGCAAAGAAAGGCATGACAAGTATTCTGTCTGGAAGGCTTTGCAGATAGGAAACTGGGGGCATGTTTTTGGCTGTACAGGCTTGGGGCAAGCTGAGAAGATAAACAGATTTTTTTTCCCTTCAGATATGAAGACTGCAGAACTAATTTTCCAAGGAGGTAAATATAAGATGGCTTCATCATTGTAAACAGGAGAAATATAATAATAACCTGTAATGTGGTTAGATCAAATTTCTCTGTTCTAATTACGGAGTTTGAAGTCTGTTCGCACCTGATACTCCCAATACTCCCCGTGCCTTAACCACACACCCTGAGGGGAATACACTGGTGTCTGGTCATATCATATTTTGTAGACAATAAGACTGCTTGCAAATACAGCATAAATTATTTTGTTGTTGATTTCAGGATATGAGATTTCGTGCTATCAAAACATAATTAAGTCTTCAACTTGATGTTTTTATTTTTTTAAACCTGTTGTGAGCAAGTGTTTTCTTTGAAAAACTGCTTATTGTAGTTTGGAATTTCACAGATAAAAATGCATTAATATTTGCAGAAATAATGAAGGAGACAGTTGGAAAGTGTTTCTTCTTGGTGTTAAATTGTGATAAAAAGTGAGTGATAAGTTTTTTGAACCCTTTGAAAGATTTTGTTTCAGCAGGAGTGGTAAAAAACTAAAGATCCTGGATGCTGTTGGGTAGTGCTGATCAAGTTTCCATGGTATCTGTTTATGGTTGTCTTTGCTCCGTGCATTCAGCCCTGCTCCTTGGCTCTGCAAAACAGAAATTTTCAAGAAGGAAAGAAACAGTTTTTAAGAAATTGGTTCATGTAAACAGATAAGGAGTACTTAATGCATTTGCATATCTCCTCATTTTTAGATGGCTGAGTCTGCAGGGAGAAAAAGCCCTTGTGAGGAAGATCACTAAATGATGTGGGTAGGAGTGATAACTCCTGTGTTCCTGTGACAGCTGAGGCAGGTGTGCAGGGCCACAGGAGCCTTGGGGGAATACTGTGTTTAAGATGGAGCACAGGCTTTGTTTATCCATTATTTACTGCTTTTTAATTCCAGAGAATAATTCCAGAGAAATCTGCAAGTTAAATTTTGGCATGATACTGTTGCCTTGGCTGCCATCAGCTTTCACTGGAGTTAGGCTTCTGGCAAGGTATGAGCTTGTCCAGGGGGCTGAAAGAAAACTGAAGTAATTGTGGGTGTCAGCACCACTCCATTAGTGTATCATTTGTTTTGTTTGTATTGTGCTTGTCCAGAGTATTAAGATTTGCTTTGAATTCTTGCCTTTATTTTGCCCTTTGGAGAAGTGTGGGTGGGGAGACCTCCCAGGATCTCCATCCCCTTGCCAAGCTCTGTGGTTCTAGTGCTGTTCTCCTGAGATTCTCCTGCTTATCTGGGCTGATGGGTTGCCAGGATCCATCACACCAGGTCCAGAGGGGCTTGTGAGTGTGTTCTACTCCAGTGAAAAATCCTGTTCCTACTTACTTACAATTCTTGTGAGACTTGTTTTCATGTCAGTGTTGTCTTTTTTGGTGTTCAACTTCTATTACCTTGCTCTAACAGTTTAATTTTTATTTTAGGAGCAGCAATGTGATATAAGGTTCATTTAGGAAAAAAAGTCAGCAACACAAATCAACACCCCCAAGAAGCACCACTCCCACCCCCATTTCTCACTGTAGCCCTCTTACTCTAAGAAACATTGTGTTGCTGGTTTCCTAGCTCAAAGACTGCTTTTGGTCATGTCAGCAGCCAAACTGCTGGTCTGTCTGAAGGTGATCTTCAAGGGAAGGAAAATGGAAGATTTTACTTGCTGCTCTGTGGCAGGTGTTGTAAGAACAAGGTTTGAATAGTTTTCCCGAGTTGATGGGAAGAGGCAATAAACAACTTACTGAGTGGCTTTGGAAAGTGGTTCTAGTGATTCTCTTGTAAGAATCAAGGGGAAGAATAGAGAGAAAGCCTTATAATTACAAATTAATCTTTGTGTGGTTTAGCATTGCACATTCATCCTTTGGCTTTATTTTGATGGAGAGTATCTGTCATAGGATACCAAGTTTTCTTCCTAAGCCAGGTGGTGCAGAAATCTAGAACTGATGTGGGTTTTTTTTGAGTCAAAGTATTCAGAAAATAAAGGGGGGGTATGTTGAGTCAACTGTTCCTGTGACTTCAATTACGTATCTTAAAAAGCATATAAAAATTCCATTGGAAAGTGTCTCAGTATTTTCAGACCTATGCAGCCAAATCACTTAATGGCATCTAAATTGGTATGGTGTCAAAAATATAGAAGACTTAGAATTTAGTGTGCCATGTCCCCATTGTTGTTCTGCTTGTGCTTTGAAAGGAGAAAGTGCACCTGGGGTAAGAAAGGCGTGCAGGCAGTAATGGCCTGCCCACCTTCTTGGGATGTGGCTCTTGAAGTCTGTAGGAGATGCTGTGCTATGTATGGATTTTATTTTTTTCTTTATGGGAGTGGTGAGGTCACAGCTTTCTGGAGATCTTCCTTTAAAATAATGTTTATTGTTTCTGTGTTACTTTGGAGATTGTATTTTAATTGTAGATGGGGAGGAGGTGGGTGTCACCACATATGGGGAATTCTGACTACATAGGTATGTCTTCCAGAGAAGCTTTTGTTTTAGGCAGTAAGGGAGTGTCAAGGACAGAAGATTAAAAGAATGTAGAAGTGAAATAGGAGTTAAACTAAAATAATGCATGTCTTTTTAAATGTAATTGTATAGATCTGTGCTGATGGTTTGTTTTAGTCTGCTTTTAGTCTGTTATTTATTGTCTCAGACCTCAAATGATGCTTAGTTTCTTAATTAAAGAAACACCAACTGTGAAATTTTGGTGGCCTCCTTCTTTGGGTTTTTGTTTGGTTTTTTTTTAGTGGTTTTGTGTGTGTGTGTTTCTGTTCTTACTTTTACAGAACCCTTGGTAGCTCCCTCTTCAATATATTTTAAAAGTATTCTTGAAACTTCCCGTACTGAGTCTCCCATTTTTTGGTGCCCAGAATAGAGACTGTTGGTCTCTTTGCTTTTTGTATTAGCAGGTTTATTTACAATATAGGGTGTTAGTTATGTGCAGTGCCTAGATTTGGTTTAAGGATGCAAGATTAGATTCTCTTATAAGGAACAATAATGGACAAATGGCTTGTAAAGCAACAATTGACAAGTTAATGGCAAGAGTTTAATAAAGCTTTTAAAAAAACCCACAAGCAGTCAAGAAATGGAAAGGCTATAATGGCTTTGTTTTCAAAAGCAGCATACTGGTTATGAATTTGTGTTTTCAGAACAAAGTCAATAATGCAGTTCTACAGCTTGTGTTGTTTTGATTAGGTACTCAGAAATGCTTAGCATAATTGCTGGATCACTGGCACTTGCAATACACAGCTGGGATTTTTTAGCAAAGTACTCAGAGCATACCATAGGAGTGTTGGAAAAATCAGATTTTATTTTGACATAGCTAAAAATGTGGTGTTAACGAAAGAAAGATTGTCATTTAGAATAGCAGTGCTTCATTTTGGTGTCCCCTCAATTTTCAGTAAACTTTTGTTTTGTAGTTGGTTTCTTTGCTAATGCAAGGCATATTATGACTTGTGTGAAGAAATATTTGGTATACACACAGGTTTATTTCTTTTTAATAAAAATATATGCTTTTGTGCAATGGTGGTAGTTACTGTTTTTTCTTTTTTTTTATTTATTTTTTTTTTATTTTTTTTATTTTTTTTTTAATTTATTTGTTTTTCTTGCAGGTAGGTTGTTAGATCCATGTACTACATAAATCCCTAACACTTCTTGCCACTCACACATTTAGTAGTTGGAGTTTTCTGCAGAACTAATTCTGAGTTAGGAAATGGGTTTGGTTGCCTGAAACTGTTTGAAATATGTAGCCCAGTTGTACTTGAAGGTACACATACAGCGAATACTTTATTAATGCTGGCTTAGCAGACACACCCGTGTCTTTGGTTGATTTCTCTCTGTTCCCAGTTAATGATGGGAGGTGATGAGAAAGGTGAATTAAAATTACATGCTTTGCTTGCAATGATTATCCCTAGGTAGGGTGATGCTTCCTAACTGCCTCCATTGATGATGGAAAGTCTTACAGGCTCATATTCAGTCTTGTGCTTAGTGTGTCCCCTACACCATCACTGCTGTGCCCCCCACCTCTTCTTGTTGGTCTCTGCCACCCTCCTTCCGTCCTCATCCTTGAAGCTGCAGTGCCAGACACAGGGTCCAGCTGCATGTGATGGTTCTCTTCCAGAAGCACCTCTTCTGAGTCCTCTGCTTGGATGGTGTTTGCCATCCTACTTTAGTTTTTGCTTTGCAATAGCACGTGGGTGTGTTTGACACGGGTTGTTATTTTCACTTCTCTGTGTGCAAGCACATACAGTTCCTATACAGATGATTTTTCTGAAGTGTCAGAAGGAAACTGTTTTCTCTGAATGATATTTAGCTCTTGAGATGATATTTTGGAATGGAGGGAGTGAGGGTGTGCTGATGCCCTTGTGTCCTGGGGAAGTCACATCAGATCAAAGAGTATAGGCTCTGGGAAGGCACTACAGGTTCCCTATTAGCCACATCTTTTTGTCAGCTTTGCCCATACCTTTATGAAGTGAGGCACTTGTTTTGAACAGTTATTTTGGCTTTGAGAAATATACCCCCCCACCCCCTTCCCTCCCCCATCCTGGAACTGATGCCAGTTCTGAATGAGTTCATGCTTCAAGTCAGTGGTGGGTGGTCTGCCAGCAGGTTTGATAGCTCGGCAGACTATTTCTAATAACTGCCAAAGTTAGTGAGGACCAGCTTCCATAAGCCTAGTTTCTCTGGGCTAGGATGTATGTTTTGTACACCTATTTTTAGAACCTCCTGGAACGTGAACTGGAAGCAGTCATGCTGTGCCTTGTTTGGCTGTGTGGCATGGGCTGCTATCAGTTGATAAACCCCAGTGAAAAAGCTTGTTAAGCCTTGAAGGGGAAAACATCACGGTGAAGCCTTGGAAGGGAAGTTAGCACAGTGAGCGTGGAGGATAGAATAGGTTGGTGTTGTGGCGTGGGGAAGATTGGTACAGCACTTGGGTTTCAAGAAACTCTTGCAGCCTTACCTTGAGTCCTGTGTTCAGCTTTGTGCACCCCAATGTAAGATCTAAAGCTGTTGTAAAGAATCCAAAAGAGGGCTGTGAAGATGGTGAAGGACATGGAGAGGAAGCCATATGAGAAACAGCTGAGGGCACTTGGTCTGTTCAGCCTGGAGAAGAAGAGACTGAGCAGAGGTCTCACTGCAGTCGACAGCTTCCTCAGGAGAGGGAGTTCACTTCTCTGTGATCATCAGTGACAGGACCTGAGGGAACAGCTGGAGTTTCAAGGGAAGTTTAGGTTGGGTATTAAGAAAAGGTTTTTCACCCAGAGGTGGTTGGGCACTGGAACACACTTGACAAGGAAGTGGTCATTGCCCCAAGGCTGCCAGAGTTCAAGAAGCATTTGGACAATTCTCTCTGGCACATGGTGGGCTTATTGGGGCTGTTCTGTGCAGGGACTTTGATGATTCTATGATTTGGTGTTTCCTTTTGATTAAAGTTAGTTGCTTTATGCTGTACCTGTACTGGCATTTATATTCAAATCACAAGCATGTGTGAGGAGAAGGTGCTGTTGTGCTGGTGCAGGTGCTTTATGCTGTACTGTATATGGAATGACATCTTCCACAGTGGAATTCAACTAGATAACATTCTCTAGGAACACATCTGAAATATGCTGGCCTCTCACAGGTGCCAGTGGCACGTAACTGGACTAATCATGATTGGAAATGAATCTCACTGAGGACTGGTGGAAATAGTTCTGCTTTGCGTGTACTGTCCATTTCTAATGCAGTTGTAGCTGCAGAGGTGGTGGGAGGGCCAATGCCTTACAGCTATGACAGCTTATAGGGATGCTCTGTCTAAGGTAGTGTACCTGCCACACTGTAGTCTGAAATGTAATAGTAAGTGCTAAAAGAAAAATGTGAATATCAAACTCCTTTGGAAATTTCCTTTTCATGGGTTGGTTATTGTGAGGAGGTGCTGGCGCTCCTGTTTCTCAATGTTACTTGTCTAATAAAGGCACTGGATATGCTGTCTCCATGGTCAGAACCTGTGGTTGCACACCACTGTCCTTGTGTGAAGGCTCCAAAAAAAAGGGATGAGGATATAAATAGTGTTTGCAAATAGAGAAGTTCAGTTTGAAGGTGTTGGTTTTGTTATTCTTTTTTTTTTTTTCATCACTCCCCTTTTTATAGGGGGGAAGTAATTGGTGTGCAGCCATTTGGGGAAGACCAATTAAAGCAATCCATATCTCTTACAAAGCACTTGGTGACTCCTTTGTGTAATTTGGACGTGGTCACATCCGCTGTTGGGAATGAAAATGTGCTGAGCTGAGCAGGGCGTGTGTCTGGGACCCAGGCTCCCCAAAATCCCTTCTGAGCCTCAGGGGCATTGAGATTGCCGCTTACAGGAGCAGTGCAAGGGCAAGGAACAGTTCCCTGCTTTGGGGTAGCTGTTGCATTCTCTTCTGGTTGTGAAGTGGGTGTTTTAAGGATGTGGTTTGTGTGTTATGGTTGGATGTAGGCTATAGCTGGCAAAGCTCAGTGCCTAAGCTGCACCTGTGTGTGTGATTTTGGTTGGATTTTTGTTTCTGTTTGTTTTTTTGTTTTGTGTTTCCTAGGTGCTGACTACTTAGAATCTAATGAAATTCAGAGAAATTATTACTCAAAACATGGAGAGTAGGTCAAATTTTCTTGTGTGGTTTGTTTTTTGGTGAAGATACTGAACAGCTTCATAGATGTCAAAATAAAATGACCCTTGCTAAAAAGGGTAATGATCATAGAGTGTAAATATGAAATAGGTGAAATACAAGCTTGAAATGGCACTGCGGGCTGTTGAGGTAGCAGACTGTGCGTGCTTGTGTGTTGTGTATGCATGTTAAAGATAACCAATGCTAATTATGATTAGCTGTATAGTGCCTGTCTGAGAGGAGAGTCAGACAGGGCTCATTAGTATCTCTGAATTTGTACTTGCTTGAGTAGAAAATATAAGCTTGGGTTTGTCTTAGACTGTCTTCCCTTTTAATAAATAGTATATTAAATTCATCCCACTAATATTATGCTAAAGTTTACCTCTAGAGTAAAAGAATGAAAGATGGAGTGTAGCAGGTTGGGCAATACTGAGATCTGACTTTATTTCATTTGATTGTGTCTGCACAAGCAAATGTAATGTCAGCTCCCTGGCATCAGGCAAAATCACAATAGTGGCAGTGCATGTGTAGGGTTGAACGCTCCAGCTCCTGATGATAAACCCAGCAAATAAAACCATCTGTAGAAAATGACAATGTTACACAATTAGAAAAATAAATAGAATCCACTCTGACACTTTTATATAGGTCAGTAAAGATTTCAAAGAATGTATCTGTATTTTCATGCTTTTTTGCTGGAAGTTGTGATGCTGATTACTTTATTATCCAATACTATGCTGCTCAATCTTCTTCACTGAGCACCTGAATTATTTTTCAGCTTTCATCTTTTACTTCTTCCTAAGAACAATACAGTTAGGTTTAGCAGCAGAGTTCAGATGTTATGCTTGAGGTAGTTCTGAATTTTTTATAAGAAACACTTATTTATAATTAATTTATGGTCAGATACTCAGGTGACTTGCAGAAAGACTAATGCTCTAGCATCATGTATTTTTCAGAATTTTTACCAGGCTAGTTTAAATGCTACTCATCTATTCTTATGTTTTTCTTAAACTAACAATTGTTAGGAGTTCCCAGCTATTTTTTTTCTTAGATTTGTTTAATTAAAATAAGAATTAAGAAGAAATATAACTATCACAGTTTCAGTAATTTAAAAAACTTTTAGTGAGCAGCTCATTTATGGCTCTGTGTTAGAAGTGTTCTTTAGCATTACATAAAAAATTTTACAATTTTGAAAAGAGAGGTTTGAACAGAACTGCAGTGTCTTCTTTCAGCTACTGTTGTAGGTATTTCCCAATGTGATTCTTGGAAGTGCAAAAATAATCAAGGTATGCAATGCAAGAAGAGAAAACCATGGTCAGTTATTGTCATATAGGTGATAGTCCCAGTTTGATGCTTCACTAGTATACTCATTTTTTCTTGGTTACCCAGAGAGCTTCCCTTTTTAGTTTGCTGGGAATAAGGAATAGATGTGCAATATGTGGGATACTGTTCTCTCAGTGCAGAGTATTTCTCTGCTAATTATTTATTGAGCTAACCAGTGGTGTATATTTTAAAACTGAAATTAAATGGATGCCAGTTACAAATCTGGTCCTGCAGATGAAATAAAGGACGAAGTATAATTGACGCAAATATTACACTGACTATGCATTTAGCATATCTTGAAGCTGAATCTACTTAGAGAAGCAGTGACTGTGTACAGTACATGCACTTCTCTAGCCACTGCAGCACTGGTTGCCAGCACGTCTTCCTCAGTCATTGTTATTGCTGGAAGAGATATTCTGTCTCACCTATAATTGCAAATAAATCAGACTGACAGAGATGCTGCAAGACAGGGCTCTGCTGTGTGTCAGGGCCTTAGAAGCAAGTAAAGGTTGGAGCAGTAAGGACATGAAGAGGAACAGCTGGATATGGCAGTTCACATGTGAATAGCAGGCTTTACTGTTGCAGAGAGCGAGCAGTGTTTTCAGAAGTGTAATAAACCTTAATGGATAGCACTAATATTCTCAGCAAAGCATAATGTGTGGCTTTCACATGTTTGCTGGAATTGCTGTTCCAGTGTTAGGTTCGCAGCAGAAGGGAAATATAGGAAGGTTGGTGAAAAAACCCCAAATTTTGAGTTGCTGCTCTCAAATGAGGATGAGAGGATAAGTAAAATGTTCTGCCTGTCTTGGAGGGAGATGTCTTAACTCTTTGCCACTGAAAGCTAGACTACTGGCCTTGGTCTGAGGCTGGGTCTTTAGAGGATTATACTGGCCTTGGTCTGAGGCTGGGTCTTTAGAGGATTATCTTTGGTCTCCACAAGTTCATAGAAGCAGAAAATGTGTAAACCCAAGTTAATGTGGTTGCTGTTGTATGAATAGTGTGAAGTTATTAAGATTTGATATAGATAGGCAGTGATGCATTTTTGCAGGAATGAAGAGACTGAGGCATGGGCTTTATGTAGTAGTTGTAAGAGGTTTATATGTGTCCCTCTGCTATCTGCCACAATTAGATTTGATAGCCTTGTGAAACCATGCTGAGGTTGCATGTGGTTGAGGATACAGAATAACCACATACGAAACTTGATACGAATTTTGAAGAACATGAAGATTTGAAACCTGATGACAGAGGAAATGTTTAACTGTGATAGCAGGACTCCAAAACATGCATATACTGGAATCTCAGCACTCTGACATGAAAGCACTTCCTATTTCTATTACATTTTAGGCTTTACTGTGTCACTTGAGACTATGTGCTTGCAGCTTCAGCACTCGTGATTTACTGAGGCTATCATTCCATATTTTAAAGTAATGTCAAGTGAAGCAAATGGCATCAATCATGTGCTCTGATGGACACAGGCCTGGAGGCAGGGCAGGGTGTGTGAGCCCAGGGTGTCCTAATGTGCTGGAAGATCAGCCAGGTTGCACAGAAAAGATGGAATTCAGGGAAAAGAAAAGAGTTTATTACCTTTGGAAGAAGGGGAAAGCAACTCAGGAGGACTGCAAGGATGTCATGATGTTATGTGGGGAGAAAATTAGAAAGGACAGCCCAACTAGAACTTGATGTGGCTACTGCCATAAAGACAATAAAACATGTTTTTATAAATACACTGGCAAGGAAAGGGGGGCTACAGAGAATCACCATCCTTTAATGAATGCACAGGGAAACATAGTGCCAAAGGGTAAGAAAAGGCTGAGGTACTTCATGCCTTCTTTAGCTCAGTCACTAATAGTGAGACTCATTGTTCCCTAAGTACCCAGCTCCTGGGACTCTTAAGATCAGAATGGGGAGCAGGATGAAGCCCTGTAATCCAAGGGGAAATGGTCAGTGTTTTGCTACACGCCTTAGATTTACACAACTGTGGCACCAGGTGGATCCCGGGCAGGCTCAAGGGAGACCTTAACACTCTGCCTGACAGGAGGTTGTAGCCAGGTGGGAGTTGAGCTCATCTCCCCATGTGACAAGAATAGGTCAAGAGGAAATTGCCTCAAGTTGCACCAGGGGATGTTTGGACTGGATGTAGGAAAAATTTCTTCACTGAAAGGGCTGTCAAGCACTGGAACAGACTGCCCAGGGCAGTGGTGGAGGCACCATCCCTAGAGGCATTTAAGAGATCTTTTGTTGTGCTTTAGGAATGATATTCCCCAATTTAGTGCTCCCATCAAGACTCTCCCAAACCAGACACAGCTCACTGGCTCTCCACCTTCTGTCCCCTTCTCCCTTCCCCCTCTTTTTGTTCTGGGGTGGAGTTGAGAAATAGAGGCACAAAAAAGTGAAAAACACTGGTTGAGATAAGAACAATTTACTGGAAAGAACAATGAGATAAAAATAAGCAATAACAGCAACAATAGTAATCACAAAAGATCTGAGATAAATTATTTACACATACTGGACTACTGCCATGATGTGAGATGATATCAAATAACAGTAGTCTGGCTACTGTAGAAAACAAACCCTGTCCTGACTGAAACTAGAACATGTGTAGGTAGATGTGGCACTTAAGGGCATCATTCAGTGGTAGACTTGGCAGTGCTGGGGGGATGGTTGGACTATATGCTTTTGAGGGACTTTTCCAACCTAAATGATTTTGAGATTCTATAAGCACTTACATCTTATGCCAGTGTGTTAAGGGATGGTGCTGCAGCCAGTTAGTTCTGTTACTGTCTGGAAGCCTGTCCTTAGATTAATGGGGTGGATTTAATTGATTTTCCACACATCCCCTCTTCCACAGCAAAATAAGCTTAGAGTGTGCATATTAATCAATGCATACTTTTTTCTTCTGTGTATTGTCCTCATTGCCAGTTGGTGATAAGTAGGCCATGGCTGTATGTCATTGTTGCTGACAAGCAGGTTTTGCACAGACTTCTGCAGTGTGTTGCTGTGCTGGGGCCGTTCAAGGTCATGTACTGCCAGCTTGGGTGCTTGTGGATTCCTCTTTATCAATTCAGCCTCAATGCAACCCTGATCAAATGTTGCACTCCCTGATCTTGTTACATTCACATCCTGTTACACTGAGTGTTTTGATCCTTTGCCTGACCACGCACTAGTTTATTATCTGGTTTTTGTAATTTGTTTGTGATAAACTGAATGGAGAATTAGAAAAAGGGTTAATGTTTCTGTTAAAAAGTAAAACCCTATGTGATCCACATGCATGTGCACTTCAATTATGTTTCATTTAGGTTTGTGTGGTAGTTCAGAATTGGTTGTGTTGGCCCTTCACTGTGCTGGTGGAAGGAAGGCCAGGCTCTGAGCCTGGATTGGTGGCCCAGTCCATCACTGTATGGACTTTCAGAAGCTGGCAGTCCCTGGGATTCTCTAGTAATCTGCATTGTTTTTCAAAACAAGAAATCAACAGAACATCCTCTTGGTGTTGGTCTGTCTTGCGAGTATTTTGGTTTATAAGTAGTATCTGAAGCTTCAGTGGTCATGGTTTTCACAGGGAAGTATCATTCTGCTCGGGGAAAATGAGGGATGTTCCTCACCAGTGCATTGATCTGTTTGAGTGAGGAGCATTTCACATTTCACCTGTGGGTCTTTGTGGGACGCTATCCTGAATTTACTGTTTGTTTTGCTTGTGAGAAAATAGATACCTATTTTACTATTTAAATTGTGTCCTTTGCAAACTGGCTAGAGGTTTGTATTCCCCAGTGAATTTAAGTGGTGTATGCAATGGAGTTATCATTGCTGTACCAGTGTATACACAACATACACCTGCAGTCTTTTTTGTGCAGGAAAGGTTCCTTTTTGTTTACTTCTTCTCTTTGCTCAGAATTCAAAGATATATTTTCTAGACAGCCTGTGTACTGATTTTTATAAGAAGTAGTACTACTTTGCATTCTTTCATTTATTTTTGTGTTCTTTGAAATGTGGCAGGCATTTACATTGAAACTCTCTTTGTGAATGGTTTCCAAAACTGAATGTAGTATTTTGCATTGACAAGTAGCAAATGTTTTTTGTGATGCTTTAATCTTATATTTTCACCTTTCAAGTGTCAGCAGAACTGTCTGGGTATGGTTTGCAGGTTGTGTGGGCTAATATAGGTGAAAAAAGTGGGAGTCCTTTATCTCCTTTGGCATCCCCTTATTCTTGTCACCCCCTTCCTTACTGCATTTGTTCTCTGAGAAGAGCCAGAATTGGTTTCTTCTGAAGGGACCTATTGTTGTAGGGTTTATCTCAGTTACAGCTTGTCCCATTTTACTAATGTCAAAGAAAGAAATGTCCTGTTGTGGTAGAAGGCTCTGCTTTCCGTCCCTTATGAGCTGTCCTGGGCAAAGAAAGAGGAAGAATTTGTCACCTTGCCTTTGCCCATGTGCATATTTTTACATAATAATGTAGTAAACAAATTGCCTGTGCAGGCTCAGAATGAAAACACCACACATGTAACACTGATCCCTTCCAAGAATAAATGCTTGAGTGTTTTTGTGTTGTGCTGGAGATCTGTGATTCATGAAAGACTGAATGGCAGCTGGGACAATGCAGGTTTTGTAGCCATGTGCTGTTTTCAGTAGAATAAAGAATGAGAGAAGGAGTGCTTAAACGGTGGTCTGAAGAAGGTATTTGGTAAACTGTTTGGGGTGTTTGCTTTTCTAGTAATTTGCTGTTTAATTTTAAGTGAGTTTCTCATCAAATTTTAGCAATAGTAAATTGCATCATAACTTTGATTATTTTTTCTGACAGACTTTGTAAGCAGTTCAATATACAGCTAGCACAATAATAATACCTCCATATCCCCAAATACTGATTTACAGAAGTTTGGGGTTTTTTTTCAGATTTTTCAGTCCTTAAAAAGTTTCTGCCTTCCTCAGTGGTGTATTTGAAGTGAAGCCAGTGTTGGGTAGAGGCTCTGATTATGTTTTAACAAGCTTCTACCTGAGTGTAGAAAGCTGAGTAATGTATTTCTCAGACGTTATTTCAGAGTATGGTGTTAATGCAGGGTGAGTGCATCGCTGCATCTCCTGGGGATGCCCCTCCTGGGAGGGAGGGTGGAGAGAGCCCTGCATGGCAGTGTTCCCAGCCTCTGCAGTGGCCCTGAGACTTCGTGCTATTAGGACTTCTAAAAATGAATACTTAAAGGTAAAACTGTTTTAGGGGAGCAGGAAAGACATCCCTGTGAGGAATCTCACTGCAGGTGCATTTTCAGGTCTGTCCACCTTACATCACTGACCCAAGATTTTCAGAATACTTTGCTAATACTTAGACTCAAAATGTATGATTTAAACTCTGGTGTGTCTTTAATCCAGTCTTCTCTTCAGTGGCATTGATGGCGTTTCAATGGTGTTATTTGGACATCTCTTAATAAAGTCTCTTATGTTTCCCTCAATGCAAAAGTGCTTGGCCAGTGACCTGAATGGTCTTGAACCTAGAAAAGAAACTTCACGGTGGTTTTGGCCCTCTCTTGTAGCTGTGTGTGAAACTATCTTTGTATTGCTGTCCTGTACTTTGTTATTTCATGCAAGCCCTGGTGCAGGAGAGAAATCAGTTTTCAGTGCTTCAGGTGTTGCTGGTTGTATAATCATATGTGTCTGTTGTGTGTCACTGCTGTGGATTTATAGGGTTTGTTTATTCAGGATAATTGCGTTTGACAGTTTCTAATAAAAAGTTTTGAATCACGAGTGGGTAGATAGCTGATTTCTCAGAAAGTTCCCTGAGCCAGAGACAAAATGTAGTATCTGTGCGAGGAAGAGAGTTTTGCAAGTCCTGTGAGAACAGGCTGAAATGTCTGATGACAGGTCTGATGATATCACCACCCTGAAACCTTGCAAGCACTAGAAAAAATAATTTCAATCCCTTACTTGTTTGAAAAGGCTACGAACTGATGACTTGACATTTAAAACAAATCTGCATTTAATTTATTCTTCTCTATAATATGGGAAGAGATATATGTTGTAGACTCTAAACCTGTCAGGCAAACGTATTCTAAAGATTTACTGACATGGTGAAAAGCATGGATATAGAATCTAATTCACTGTGAATGTGGAAGAAAAGCAGTAACTGCTTTTCCTGTTAAAAGCTGAGGAATTGTTGCAGGAGTACTAAAATTCTCTCAGTAGTTTTCATTTGTAAATCAGTAAGGTGAAATTATGTTTACCAAAGTCAGAGATGATTAGAGGAAGAAAAATGCCTTTGTGACAATTTACTCTTTGGGAGCCTGGGGTGAGGTCATTGTTACTGTAGATTTGATACTTATATTCTATCTTTATGTAGCAAAAGAAAATTAACATCTATCTGAAACCAAGTATGCCTGCTTCTGATGATATTCTTTGTCACATTGAAACAACTTCATCTGTCGTCATGGTTCTACAGCACAAGTAAAAACAGTGCTGGTGTTAATGAATGATATTCCCTGTTATATTAACAAAGGGGAGAACCACATGATGTACACTGGCTGCCTGCAGAGGGCAAGGATGAAAGACCATGTGGCCCTGTCAGCAAAAGGGAGAACTCTGTTGCCAGTTGGAATGAGTTGAGGAACTCTTAAAAATACTCAGTTTTCAAAATACTGTGGTTGTTGGTGATTTGCTGGTATGGAAGTATACCATTAGTAAAGTGCCCTTGGTATATGTGTTTGTACTGTGAATGTAGTACTAAGAATTGCCTTATTTTGAGTAAATCTTCAGTTTGGGGTCCTGCACTGTGTGGAGTGCCTCAGCACTGCAAGACTGAGTGTGATGAGGAACACTTACCTTGGCTACGCCTAGGCTGGGCACAACTGCTGTGTCTTCTCTTGAGGGTTTCCAGAGCCTCTGGAGCTGAGTACTGTGCTGCTGCTGCTGTGTTGTTTTAAGCTGTTCTTGTAGCAAAACCTCCATAGCATGGGAAGAGAGACTCCTCTCCCTAAGAGAACTAAGAAAGACTATTCTAGAGGTGAACTGACTAAAAGGTCCAGGTTTTGTCTCTTTATGTTGCCAGTAGGGAAGAAAAGAAGGTGTGGGGGGAGGACAAGTGTTCTAAAGGTTTATTCTAATTTTCTTATTCTTTTTCTTT
Organism: Rhabdornis inornatus; assembly: GCA_013397075.1. NCBI lineage: Eukaryota > Metazoa > Chordata > Aves > Passeriformes > Rhabdornithidae > Rhabdornis > Rhabdornis inornatus. Next base: position 581,068 of record VWZS01002160.1, on the reverse strand, counting down.
TCATTCTGTTAATAAAGTTTTCTTTATACTCTTTAAAGTTTGAGCCTGCTTTGCCTTCCTCCTAACCCTTATCTCACAGCAGAAAATGAGTAAATAATTCTAGTAAGTGCCTGGCGATTTAACCAGTGCTAGACCTTCTACGTAATTAGTGCATTAGCCAAAAAATTCAAATTGGCAAACCCAAAGCACTATACCATTGTTTTTCTATTAGTGTATGGAAATAAGGCTTCCTTGTACTCCCTGCACAAAGCATCATTAGTGTTCAGTGGGATTTTCTGTAGTAGAGCACCAAGCTCTGTAGCCAAATAAAAATTTTTCCCTTCCATTGTTGCAGCTTGTGTGACATCTTTCGTGGTCTAACTCATTCTTTTAATAACTCAGTAAAGCAACAAGCGGGAGGTGGGAAAGCATAGTATTGTTTTCTTTTTTGTGATGGTGGTTTATCAGGTTTGTCAGCTGACAGCTGTCAAAAGCAAGATGATGTTTTAATCTTCCTGATTATTCATTTGAAAGACCAATGAAAAAAATCCCCAAAAGTAAGTTGCTATTTGAAGGATTTATGTGTTCTAAAACACATAGCACAAATACAATGGAGCTATTTAAGACAAAGATGCTCACTTTTCAAGTATCTGGTTCCAGCATGTTTAAAAAACCAGGAGGGTGTCTTATCCTCCTTAGCAGAGGGCTAATTCTTTGGGGTTTTTTTAAGCTTAATGATCTATGGTGATTTTAGTCTACTCATTGGTAAGGAAATAGTGCTACATCTTTATTCTGTCATCTTATTTGGATCATTTCTCTCGGATCTGGCTATAACAGTTAACAGTGGATAATCTCATTTATCTTCATCATTTGAGGATCTGAAAGTTGCCTCCAAGTTCATCTTAGTCTCTTTCATGGAAATCTGTTAAATTCAATTAATATGAATTTGAAATATAGTTTTTAAGGATGCTGTGTTTGAATGCAGTACTTCTTATGAGCCTTCAAATCAAATGTGTGTGAGCATGTCTATTCTGCTATCACTGTTGTCAAGTCAGAGAGCAGCTGCTGTTAGTGGGTGGACCTGAAAGAGGACTCTGAGGCCTTAATGTAATTGAAAAAAGCTGAATCTCATACTCTGAATTTTTGGCTTCTGGTTTCCTTCTTTAATCAATTGCTTTCTCTGTCCTTGTCTGAATGAGAGATGTTTGTGTAAGATTCTGGCAACCACAGTAACAGCATGTCTTCCCATAGAAGAGCAAGAGGTGTCAAGCAGAGTTTTTCTTGTGTTTCAATGTTTTGTATAACTAAACTTGCATGTGGTACCTATTTCTGTATTATTAGAAAATGCTTTAAGAATACCACACTGGAGGAAAGTTCTTGGATTGACAGATTCTAGTTTCCCTGGCTCCCAGACCTAACCAACAGTTGGAGTATTCTATAGCACTTAGTAAGATCAGAAATCCAGAACTCATGGTAGGAGTATACCTTCTAAACAGGAAAGAGTGAGAACATATACAGGGTACTCTGCTGTCTATTTGGTTAACATTCCAAATATTGAAATCAGTAAAGCTTTTGCTGAAGATCGTCTGTAGAAAAATTCAGATGAGGGCTGTCTCTTTAAAGAGAGCAGCTGCTGTAAGAGGCAGGTTTGAAAATTTAAATACATGTATTGGAACAATGTGTACTTCTGTAGGGTGGCCTTCTTGTATTGGGAAGAGTGGTTTGAACATTTTTTTTTGTCTTGTCTCATATTGCTTCCTGCATATTAGTTGCTTTTTTTCCTGTTGTTTTCTTGAATCTCTTGAATAATGGATTTTGGAAAGTCATAGGCTTAACATAATTGTCCTTCTGATTGTTGTGTCATTAGAGATTTACTTTATTTGAGGCTGACTGTATTCCTTCATGTCCAATTTTGGGTGGTTTTGCTCAGCTTTTTAAGCTGAAGAGTTGTGTTCAATAGAATAACTAGTTTGCGTGGTCAAACCTGTAGCTCCTTTGTTTTTTTCAGTAAAGTTTTTTTCAGATTTGTTATTTTCAGTAAAGTTGAGACTCCTGGCTTAGATAATGTTTTTGTTTGTATTATTGTGGAGAGGGCTATGTATGTAATGTACTTGGTGTGTGATCCCTGCCAAAGGAAGAATTGGTGCTGGGGCCCATCATGTGTTGCTGTTGCCCGGTCTGCTGAACGAAGCTGCTGGGTTGTTTCTGAGGGTTTATCTGTGTCTTCATTTGCTTGGTTTCTTTCCTTACTCTTGTTACGTTCATAGGTCTGGAAAAGGTAAAGGTTCTTGGTTTTGAGCATTAGCACAATCGTGTGAAAGTCATGTACAGTAGCATTTAATCAGGAATAGAACATGCAGAATGCAAACTGTAGAGTTGAAACCTGAAATATGCCCAATTGAGAGAACAAAAGAATATTTTTATTCTTCCCCAAACTGAGGAATCCTCTGCCTTTCTCTGCTAAGCACTTCTGAAAATCTTTTTCTTTATTACTTAATTTTTTATTGTTAATATTTTATAATGATGGTCTTGTCTTTGGTCTGGTGGATGAAATAAATAAGCTGTCTCTGTCTGCTAGAGCCAGAAAGCAGAGAGATGGAGAAATGACTTCACCTTGGAAGCCATGGGAGTGGGGCGTAGCATCAGAGGTAGAAGGCCAGACTTTCTTTTGAATGTGCTACAGGATTGTTACGAAAAAATGTCATAGACATGGAGTAGCTACTCAAAACCCAGTAATGAGGTGCACAGTGATATGAAAATACTTTGTATCTAGTGGGACAGTGAAATTTGGGTGGGGTGTGGGTTTGTTTTTGGCTTTTTTTTTCCCCCCTCTCTTTTTTTTTTTTTTTTTTTTTAGTAACAGGTGATTCAAGTACCCTAAAAACAGATACTGGGCAGGATCTGTTTCAGGAAGGGGTGTCTAGTAATGCTGTATTAATTCCCTCATCACAGTTCTGTTGTGGAGAGATAAAATTCATAGACTTTTATAGACGAAGGATTGAAGAACTCTATGTTCAACTCAAAATGTATCAAGTCTGTCAACCATCTATTTAACTCTGTCTGGCTTTTGTATATGTATTGAAAGTAATCCAGGTAATGTGTTACGTGTTTAATCCTTTTGTTGACAAATTAGTTCCTTCTGGCTTGCTTATAGCGGTGTTTTTGTGTGCCAAAAAAAAGGTTTGTCTAATTAGAGATGTGTTGGTATTTTGGGTAGCATGAGTATTTCAGGAAGGATCTTCTGGGCATGTTCTTCCTTGTAGCAGTCAGCAAGTCCTCATCATGTCAAACACTTGGTGGTTAAAGTCAGCAAATGCCAGAAATACTTTGTTAATTCATCTTCACATAGTTTGTGGAATGAAATTGGGAAATTGTTATTTTTTTAACATAATAATAATAATAATTCTAGTAATCCAGCTAGTCAGACAGCTTGCAGAGCAGACTGAATCACAGACTCACCACTTGAGCAAAGAATAGTTCTACATCAAAAGATGAGAGAGAGCTTTGGCATACACGTGGAGTGTAGTCATAGTGCAAAATAGCTGAAACACCTCATGTTAAAACTAGTGAATTACATCAGACTTCTCACATGGCTTTGTTCAGGTGTTTGTGGCTCAGACCAATGGCAGCAGAGGATGATTCCATTTTGCATCATTTGGAGAATAAATAATGCAGTCCGTGGAAGAGTTGTGTTAGCAGTGTAGATGGTGGCTCTGTATTGAGGGCAGATAAAGAACTGTATGCAAGTAATAATGAGAATAAAAGAGCTGTCTCAGAGCTTCCTTTGAAATCCAGTTGATGCAGGTTGGAGGTCCTGTTTCACAAGGAAAATTACAGTTCTTTGGTCTGTAGTGAATTTTGCTCAGGTAGAGACAGCTTTGTTCAGATTGGAACACAGCTGGGAAAAAAGCAAGGTGAGCAGTGGGGGAATTATGGGAGGAAAAATGTCCCTGGAATAAAGACAGATCCTAGACCTTCTATGGCAGCTGCTGAATCAGCAAAATGTAGACATTTCTGATGCCACCTTGGTGGATGGTTTGTCCATGCATTTAAAAGACTTCCCTTCTACTGGGACTTTTCCATTGGAGGCCTGGCAGGCAGTAGGACAGAAACTTTGTGATATTGCCAGGAATGGCAGTGCTGATGCTTGCAAGCACCTCACCACGTGGGGGTTTATTATGGCGACTCTAAAAGAAACCCACATGTAGGTTTGCCATCTGACGACTTCAGAAACTGATTTCCCTGATCCCTTGGCCCCGCCCGCACCCTCTTCCAACACACGTAATTCTGAGGTCAGCCCATCCCCTATGGTGCTGTTTGACCTCGATGAAAATCCTTACCCAGTTGGTCCTCTTGACCCTGGACCCTTAGACCCCAAACAAGAGGCAGATTTGTACCCATCCGCGGAATGATGATGCTGTGGCACAGCGCTGGTGGAAATGTAGAGGAGATATAGTGGAAGAGGGTGATGACAGTTGTTACTGCTTGTCCTGTTATTTATGCCCCAAATCAACACCCTATATACAAAGACTTAAATTATAGAATTATCAAAGAACTGAGGACAGTGGTAAAGGAAAGTGGTGCATCTTCCTATCATGTCTTAAGTTACTTGGAGTCTGAAAGTACCGCCTGTCTTCTTCATGTAGTGATTGGAGAAGCATGATGAGGATGATCTTATCCAATACACAGTTTGTGGCTTGGCTTACCGATTGCTGTGAGCTGTGTACTACTCAGGTGGGAGCGCTGTGGGACAGAGATCCACCTGTTGTTGTTGCTCAGTTAACAGGAGGAGGCTCACATGTAGCCTCTGCAGCACAGATGGACTACCCTTGCAACCTTTATGACATTATTACCTGCTTAGCTCTTCAGGCTCTGCACCGGCTCCCCAGGACAGGCATCGACACTGATATGTCTTTTGCTAAGATTTTACAGAGTCCAGCAGAATAATTTCTATAGTTTATCATCAAGTTGATGATGATGACACACGAGCTATTCTATTGTGACAGCTTGCTTTTGAAAATGCAAACGAAGACTGAGAGAAAGTGTTACTCACTGTTCGCAATCCGCATACTTGTGATATAGCAAACATGGTTAGGGCCTGTCGAAATGTGGATTCTACCACTCATCACACTAGTTCTCTCAGTGTGGCTTTAGCTGCGCACCTCTGGGTTTTGTAGGCAGGAGCAGGAGTTTGCTTTAAATGTGGTTGATCTGACCACTCTAGGAGGGATTGTCCTCAACAAGGGGGTGGAACAAAACTGCCTACTAGGGATTGTCCCCAGTGTGGAAAAGGAAAACTTTGGGCCTACCGAATGTTGTTCTCACTACAGTGCAAAAGGGGAAGCCATGCAGTCCAGAAACTGCCGGCAGGTGGTGGGCTCGCATGCCCCGCAGAACCAAAAAGATGTGAAGCAAAACACTTGGCAAGCAAGCTTGTGCCTGCAACCACAGGCAGTGCTGGGCTGGACTTGGCTGCCAGAGAGTCAGTGACCCTCATGACCTCCTCAGTGCATGTAGTTCCTATGGGAATGTGGGGACTGCTTGGAAATTATATGCATGCCTTGTGAACTGGGTGTTCTTCCACCACTAAATTGGGGCTTTTTGTGTTACCTGGTGTTATTGACTCCAGTTATGAGGGTGAAATACAAATTATGCTGTGAACCCCCATACCACCTTGCTTTATACCTGAAGGGCAGCGTTTAGCACAACTTGTTCCATTTTCCAAAAAAAAGCCATGGTGTAAGGGTAAACATGGCACGGGTAGCTTTGGCAGCACAGGCCAGCTGCAAATTTTTTGGACAAGTTCTGTCACAACAGTCTGCCAACCCTGGTATGCAGCATAGATGGCAGAAAGGGCTTGTTGATACCGTAGCTGATGTCTCTGTCATCCAAAGCAGTGAGTGGCCCAGTGATTGGCCCAGGATTAACCCCACCTCAACCCTAATTGGGGTGGGAGAAATGCAGCACCCTAGACAGAGCACTCACCTCTGGCCTGTTCTTGGCCCTGATGGGCAAACTGCCTGCATTGCACCATTAATTGCTGCCATACCATGTACATTATGGGGAAGGAATATTTTAGGACATTTGGAGATACCATAAGGATAGATCTGGCTTCACCAAAGGATCTTTTTCATAGGGGCCATTGATCATCTATTCCAAACTATTCCAAACTGATGTCACTCATATTCCAGAATCTGGTCATTTGAAATATGTTTGTGTATCTGTTGACATTTACTCTCATTTCTTGATGGCAACTGCCTGCACTAGAGAGAAGGCCCGTGATGTTGCTCAGCACTGGCTCACCTGCTTTGCCACTTTGGGCCTTCTGGACACTATTAAAATGCACAATGGGCCTGCCTGCACTTCTGGATGGACTTGACAATTCTTAGAACAATGGGGTGTCTTCCACAATGCAGGTATTCCTTGCTCTCCCACTGGGCAGGCTGTTGTTGAACGTGCCCCGAGGACATTGAAAACCATGCTTGAAAAATAAAAGAAGGGGGAGTCAGGATGCCCACCTGACAGGTTAGCAAAAGCCTTGTATGTTTTCAGTTTTTTGAATTGAGATGAGGTTGGCCGAACAGCACGTGAAAGACAAATATCCTTTTGATATGAGTGCTTATCCCAGACCTCTGGTGATGGTAAAGGACCTGTTAACAGGGCAGTAGAAAAAGCCCTTGTATCTACTAACATAAGGCAGAGGTAACGCTTGTGTCTCCACAGGTCACCAGGTGAAATGGGTTCCTTCATGGTGTGTGCAGCCATTTGTTACACCATCCTGAATGGGGAAGGCACTGTGAATGTCTCACCCCCTAAGATGGACAGAGCAAGCGTTTGATGCTATGCATACTGATAACCATGTGCATATTGTTCATGTCACAGGCATATGTTGGTGTTTTTGAAGAGTTGTTACCAGGTTACTCCCCCTCTTCCTTGCTCAGTCATGTTACATCTGAAAAAGTTTCAGGATCAGTTCAGGTTTTTCTAATCTTGTGTATATTTTGTATTAAGTGTAAGTTAAGTGTTTTATTTCAAAAGTGGAATGTTCTGAATAATTTTATTTGACAGCATGTCTTCGGTCTTGTTGGCATGTAACTAAAGTACCATGAGAAGTATGTGCTACAAATGGGATTGGTAGGTGATGCCCTTCATCACTTAAGAATCACAACAAGCATGTTTTTCTTCATACTGTTCAGTAAATTAGGCCAGACTCTTGTGAAACACTTGTATTTCATTGTGAAGTGATCACACAGTAATAACTAGAAGTAAATTTGATTACTTGGAAATGGACAAATAGAAAATCATAAAAGCATCAGCAACCTTAAGCAGCTTACTAGGCAGCTGCAACAACATGGTGAAGATGATTTGTGGGCTTTATTTTCTTGGCTAGACGACCTTGGCTTTGGGGTATGGTTTAAAAGTTTAGTAGTATATGGCATAGTTGTCTTTGGTGTTTTTTCATCGATTAAACAAAGAAGGGGTAGATGTGGGAGATAAGAAAAGCCTCATAGAATAAGGGCCCCTTTCACTGTTGTTAGATCCTGTTCACTTCGATTCACTCTTCCTCACCAGAAAGCACTCTGGGAGAGGCTCAACTAACAGTGAGGTGAAAAACAGATTATATAACCAGAGAACAAATTGTATAACCAGCATGTGGTCACCTTGTGTGTGGGGCAGTGATTGGTTGGGGAGACACATGAACACTGGATGATCATAAAGGTGGTTGGGTAAAACGACACGTGTACAGCACCTGCAGTGGCAGGCAGCCAGTGCATGCTTGTTTTGCTTAAGTTTAAAGCATAAAAAGGCCTGGCTTTTTGTAGTAAATGATTTCTCTTTACAACTGCTGAAGGGGAGTCCATGTGTCTTTATTCCTCATTGCTACACTGCATATAGTAATTTTCCTTTTCACGTCCTTCCCAAGTACACATGCAATGAAGTAGCCTTGAAATACAATTTACACCACCAAAAAAAGAGGTGTTTTAATGTAAATGCAAACTAGAAGTTAGGGCTTTTAAAAATACTTGCTCTCACCTTGTAGGTTTACTTTTGAAGCAGTGAGTTTCATGGGTATGATAGGACCCCTGAGGTTATTGCTCAGCTCGGAGTAGTTCTGTGGTCTGTTGCATTGCTGTGAAATGCGCTCTTATTTTTCTTCTACTTCATGTATTTATTTAAGGTGATAGTGGCTTTGAGTGTTGGAATAGAAAATATAATGCTGGAATTGGATTGTTTGCAGTGATTTATTTCAGTGCAGAAGCTTGATTTGCCCTGTAAAACAGTGTCTTACGTTTGTTTTGGGGTAGTGACAGCCATGCAGGTGATGAAATTTCCAATGCAGTATTATTAGCATTTCTGCATGTGTAGATGTACCAAAAGAAACCGTAACACTTGTCATATTTATTGGTATCATAAAACATCTATTTTGTAAAACTTGTACACTTGCTGAATTTCATCTTTTTTTTATCTCCTGTTTTTCCAAATGAGTAAGAGGTAATAAATTCTGACAGAATTTGTCTTTTTCTTGTTTACCCTACTGCTATTAGTCAACACATATAGCCACGTAAATGACCGAAGGCTGTTTCAAAATCTAAATGAATAGCTTGGAAGCAAGATTAGGTTGTTGTTTTGGTTTTTTTTTTTTTGGTTGGTTTGTTTGTTTGTTTAACTTCCTAATGCACTTTTTATTCAGGTTGTAAAATCTCGATGTTATTCCATTCCCCCTACCTCCCCATTCCCTATGTTACTCTTTAGTTGGTGCTGCACTAGATTGAATGCTTCCTGAAAGTCATTCCAGTCTTGGGTAGTTTTGGTAAATCTGCTTGTTATAATTTTTCTTCCTGCCAAAATGCCAGTTTTTATAAAAAATTGTGACTAAACTGTATGGAGGTACCTGCAGGCTGGAGATACCTGTTAGTTGTGAGGGTTTTCAGTTATTGTTCTATTGATGGCTAACTTTAAGATCTGTAAATTTCGGTATGGACTCTTAAGGTAACTCCAGAGAAGACCTGGTTGGGTGGAGGTTGTCCCTGCTCCTCCCATTACCCTCCTGCCCTTGGTGATGCACATCATCACCCATAGCAAACTGCTGGTGCTCCTGGTCTGGTTGTGACCATGGTGATTGTCTCGGTTTGAAAGACAGGTGTCTGCCAGGAAAGGCAGGAGCCTCTTTTTAAAATGGAGAATTTAAACCCCCTCCCTCCAAATTATTATAATTTTGAAATTAAGGGGCTCTCAGGCAAAAATATGGGAATAGGAATAACAGTTCTTTACTAGGAAAATTAAAATAGAAGTACAGTATTACAGGGAACAAACCCAAAACCACTGACAGAGTCAGAATACAACCTGACACCCCATCAGTCAGTGTGTTGGTAGCAGTCCCATTAAATGGTGGCTCCAGTCCTCCTGGAGTGATAGATGTGGTTCAGCTGAAGCAGTGATCCTGTAGAGGGGTGCCGTTTTCCTCCGAAGGTCCAGTGATGGTGGGGAAAGGTCCAGTTTTCCTCTGGAATCCTCTGGAAAAAGGCTGCCTTGGTGTTCCAGATCTCAGATTTTATCTAGGTAGGAAAGGCTTGGCTCCTCCCCCTGGGTGGGGCATCTCACGATGGGATGGTGTAATTTTATCAGTCATACAGTGGGACTCAATGGCCCATTAACAGACAGTATCTTCCTGGAGGAAGGATAGGTTATGGAAAAGACAAAGATGACTGCCCCGCCTGTTTTCAACAGATGGTGATAGAATACAGACTTTTGGTCACATCCTGTGCTGCAACCTAAGACAGCGATGCAGAAGCTGGAATGGAATACAGTATTTCAGTTGGAAGGGAGCTCCAGTGACATCTAGTCCAGCTGCCTGACCAAGTTACAGCCTGTTACTAAAGGTCTCTACTGACAGTCCCGGGGCACTGTAAACCACTCCAGGAAGCCTGTTCCAGTGTTTGATTATCTTCTCGATAAAAAAAAATGCTTCCTAATGTCCAGTCTGAGCCTGGCATAGAGTTGAACCATTCCCATGCATCCCATCACTGGATCCCACAGAGAAGAGCTCAGCATCTTCCTCTCCACTTCCCTCCTCAGGAAGCTGTAGGAAGCAAGGAGGTTACCCCTGAGCCTCCTTCCATCCAGCTAGATAAGCCCAGAGTCCTCAGGTTTTCCTTGCAGGATGTCATTCCTTTAAGGCCCTTTCATCAGCTTTGTTTGCTCTCCTCTGGATGCATTCAAGCATCTTTACGTCTTCTTAAGTTAAGACACTCAAATTGGAGGTTGTGGGAGTGTGGCTTTTAGGGTTGTTTTTTTGGAAGCAGACATGTTGCTGGTAGTGTTGGTGCTAGGTTAAGAAACTCTTGACACTGCGCTCACAGAGGAATATGGTTTTGTTATGTTCATGTAGCTGATGCAAAGATCTACCTTCTCTGACTTTATGGTGTACCCCCCTGTGATAATTCCTCACATTCACAACTACATTCAGAGATGATGATTTTTGTAGCTAAATTTTAATTTTTAGTCACTGTCACAGGAGCATGTAAGTGTGTGCAGGATGATGCTAGACAGGTTCAGCACAGGACCTAGGCTTCTGCTGCTCTTGTGGTTCACCTCGTTGTTTCCTAGGGATTCCAGGGACCCCAGGAAGGGAAATCCCTTTGCTCTTGTGTGTGTTCACACATGCACCTGCAGGTCAGCTGTTTATACAGACACTTCCCTCAAGTCTTGTGAATATCTCTTGTATGCACTTGGTTGCTGGTTCACTCAGGTCTTTGAGGAGGGCACCACTCACTTCCCTGTTGCTCCACAAGATAGCCTTGTGAACTCAGTGCTTAGTCCTGGCATATTTTTTGGTTTGGTTTTGATACTTGATTTCAGGGTAAACAAATGCCTGGGGCTGGGTTGGGGTGTTGTTCTACAAGTACTTGGAATGTGACCTGAGGGAAGCACTAAAACTAAGATATATGTAATAAATACAACCGATATCTCAGGACCTTGTGAAGGGCGTGGGTGAGGAGAATGGTTGGCTGCCAGAAGATAGTTTTGAGAATATTGTATTTTCCTTTGCAGGCTTGAAGGCAGACTTGCTTTTAATTTATTTATGGAGCAGTTGATCCTTGAGCTGCTGTGGAGATGTGGGTGTTGCACTGTTGTGATGCATTTTGGCACTGTTTATGAAGCAGGCCAGGAGGACAGTGTGCAGATATTTGCACTGTCAAATATGGGTTAAGTAGGTTATAGTCAGGCCAAATAAACTTCTCTAGTTTTCCAGCAGCTTTTTGATGGAGTGTGTTTCTCAACCAAATTTTGGATGATGGCTTTTTGTAAATTAGATATGGAGGTTCACAGGGTTTTTTGCAGGTTAGGAAGGTGGTTCTTCCTGGGACTGTTTGCGATAAATGTTTGTCTTCCAGGAGGAGCAGCTGTACTGAGCAGTTTTACTGCGTAATCAGTAAAATGTTTTTCTGACCTATTTCTGTAGGCTGTTGACAACAGTAATTGCTGCTGCTGTTTCTCTGTGAACATTGTACAATAAAACACTGTTTCTAAATTATTCACGTTGATTTTGACAACCTCTTACTTTTTCCATCTCTAAGGAAAAAGTGAGGAGATGGAAAATTTTCCTTAGTTTTGACAAACAGCCATCCTAAATTTGTGAGGAGACAATAATTTGATATCTCCTCCTTATCTAATTTAGGTGGGTTACTTTTAAAGAAAAAATTCTGTCCTGATTGTATTTTTAAGAAAGGAGATTTTTTTTTTGTCGTGAATCTACATATGCAGGTTTTTAAATACAAATCGTCATTAAAGCATTTGTGTTCTGGAAAGATCCTAACAAAACCAGGAGGAGAAATATTTTGTGGCTTAAATAGGATGTCTAGACCAGAGTATAACAGATTACAGTCTGCCAAAGTTGATGGCTGACTAATGGGCAAGAAGCCATGGATTTGTGTCTGGTGACATAAGCCTGTATTTGCATGGCATTTGCCCAGTTTGGACCATAGACTTCTAGAACTGAGCAACAATTTTCACTTGTAGGGTACAGCAGACCAGACAGTCCAGTGGAAAAAAAACCCTGGTCTTTCCACTGGGGATAACAAAATCTCTGTATCATGTTTTGCTCACTGAATGTGTAAGGCAAGCAGAGAGTCCTTTTATACTAATTCTATTTTTACCTCTGTTCTTCATAGGAAAAACAGTTATGAGTGGCCTCACTTCAAAGATAGAATTTCTTTTATTTTGTTAATAATCATAGAGGAAGTAAACTGCTATGTATGCAAATTGGTGCTGCTTTAGTTAATGAGAAATCTCAGATTTCAACCCAAATATGGTATAAAAGTTTGGAGCAAGCAGCCATGGGTTGGAAGGGTGATGTGTTATGATTGGATATGCTTAGTTGTTCACATTATTTGAGCCTCTGTTTTACTGTTAAACCTTAAAACTGCAGTCGCTGACTTCTTGGTTGGAGGTTTGAACTGATGTTAGCATTAAAAATGAAAATCAGGGAGGGATCATTTTAGTCACTTCCTAAAATACGGAGGACAGTTGTTGTTCTTGAGCAAGTTGTAGATATGGAGGTTGTTACTGAATGTCCCATCCTCGAAAGTAATTGCAAATGAATTATTGCAAATTAAATAAACTTCGAATGTTTATAAAAGTGGCTTCAGGTTAGTATTTGCAGAACAAAGCAAGATCTATCACAGAAGCTGTCTTAGGGATGTCTGGGGAATTGCTTTTGATGTTTCATTGGTTAATAACAGCACATAGAAGGTCTGATGCTTATTTGCCTATTATGTTCGAGTTCTTAATTATAAGTTAATAGCAGAACTATCTGAAGTGGTGTTACTTTGGTTCCTTGATGGAAAACATCTTGAGGGTGAAGCCTTGCAGCCTGTGTTTTCTGAATATAACCTGAATTGTAAAAAAAAGCTGATACTTCTTAGTTAAATAGGGATTATGAAGTGCTATTAGCAAATATGCTAATTGTTTCTGTAACTGCAGAAAGCAATGAGAGAGAATGGAGGCAGGGAGAGGGCTATGTTTTTATTAAATAATGATAGTTTGACAGGAAAAGGCCTTTTGATATTATGGTGGAATGGCAGTGAGCTAAAAAAGTCCACACACTTTTTTGTTAATGTAAGGTATTCCTTCTTACAGTTTTGCAATTAAATAAACTTCTTTCAGTCCTCTGTACTCTGCTATCAAAACCCTTTTTGAGTGTCTCAGAAATGGCATCCAGCATGCCATGTGGATGTGCATCTCTCCTCAAATAGATGTGTTAAATTGCCAGACCTGAAAGACAGGAAAGCAGAGGCATCTCTGCTACCTCTTAGCCTGGAAAGGAAACAGATCCCCTACATCTTAGTCTCCTAATGCTTACATGATTTCTTACTTTTTTTCTGTATTGTATGTTAGTCAACATTTTGACATGAAATAAATACTTGTAATGACAATTTTCTCTAAAAACAAACAGAAGAATACCATGAAACACCTACTTTTAAAGAGAGGCTCCAGTAATTAAATTATGCCATTCAGGTGGCCTTGCTATGACTGACTTTGCTTAAGACTAAGGTCTTCTCTAAGACTGACCTTGACAGGACTGACCTGTCCTAAGTTGACCAATCTGAAGAGAAAACAGCTGAATTATGTCCCTTTTCTTTCCATATCCAAAGCAGTTACATACCCAGTGGGCTTCATCATACAGAGTTGTATTCTGATTTCAGTTTTCAGTGTTGGTTGGATTTTCTTTTCTTTAATATCCCCACCTGTGAGAGTATGCAAAATACTGAAAGCCTATCCTTGAAAGGTATTTTGAATTTGTTTTCTTTAAAACAGTGTTTTAAGCACTTCATACTTTATCTGCATATAAGAAGGAAATGTATGAGAGGATCATGTAGGAAGATGCACTCACTAGGGGTGAAATGAGTCTTGAAACTGGAAGACAAACCTCTGATATGCTGGAATTCTTTAAGGGAAACCCTGTTGTCAGCACTGACCTTTACCACAGCCGTGAAACCTTTCTTTCAGAACTTGTACCCTTACACTTCTAAAAATTAATAATTTTGTTTTCTCTATGAAAAGATGTCAGGCTGGTGCTTGAATGTCTTGTGACATAGTAGACTAATGTAGAGATCCAAATAGTGTACCATCAATTGAGATAATTTTTTCAGAGTCCTGTACATGCCATTTTTCAGATCTATGTAGTTACCATTACAGAAATCATATTACAGATGTCTTGTGGAAGTGATGAGTAGTGTTCTTACTTGGTCTTTGAAAACTGGATATACTGAGAAAACTTAAGCATAACATTTGAAGTTACCCAGAGATGCTGTGCTAATTGGTCTGTTATTTAATGATTTGCCAAGAGGCAGGAAAAAAAGCCATGCTGCTAATTCAGAGTCATATGCAAAGGAGAAAAAATAATATGTGATTACAATTCCATTAATGTGCTTGGAGTTCTTGCTTTTGCGGAATATTAACGAAGTAAATAATTGGTGTTAATGTAATTTGTGTCCCATGAGTTATTCTTTGGGAGACCAGTCTGCCTGGGAGCTTTAGGATTGGTCAAGGAGAGATTTGCCACTACAGGCATTGTTGTAACAAACTGGACTGTAGCTTTATGTTATTCAGGATTCCTTCTATAGAAGCTGCTTATCAGTGTAGATTGATGCTCTGGATTATTTAATTACATTTTTCTTGCGAGGGTATGAATGTAAATGAATGAAACCATTGGTAATGAAGAAAATTAGAGTGATCCATGAAATTCATCACCAGCTCATGTATTTTAGCTGGATATACCCTTGATTTGACCAGCAATTAATTCATTCACATGTTTAAAATGTTATGATAGTACGTGTGGGACAACTCACTTATCACTGTGTAAGTTTTGGTAATGTTTTAGTCTCCTGCTTTTTTTGAGTTTTTAATCTTTGTAAGTGTATGTGTTTTACAGAAAGTGCTACATTTCCCCACCTTTCCCAAAAATACTTATGTTCAATCCCCTTCATGATCAAACCACTGTTCAATGTTTCTTAAAATGAGTAATATTTTGTGAGATTTTATGTTATCAGGAGCTTGCACTGTATAGACATCCCTTGAAATTAGTTAGCTATATTTTGTCTTGTATTTTGGCTTTTTTTTTTTGTTAAACTTGTCAGTGTTAGGTTTACAGTTGGACTCAGTCTTAAAGTCTCATTCTAAGCCTAAATGAATCTTTGATTCTATGATCTAAATACTTTAGTTTGGTTTTGATTTATGATTTTGAGTGAAAATAATCTAAAATCTGCAATATGTGACTACTGTGTGCTTTATTAATTTACTAAAGATCTCAGTTGGAGGAGCAGACTGGGAATATAGCGTTCTCATCCATAGATCACCTGTGGAATGACTCACTTTTATTTTTATTGAAATTTTGATAGGGTCATGTTGCATGTATAAAGAAAAATTAAATAATTAACTTGGAGGGTATTTTGCAGGTTGTGATGAATGTGTTACATTTGAGTTGTTCTCCAAAGTTTCTGAAGGTATTAGAAGGAGTAAGCATGTGATAGTTTTCCTGATCAAGGCAAGCCAAGACAAGATGTCATCCCAGTTATTGGAAAATTCTCTATTACCCAGGGGAACAACAATGATAGTTGACTGTTAAATTGTACAGAATATACTTGTTGCACAAGAGAAGAGAAATTGAGATAGTAAAGGGAAATCTTGGCCAGTTGAGGTGTTCCTGTATTTTTAAATTTTTTTTATTTTTCTATTTTTTGAGCTGAATTGCAGTAACAAATTTACATCTTATGAAAACAGGAAAAAAATGTTCTCTCTTTTCTCTTAAAATAAAATCCAAACAAAACCTTTGTTTAATTTTGGCATTTTCACTTTCAGTGCTAATCCAATGCATAGTTAGATGCTCACTCCTGCAATGTTTCTTAGTGTGGTGTTTGGGTATTTTTTTGGTACTGTAGGCGTATAAAATGAATTAAATCTTTTTTGTGTTTGTTTAAACAAAGAGTCAAACTAATATCCCAGGTTTGCATATCTCCTATGATACCATGATTCTGTTTCTTCAGTTTTTTGTGAATTTTAAGAATGTTTTTAATTTTCCTCTTGAGAAGCCTTTTAGCTAAGAGTTTAGAAGCTAAAAATAGATATTTAAACCAAAATGAATTTCTGTATTCTGTAATTCTTGGTTGTGAGCTAACCTTCAGCAGAGCCATTTTCATACCTCTCTAGCCCCTCTGCATTTTGAGGTTCAATCCAAGAAAAGCTTAGGTGGAAGCTGCTTTTAACCCACCATCTTCATAAGGTAGACGGTAGAAATAGAGCCTGTGTGCTCAGCAAGGAGATGAACTATGGAGGAGCTTGGAAAAGGATACACTGTGAGGTTTTTTAGGAAACTCTTGCTAAAAACTTGTTACTTTTTCCTTTAGTCGTTAGTAAACTGTTCTCCCACATTATAACAGCTGTATTTGGATAATTAAACTTTTATTACCGTGCTCTGACTATGTTTGTTCTGTGTTTAGCCCAGGTTGGTACAAGTACAGTTTTGGGCCACAAAACAGTTTGGTTACAGCTTTAAAATTATACTATTGTAATCTGGATTTCTATGAACACCCCATTTACATTTCTCACGTCTCCCTGAATCAAAAATTTTGGTCTTTGCTGCATTGCATGGGTGAGTCTGGAGTCTGTCTCAGACTTGCTTGACCTCTTGCTGCTTTGGCTGCACTGAAATGTCAAATGTGAGATTAAAACTTTTCTTCTCCTTCCAGGTGCCTGCTGATGGAAATGCAGGGCTGCTGGCAGAGCCTCAGATTGCCATGTTCTGTGGCAAGCTCAACATGCATATGAATGTGCAGAATGGAAAGTGGGAATCAGACCCCTCTGGCACCAAGACCTGCATTGGGACGAAAGAAGGGATTCTTCAGTACTGCCAGGAGGTAAGTGCTGTCTTGGAATAACTATAGTGGCTGTTCTTTCTAAAAGCAGGCATGTGCTGGAGACCTCAGTCTGTAGGGAATCTTCGCTTTCTCTTTTGACCTCTTTTGCTCCATTGCCTTCTTGCCCTTTCTGAAGAGGTTCTCTCGAGCTCCTATTAAAACAGTTTCAGGGATTGGTTGCTGAGGGAAGTCACTGGGACTGTTGGAAAATTTTGTCTCTCTTCTGCCGTTGGGGGACAATTTTTGTATACTATGTGTGCAATGGACTTCTTTCTTATAAAGTATTTTGAATAAAGCTGAGGTGGCAATTTGTTATTTAAAATGCCCTTGGTCTTTTTGGGCTGATTTGGAAAGATCAGCTCTAACATGACTTCTGTTGTTCTGCCATGACACTGAAATGCACTTGTGCAGCCCAGAGTTATTGGCCCCTGATACACACAGAACCATTCAGAGTTTCTTAACAGAAAAGCTTCCCCTGCAGATGAAGTCACAATGACTGATTTAATATTTGAGAGCAGAAACTTCTTACCCACTTGCTTATATTCTAAGAACATGTGGATCTGATTTTGTTTTGTCTCCATGATGTGATAGTACAATACACCCTGTACCAGTGTGTGACAATTTGAAATGAAAATGTGTTATTTCATGCAGTGGAACAAAAGGGCATGGTTTGAGTTGCCTTAGTCCTTACATTTACTATTACCATCTTTGTTTATTTTTTTTTTTTTTTTTAAGTGAGGGCTATTGCATATTGCCATAGCAGTAGCTGCTTTGTTTCCTAAATGTCAAACCAGTTCCTGTGAAGGTTTAGAAAGCAAGATAATTTATTTTTCAGGTCTTAGCTCTCTTGGCATATTCATTCCTGTCCTTTCTTTCTAGTTTTTGCAGTGTTTTATTAATTTTTGTTGCATTTGGGCAAAATACTCACTTTAAGGACAGTATTGTAACGGCAGTTGAAATTGATTCTTCATCAGTAGCTTTGACTCTTTACTGAGAAAATTGCTTTGTGAAACTAGTATTTTTGTTTATCACTAACAAAAATACCAACCTAACCTATCCTACTACTAGTACAGTTACAAATATTTCTTCTGGTTTTGTGCTGTCTTCTTTGATTTATCTAAATAAAGTTGATTTATGCATAATGAAATTATTGAGGGTGAGGAAAGGAATAATTAAAGAAAATAAGAGCATCAGTAACTAAAAATTCATCAGTGACTAAGGTAGTAAGTCTATCTGAAGTTACAAAAATAAATATGTGAATTATGGAAGTAAGACTAGAAAGTTTGGGGGCTTTTAAGGCATGAATATCTCAGTAGGTTGTGGGTTCAACCATGCTGCAGGCAGGGAAGGATTCTGGAATGAGGTCTCAGAGTAGTCAGTTGACTGTTGGGTGATTTTGAAATTTTGGGTGGCATTAAAAAAAAAAACCCTCTCAAAAGTGAAGGGAAGAGGTAAGCAAAAGCAGTCAGAAGGTAATAGACATTAGAATGTTAAATGACAAAGAGACTACTAAGAAAAATTTTCACTCTTAAGGGGAAAAATTGTTTGCCATACATGGAGACAGAGAGAGCTTAACTGAGCGAGAGCCCAAGCAACTTGGTCTGGCATAGATGTGAGTCCTGGCTGCTGGAGCTGAGGAAGGCCTGAATGACCATGATAGGGCTCTTTTAACCTGATTTTTTTTGCAAATCTGAAATTTTCTCATAACTGAAACAGAGGAGAGACCTTGTGTTACTTGAGTTTTTAAAGGTAAATACTTAAATTCTAGTGTGTTAAGCCCTATTTTGTGTGCTTGACAGTTTAGTAGCTTAGTATTAGATGATTGTCATGATTTTAGGGTGTCTCCAGTTCCAGTTGAAAGTATGGCTTATGGGGTTCTCCGCTGTCATGAGGCTAAGTGTGGGCAGGTCTACTCCCTAAAAATGGGGTGGGCATTTTACAGGTTTTAGTTAATCTCTCTTAATTACGTGAAGCAGTATGCTTTTACCAACTTGAAGTGAGCAATTCTGCTGTGGTATGTTGAAACATGGGAATCTGGCAAAATCCCCCCACCTTTTCCTGCTGTGCTCACCAGTATGCTTTTGGTTTGTTTGCTGGAAACTGCCAATGTCCTGCTGTCCTGCCATGTCCTTCCCACACCCCCCCTTGAGATGCACAGTGCTGTAGGCTGCTGATGGAGAAGGGACATGGGGTGGTCTGGGGTGTAAGAGCATGTGGCAGCAATGGGGCCACTGCCAGCAGGTGCTTTGGGGTGGGGTGAAATCATGTGAGCCCCAGGTTTTTTAATGCCGGTAATAAATTCAGAAATGGATAGCAAATATTAGGAAGTTCAGATCTGCTGACAGCAATTTGAAACAAAAAGCCACATGGAAGTTGATCCAACCCAGCAGCATAGAAAGAAGCTCCCTGTTCTGTACAACTCTTGCCCTTCCCCATGCCCCTTTGACCAGGTCTGTGGCATGTTGGGCTTTGGCTTTGGCTAGGGAATGGCACTGATGCTTTGCTATTATTTAATATTTGCCATTAAACTTGCCTATGACCCCACAAGAGAAATGGAAGAGTTGGATAGCAGCACCCACTTCTACCAAAGGAATTAATTTGTAGAGGATTGCTAGTAAATGCAGCTTAAACTGGCTTCTTAGCTTTGGGAAACTCCTTGTTGTTGTTGGTATTCCAAATATGCCTAGTATTTCCCTTGCTTTCTGCTGTTTACCTTGGCTTCAAGACAGTACTTACTGTCAGGGAATGGGACAAATTTGCTTTTTCCCATTAGCAGGAAGCAATAAGCAGCAAGGGTGGGATGTGGTACCCCTTGTGTTGGAATAGTATGCAGGTAAAAATCTCCTTTTTGATTGCTTTTGCCAAATATGATCTTTTCCTTTCTTTTCTCTCCTTTAATGCTGCTTTTTTTTCCCCAAAAGAAGGATTGCTTCTTCCAGTGTGCTTTATTTCTTGCTCTAGGCAGAGGCTGAGTGTAAATGCTGCGCTAATCCAGCAGACAGGTACTTTTCCTGCATCTGCCTTCGTGTTCCCTGTCACTGTGGCAGCTTTCTTGGTTCTTCTCTCTTGCTGTAGCAGCAGCTCTTTGTACCATCTGCTGAGGAACTGGGTTTTTTTACCCAGCTCTGAACAAACCTTGAAGTGACAGCAGGCAAAAGTTTGGCTTTTCCACCCGGTACTTCTGTTGAGGAATCTGTCCATCTGGTTTTTGTTGCAGATCCCTTGTGAGCGCTGTTCTGGGCATTGTGATAATGACTGCATTGCAGGGGGAGATGCACTCCTGTGGTAAAACCTGTAGAGTGCACTCAGTTCTTCCTCCAGCTTGGGAAAGACCAGGAGGGACCTACCAAAAGGAAAAGGGATCTACCAAAAGGAAAAGGGACCTACCAAAAGGAGCTGTTTGGGCGGAAACCCAATGCACAAGTGCAGTGATCTTGCTCGGCGGCTCCTTGGCTCTAAAATAATAAAAAATTAATGTATCAGGAAACTCCCTTCACCATTAATAAAAAAATGATGCTTCACGTATTCTCTAGCTCTGATTGAAGGTATTTTTGAAAAATGGAAGGTATTCTTCAAAAAATAAAAATTACCATCTCTCATCAAACTAACAAGTAGATGTGTTCCTCTGCCTCCTTGCTCTTCTTTTAAAAGAGCTTCTCTTGACAATGGAAGGCTAGATGCCAGAGTGCTGGGCAGAGCACAGGGCTAGGAGGTGCATAGACTGCAGGAGGACTTGTATTTCTCCTGCAGAGATATACTGTGAACCTTGAGATTCTCATTGTTTCCTCTTCTGGTCGCTGGCCAGCTTAGGTGGATTTTGAAGTCTTGATGCAGGAAGTAGCAGTAGAGGAGCATTGCAGAGCAGAAAGGGAGGAACAGGGAATAAGCACAACCACCTACATGTTTTAAAGATTAATGTTGCTTGTTTTTGCTTTACTTCTTTTGAGTGGGAGCTCAGTGCAGCACAGGAACTATCAGAGTTTGTATTTGGACAACACATCACACAGTTTAAATATGGCAAAGCTCAGACAGTAGATTGCTTTTTTCAAAGGAAATGGAAGATACTTGAATGCTGCCTTCCAGCTTCCTTGACTTCAGTTGAACTCTTCAACACTGAACTCATAGGAAGTGGTCTTGGAAGCATATCTGCACATTTTCTTGTGTTCAGTGTAAGCTGGTGGCTTCTCTTGTTTGTTTTTTTAAATACCACAAAATGAAACTTTCTTGAGTGGAATGACATGCTATGTAGAGAAATACAGTTTATTAGTGGTTTCTTTTAATGTCAAATTAGCCAGCATGCTGCTATATGGATTGTACCTGTTACTGGGAAGTAAAACTGCATGGGCCTGATCTGCAAACAGCTGTGAAGTGCAAGTGCTGCAGATGCTAGAGCAATGGGGCACTGGTGTAAATTTGGATGGTTTACAGCTCTGTGTGCTAGAATCCATAAGATGTTGAGTGATCTAGATGACACTTCAGATCAAGCCACTGGCCAGTGGGTCCTGTCACTGACACTGCAGCACCAGCTGTTTCTGAGGAATTTTGGGATAACCCTGCCATACTACATAATTACTCAATAACTACCCCTGGGGAAAGTTTCTACCTAACAGTCCCTTATGAGTGGTTAGCTGGTGTCCCAAAGCAGGTGGTTACCACTGCTCCTGGATTTGCCTTTTGTTGTTTTATGGGAGGAGTGGGGTTGCTCCCACCAACACATTGTTGTTGTAGGAAGATGCTTTTGGAGGTCAATCAGCTCCTGTCTTCCTAGCAGTGTTCATAAAACCCATCTGGAGCCTGCCCTTTGTCAAAGTGTGCTTTTGGAGTTACATGAAATTGCAGAGTAGGAAGTTAGTTTAGGTGTGGTTCATTCCCTGTTTAAAGTGAAAGAGTGTTCAGATGGAAGATACTGGTGTATGTTTATTATATTAGCAATTTTAAGCAGCTACTATGTGCAGAATTTTATGTCTAGTAGTTAGGATACATTACATGGGTTCCTTGAAGGACTGAAATTATTTTGCCATCTTTGTTGAACTCATTGTCTGAAATGAATTGTAAAACAGTCACAGCTGCCAAGAAAGTATTNCCCCCCACTTTTTTTCCCCCACTTAGTTTTGTTTGGAGATGCCTATTTCCATTTTTAAGTATGCGTGTAACTGTTTGTTGGCTTTTTTCTTTTCCCTCAAGACCAAACCACAGCTATAATAAAATAAGTTTGTGTTTGGATATTGTGAGGGTGAATTAAACCTGGGAGTTTGGAGATGTAGTGCACTATGTAATGCTTTGCAATCTTTAGCTAGATGCCTAGAATAGCTTTCAGGTGTAAAGTGAGTGTTGGCTTTGGGAGGTGTTACATTTGGCATCTCATGGCTGCTGAGTTTCTTTTGTAAAGTTAATACATGTGTCCGCTCCCTTTTAAACATCACTGGGGTGCATGACCATCTTGTGGTCAGTGTGTATTTCTTACAAAAATCCTCCCCAGAAGTGACAGAATTATAAATGCATGTTACAACATTCTTAACTGTTACCTTTGTGTTACATGGAGCAGAAAATAGTAGGGTAGATTCCTGTAATAGGTAATTCATTAAAACTGTTGACAGAACACTGTTGACATTTCTGATCTCTAACCATAATGCTTCTAGAATTATTATCTTGTACTTTTCTCAAATCCCCTGATTTTGTGCCATGTATTTAGGTACGTTGCTTGTGAAACCCAAAAACCACTTTTAGCCAGGCCCAGTACAAGCTGGGGTATGACCATACTAAAGCTTTGACATTAATTCACCCCACAGTCCCCAGATATCCCGTTTGGTACATGGGCCAAAAGGGCCACCAAGTGACTGGCCCATCTATTTTTAATTTACTTGCTTGGCTTCCTCTTGTCACCATGTCTGATAATCCTACTGTGCTTGTTTTCCTGGAGCCTACTTCAGGCAGCACTGATGGCAGCAGTTCCTTCCCTCTAGTCTTTGTCTTCCTGCTAAAGAGTTTGTTAAACTGCCAGGGATTACAAGGTTTTTGAAAAGAGAAAAATTGTTTGGAAAAATTGTTTTTCTGAGAACTTGAGACACAATGACAGTGGTCTTACTGCTTTGATAATGGTTTCTCTCCACCTTGTCATTTTCATTGTAATAGAAATTGTTTTTATCTAGGCTGCATAATGTGCCCTTCCTAGTTTCTCAAAGCGAATAGCCACAGTATTGAAGGTGAAAATTAATTTTAAACCTGCACTACTTGAAATTCAGTAGTCTCAAAAGCCACAAATTTTGCTCTGAGGAAAATGATCCCTTTAATGAAAAGGAAAACATACAGATTTTTGGCAGCACAGAATGTCCTTGAAAACAAATGACATTTTCAACAGAAATGGGTGTTGGTATATTCTGAGATGTGTACAGTCATGCTTAAAAGCTTGACTGAGTGGTATCTTAGCATCTTCATATTGATTATTAAGGTCTTAGGTTTTATTTAGCTTTTGATCTACAACAAAGGTTGAACTAATTTACTCTTTTGTCCAGTGCTTAAATCTGATTTGCTTGGAAATAGAGGATTACTACTGATGGTATATTTATCCTGTAGTTAAACCCTCTTGAGAAATACTCACCTTCTTGACAAAGAAGGCTGGGATTTTTTGTCCAGACTGTAGTCTATCACGGAAATATATTTCAAATCAAGTGACTAATAAAACTTGGAGCATATGTTGCAAGATGATTCCTGTATTTCTTTTGCTGATAATCTCCCCTCTTGTTTTTCTCTACACTGATTTTCTTTTGCATGTCTCAAAAAGAAATGGAATGAAAAAATAAGGACTTTTTCAAAGAATGCTTCTCCTTTGAGGCTAAGGAAGGAAAAAGGATGAAAAGGGATGAGGATTGTCTGCATAAATAAATATTTAGGTAAACAGGTACTACAGTGTTTAATAAAACTGCAGTGCTGCATTTTCCTGTAGATTGATTTTGAATTTCACAGATCTGGTGGACAAGATTAATCAATGGGTTCCATCAGCATAATGTTTGTTCCAAGAGTACAATAGTTTATTCTGTCTTCTAAAAGACACAAATGCAATGGCTACATGCAGGGCAGCCCTCTTGCCATGTTTGGTTCATAACTGAGCTAGCACATGACCATTTAGCACGTGATTGAGAAAAAGTTCTTCATTATCCTCAGCAATCTGTGTTCTGTGCTCGTGGTTTGCTCCTTCAGGTTACAGAAAGACCAGCCACACTTGCACTAGGTGCTCAGCCAGGGGAGTGAAGCTCAACTGACCCAACTCCTGCCCCAGGATACTTCTGAGAGGGCTGTGTAAGGTTGGATGTGGTCTGCAGAGACATTGCCTTTCCCACATAGGTGGTATCCTGGTGGGGACAACAAAGATATTTACTACTGCATTTTACATTCTCTTTTCTGCCTTACATACAGAGTTCTCATCATATGTGGTCTGCAGTTTTCTTTACAGACACATCTCCCAGTCTTTCACTGTGTAACTCTGAGATGGACTGGTAGCAGCTGTTCCTTTAATAAATAATAAGCCTAAGACATAATAGGCATAAAATGTGATGGTTACCTTAATTAAAGAAAAATCTGTTATCAATATACAGCTGTTATGTTTCAGCCATTTTAAGGAGGATAGAGAAACTATTTGCAAGAGCATGTAGTAACAGGATAAGAGGGAGTGGATCCAAACTGACAGAATAAGTTTATATTAGACATTAGGAAGCAATTCTTCCCTAAGAGGGTGGTAAGGCACTGGCACAGGTTGCCCAGAGAAGCTGTGACTGTCTCATCCCTGGATGTGTCCAGGGCCAGTGAGTTTGGAACAAGATGATCTTTAGGGTCCCTTCCAACCCAGGCAATTCTATGATTTTTTTCATCCACCTTTTGAGACCATGGTTACATGGACAATTCAGTCTGGCACAGATCTATCCCACTTTTGTTCAAGATCAGTCTGGGTCCTGTTGAACTCCTGGCACTTTCCACTGTATGCAGTTTTTATTCTTAGGGGAATGTTTTCAGAGATAGGTCAGTTCCTTGATCCAGCTTCTTTGCTAGCAGTGGCTCTTGGGGAGATTTTAGCAGTAAATGGACAAGAGATGGAATAATGCAGGAATTGTGCCCTGGCAATGTCAGACTTGTGTCCCATTCAAGGCATTGAAACCACAGCCCCAACATCTGCAAGTGTACCTCTGCAGATGGATGAGTGATGCCTCCTGGGAATGGTGCTCCTGAGACCTGGAAGGCTGTCTGCAGAGTTTGGGTGCTTTTGAGTGTTTAGGGGCTTCATCTCCTTCTGGTCTTCCTCAAGTCTCTGTGCATGATTGTATGTGTATGAATAGGTAGTAAGCTTAGTGTTGTGTTCCATACTTTTTTGATTGTCCCCATCCCTTTTGGACCGCTTTATAGCTTTCCTGTGCTACAGCTTGTTATTGTCTTAATCTTATCTTGTTATTATCTTCTTACCTTGCTTTTTCTTGTGGCGGTAGTGTTACAGGCTTCTGATTTGGTTTTGGGTTTTTTTTTGTGGAGGCAAGTTTCCTTTTTTCTCCTTTCTCATTTCACTGTTGTCCATCTACTTTGGAAGATATGGGAATCAAAATATACTAGCTACAGTGGTGATTGCTTCCTGATAGCAGTATATGAAGCTTGTAGTAGGAGCAGTGATTGGTATCATGAAATGGGTTCATGTTCAGAGGTCTCTTGGCAAGGAAAAGGTCATTACTCACAGAGTTTCAGTTGCTGGTTCTGCAGGCAAACATAAAAAAAAGAAAAGACAGTTTCTGTCCTTCCATAGCTTTGAAGCTGTCAGGAAGTACATTTGCTTGAACTCATAGCAGGGCAATGTCCCCAGGTTGGATGGGGTGAGTATTTCTTGATTTCTGGGACATTCCTTTTTTCCCAAGCAGCTTACTACTACCGCTTTCTAGTTTCTAATTCATACAGCAGCATTATCATCCAGTTAGCCTTTATCCAATTAAAATGATTATGTAGCACTGTACTGAGTGCCTGCTTTAATCTTCCAAATACTGTATGCCTTTGGCTAATAAAAAATCCCACAGATAATCTTCTTTTTATAGATGTGTGTTCCTTACAGAAAATTGTTCTAGATGGTTGTGGATTAATTATAATCATGGAAAGGTTTCAGAATATCTGTCCAATTATTAATAGTTTTACCCATCTTTTCCCCTTATAAGTATACAGCATGTTTTTAATGGCTTAAGCAGAATTTTAGCTGTTACATTTTTTTTACTTGAGTGGGACAAGACTTTCACTGGAGGGATGTTACCTCAAATTACTAACAGAAAAGTTTGAAAGGTGAGGATTTTTGATTTTTAGATTTTTTTTCAGAGTTCTTAAGGCATTGTATTGTTTTTGCATGGCCTGGTTTTTGGTAGGGGATGGAGGCACAGAGGTGGCTTCTGTCAGAAGCTGCTAGAAGCTTCATGTCTGGCAGAGCCAATCCCTTATGACTCCAAAGATGGACATGCCACTGGCCAAGGCTGGGCCAATAGTAATGGTGATAATGCCTCTGTTACAACTTATTTAAGAAGAAATAAAAACAAAGGCTGGGGCACAGTTTTAATTCCAGTCAGAGAAGAGCGGAGTGAGAACATGTGAGACAAACAACTCTGCAGACACCAAGGTCAGTGGAGAAGGATGGAGAGGAGGTACTTCAGGTGCTGGAGCTGAGATTCCTCTGCAGGCTGGGGTGAGGATGATGGTGAAACAACTGCCTCCCCATAGAGATCCAATGCAGCCCATAGAGAAGGCCCTGCTGGAGCAGGTGGATGCCTGGGAGGAGGCTGTGAATCCATGGGAGACCCATGGAGAGAGGCGCCCTGTTCCCATGCTGGAACAGCCTGTCCTTAGAGAGCTGCACCTTGTGGAAGAGTGGCCCATGCCCACAGCAGTTTTGGGGGGACTGTTTCCATGGGATGGACTCTGGTTACAGCAGTTTGCAGAGAGCTGTTGTTTGTGAGATGGATTCACATTGGAGAAGTTAGAAGAGAATTCTCCCATGGGTGGGACCCCATGGTACAGCATGGGAACAACTCCTCTCCCAGAGCAGTGGGAAAAGCCATGGGTGATGAATTGACCACATCCCCTATTCCCTGCTTTCCATGTGGAAGGAGGGAGGGGTAGGGGGGAAGGTGTTTTTAAGGGCTTATTTTACTTCTCATTATCCTGCTCTGATTTCATTAGTAATAAATTCACCTTATATCTCAAAGCTGAACCTGTTTTGCCCATGATGATGTTTAATGAGTGATCTCTCTCCCAGTCCTTATCTCAACCCATGAACCCTTTGTTAAATTTTCTCCCCTCTGTCCAGCTGCAGAGGGGAGTGAGTGAATGAGTGGCTTTTGTGGGTGCCTGGCACCTGGCTAGCATTGACCCAAGGCAGGCATCTGGCTTAGTGTTGAGACCAAAACCAACATTGGATTTAAGTCTCTAAGACTGTTCCAAATTGTTATGAATCTTTGTACGGAAAGGGAAATTGTTCCTTCTCTTGAGCTGAGACAGGAGATTCTACTAGGAAGACACTGTAGTGTTTACAAGATGCATCACAGTATCTCTTAAACATCAGCTTTGTATTTTGTGGGTGCCAATAGCTGTTGCATATACAAACAGAAAAAAAGAACACTTATTTGTACAGTAATGAAAATACCATGTTTAATTTTTTTTTTCTTCTGCCCAGACATGAATATTGAAACATTAATGCTGTTCGTCAGGATATGAGGAAATATTACCCAATGTAACATTTGTTTTACTAGCATAGTTTCTTTCTATAAGTATCACTGTTGGTTAGAAAAGTACTGATTCCATGGGATTGTAATGATATTCAAGATGTCCCATTCCAGCTGTGTGAAGAAACCACACAATGTTTCCAAGTGAATGCAATTTACTTTTAAAATTCTTATCCTGAGTCAGGTTTTCTTGAAGAACAGTGAAAATTAGGCATGTATAAAACATCTGATTTGTCCATTCATTACTCACTTTTACTTGGCCTGGTAAGACATCTCTGCCAGAGTTGTGGTCAATAAATGGCTTCCTTGTAAATTCGGGTTCTGAGGAACCTTCATTTTTTTAAGGCACTATAAAGATCCTTTCGTATTTTTTTTCCTTTCCTTGTTTGAGCCAATTATAGACTTTAAAAAATTGATTTTGATGAGTGTTTCCTCAAATGTCTGTGAAGTTTTGCAGGTAATGTTGCTTTTCCAAGTTCTCACACAATTTGACCAGTCTGTACACTCTATCTGACAAGAAAAAAAAAAAAAAGGATTCGTCTAAGAAGCAGGAATTGCATTAATGATTCTAAATAAGGAATCTAAGATTTTATTAGACTAGTCTTATTAAAGCTAAACTTGTAATATCATGTAAGTTAATATGTTTATATTTTTTAGTATTTTAGAGGAGATTGTCATAGAAACTAATTTTAAGCTATTGCTGAGAGCAAATCTGTGGATATGCTAACAGATAATTACTTGCTTAAGTCTGGAAGATGACTTCTAATATTTTGGAGCCAGTATGGGTTGGAGCCACTCTTGACTAGTGGTATGATGTGTTCCTATCAATTTTGTTCCTTTAACTGAGACATTGCTCTGGTTTGGAGTTTGGAGCAACATAGAGGACTGAGGAGTCTCCCACATTCAGCCAGGCTTGAAGTTCCTGAATGATCCTGCTTTTGCAGACTTTCAGCTTATACATCTTGAGCTGTTATAGTTTAGGATCTGTAGCCAGATCTGAGATGGTCAGATTTTGCAGGCTGATTTTTAAAGAGTTTCTTACCAGGGGAACAGCTGCACAGTGGTTTGGCACAAGTATTGAGCTTAAGCAGTACCTGCTGTTGCAGAAACAATCAGTTTTCTTATCTCCTTCCTCCTCGTTTCTTCTCTGCTAAATTTTAGCATGTGTCTGATCTTGCAGCAAGGAAGTTTAGGGACATGAAATGGCACAAAGCAAACTCCAGCAAACAGAAAAAGGGCGAGTTTCCTCTTTGACCCTCTTCTCAGATGAGCTGGATTGGTAACGTTGGAGGAGGTGTGAGGGCAGGACTTCTCATGACAGCTGACCAGAGGGTGGCTTTGCTATGGTCTTTGAACAACCTGCGAAGAGAAGCTTTCTAGATATTTCTGAAGGCGCTGCATCTTTCTTGCCACTTGGTTCTGTGTGTTTTCAGAAGAACACATGCTGTTAATCCCTGAATTTCGCTAGCAAGCTTTCGCTGGCAATAGAAAAAGACAACATGAGCAATTTGAAAGGGGGAAAAGTCTCATTAGGTCAAGAAGACAGATGTCAAATCAAGTCTATAATGAAGAGCAGGCCACATGTTAATCAGAAATAAAAGTGTGGATCCACACTTTCATTTTAGCAGCAGTAGAAACAGAAGTGGAGAGCAAATGTATTCAAGAATACCACGGTCTTTGCAGAAAATGAGAGAAAAGGCAGGTGAAAATAAAAAAAAAATGTGGAGAAAGTTGGTAGTTTTAGGCAGAGTGATGACAGCAGGAAAGACAGAGGGGAATTGACAGGTGAAAGAAAGACTGAGAAATTTGATGTAATTCAGTATCGTAGTGGTTATCTGATCTGAAATTTAGATTTTTTAGGTCAGTTGCTGGACAGTTCCACAGATTCCACAGACCTGCCATAAAGATTTGGAGAAAAAGCATATGGACCCTCCATCTCAAATGCAGAATCACAGTTGCTGCTGATTTTCCTGTAACTTCGGCTTCTGCCAGGGTTTTGCAGCTGCAGGTTCAGGAGGAGCATCAGTATTGCGTGCTGGTTTCTAAGATAAGGATTCTTTGTTGCTGTTTGGCAAACTAAAATACTGCTTTTTTCATAACACAAGTGGATTTGATACTTGCAAATTAATTTGTCATGTTGTGTAGCTCTGTCATAGAGTTTCTGGTTTATGGGGTGTCAGACTGTCAGAGGGTCAGCCTGGTGTGTTTCACTAGGCTTCAGCAAGAGTGGTGCAAAAGTGCTTGCACTGTGCTAGAAATTAAATACAGAAATCTCTGCAAATCCTTACATTGACTTTGCTGCTTAGGTTAATCTTTGGAGAAGGAACTTCATTCTAGTTTAATGTTTAACTTTCATGAGTGCTAAAGTAAAGCTCATCTCAGTTGCCGCACTAAACAACAGAAACTGCTAAGCCACAGAGCGCAGTAATAGATTGCATCAAAACATAATCCTGAAGATAAGAGCATTTAAAACTTTGATCTGCCTTTTTTTGTTTGTTTCTGAAAGTTTCAAAAGAAGTGCAGGTGCAGTTCTGAGAGGCCTTCTCTCCCAGGATAAGCCAAAGCAGTATGGAATGTTAAGGATTTCTTGTTTTTTTTTCAGCAATTTAAAAATCCTTTCAGTCCAGAACTCCTTGATTGGAATGGTCATATTTGATTTATTTATGTTTACTTCAGTCCAATTCAATGAACTTAATTCTTGTTGGAGAAAAGGTGCCAAAGATAATTGTAATTTAAATGTATTGTTTGCTGGCCTTACTGTAAAACAGAAGTAAAAAAAAGACACCTACAATAAATTATCAGAATTACTTTTAATATTAAAGTTCTCTCTGGATTATGAGGAACTGGCAACCTTAATGATTCTGTGAGTAGGCTGGAATATCTGCTGGCAAGATGCAGGGTGCAAAGGGACATGTACATAGGCATGTTGCAGCTTTGCAGTGGTTTCTGTTGGAAAGCAGATCCAGGGTTACAGTCTTTACTCTGTCCTTTGAAATTCAGGATCAACACGTCTCAGAAAATTAATAATTTACTTGGGTTTCAGTTTATTCTGATTTTCCCTTTGCTCAATGTGCATTTGAGCAGTTGGAAATTAATATCCCATTTCTGATAATAAGATCTTAAATATATTGGTGTTGAAGTTTTGTGGGATATGATTGGACTTCGTTGCATCCCATTAGTGTTGTTCTCGAGGGATTGACATCACTGTGGTCAGTTATTGGGAGCAATTTAAAGTGGTTTCTCCCTTTGGCAGCCATCCTAATCCTTTTGGGACTGGTCTTTTGTAGAAGGAGGAAATAAATTTTTCATATTTCAGGTTTGCTTGGAGTTGGATTGAATCTTTCTGTTAGAGAAATTGGTGTCAGATGATGCCTTAGAGTGGCTACCTAGAACACAGGCTAGACAATATAAAGAGAATAAAAGTGGGTATTTATTAAAGGCCTTCAAAAGGTGGTACAGCTTTGAAGGAGGTAGTCAGAAGCCTCCAAGAGGCTACACCCAAGATGAACGAATGGTCATGAGTTTTTCAGACAGATAAAAGTTTGGTCCATTTAGATATCAGGGGTTAATCCTCCAATCACAGCTTTAGGTAATGAAATAATTTACTCCAAGTTCATGCCCCCCTTTTTCAGGGCCTGAGATAGTAAGGTGTCCTTGAGTTTCAGGCCTAGAGGGAAACTGTTTTGTCAGAAAAAAATGGGAGAACAGAGGCTGACAGGCTATGGGGTCTTAGAGTTATACACTAAAGCAGTACAGGATCTGAAAAATACAAAAACTAAGTCCTAAGGCATCACAGGGTTCCTACTGACTTCAGTGGAGCATGCAGTACCAAGCCTCAAAAAATGTTTTGCCATCTGGGTGGGAACATACTGCTGGAGGAAGAAAGCTGGCAAGAAAATGTTCAGCTGATTTTTTGGTGGGGAATGGAGCACTAAGACAGTATGTTCTTAGGTTTGCAGGCTTCTGAGCTGCTTCTGGTAAGTGTAAAGATGCCTATAGGCAGCCTGTGACTGGCAACGGTCATGCACATGGAGACTTGGTGCTTATGTGAGTTAGTTGTTGCAAACTTTTGTCAGAACCTTTCTCCTTCGTTATGTGCACAAAGTTCAGTAGCCAGCTCTACAGCTTTGTTTCTTACCTGTAAGTGGAAAAAACGACCCCAAAACTTAGGCCCCTAACTTCTCCAGTGCTATGTGTAGTTTGGAGCCTGTGAGTAGTGGGGTTTGCTGAGAAGTGCAAAGGTGAACCATGGGTCTGTTCTCACTGCTGGAAAATAAACCAAGGTAGGTGGGTCTGATGCAGTAGTGCAGCAACAGAGAGGAACTTTTTGCTGCATGGTTTTAATTCTGAAAAAAAAATAAGTGTATTTTACAAAAAAAAAAGTGAATAGTGAGTGTTAAAACAGCTGGGAGATGCTTCATGTGTGCTTCTGTTTCAGCCCTAGGGCTGACTCAGTCTGCCATTACAGACCTTGTGCTTGTGTGTTTGTGTGCAGTCCGTCAGTCGTGGAAGTCTGGTGTAGGAAAAGAATGGTAGGACTTTGCTGCATAATGCACATTTGGTGATGCCCACATCATTCCTTGCTTTCCTTTCAAACTGGCATTTGCTGGTGGACTCCAGGCTACAGCTTCACTGGAAGGATCATAGCCAGAAGCCCTTTTTTTCAGAAGTGAGGAATGACTCACTTCTCTGAGGGAGGTCCTCCTGATAAATACCCACATGGACAAATTGAGGCACTCAGGATGATGGCCTCCTTCTTTAGCAGCCACAGTGTTTAGCAGAAAATTTGGATTAGTTGAGTTTTCAGTCCAGTTTTGTGACTGGAAATGGAGACACCAGTCAGTTCATTAAAATAAAACAGAAGTTTTACATCTTTCTTGGGCATATTTCCAAACTTTGTTGCAAAGATCATTGCAGATGGCAGTCTTGATGATCTCTCCTTATCTTCCTTCTCTTTCTCTACCATGAAACAAAATTGGAGGAACAGTAAGTGCAATTTATGAGTAAAAGTGATCTGCAGAGCTTTGATCGTTTTATAGGTTAGAGAAGATTTCTTAATATCCTGTTGGAACGTTAGCTTTCAGTATTGCTTGTGTTATCAAAGACATAAGCAGTAGATACTGCTCCCTGTAAAGCCAAATTTTGCACAATGTATGTGCTAACTGCTCATTGGTAGATTTTGTTCTTTGTGTGACTTGCTGAGGCCTCCATTGCCTTGATGCTGAGTTCTCCCCTTTTTTTTTTCCTGCGATGTAGAAATGTGAAACAAATTACTGCAGAAATCTATCCTGGTTTAAAAGACAGGTGTCTGCCAAGGAAGGCAGGAACCTTCCTGGAATGGAAAAGATGACTCCCCTCCCTCCAAATTATGATAGCTCTTAAATTATGGGGCTTTCAGGCAAAGATATGGGAAAAGGAGTAACAGTTCTTTACTAGAATAAGAAGAGAGACAAACAACAACAGCAACAACACAAACAAAAAGGAAAAAAAACCCAGTAACAGCCTTTTCCTGGCCTTAATCACTTTCCCCTTTGGTGTAGTTACGATCACAACCATCAGGGGGTGCTGTTGGCTCAGGGTGGGGCACAGAGGCTGCAGTGACTCCCCCAGGGCTGCAGGGGTGCTGTTGGCTCAGGGTGGGGCACAGAGGCTGCAGTGGTGCTGTTGGCTCAGGGTGGGGCACAGAGGCTGCAGTGACTCCCCCAGGGCTGTAGGGGCGCTGTTGGCTCAGGGTGGGGCAGCAGAAGTGAGCGCTGAGCCTCCCCAGGGGTAATGGTGGCCGAAGGTGGAGGCTGGGGGCTGTTTCTGTTTTCCCCTGGCTCTCAGCTGTCTCGAGTGTGTCCTGGCGATGGCAGCAGCTGAGGCTCCAGTAAGCAGCCACAAGGTGCTCTCTCCGGAGAGAGAGGAGATGAGGGCCCATTTTTCCCCTGAGACACCCAGGCAGATGGTGAGGCGCTTTCTCCCAGCAATGGTGGGTACTGAAAAGTCCCAGTCCAGTGGCCCACCAAAGTCAAGGAGAAATGGCATGGAAGGCTCAGCAGTAGCAGTGAGTCCCTCTGGGCAGAAGCCCAGCACCAAAATCCACAACCTTCCGCCTTCCAAGCTAGGCAAAGACTGACCTACCCCCAGGCATGAAACTGCCAACCACCACAGCGCTTCTCTTCCTCCCCCAGAACAATTACAATGATATGCCAAGGCCCTGGCTACATCTTCTGTCTTCTAAATTGACTTCTATTCACCATCTCTGTGAGCACAAATGGAAGGAAAATTCACTAAAGAAAAAGAGAAAACCCCCAACAAAGTCTCAGCAATATTTATGATTCGTCATATTATTCTTCTTTTATGAAGTTTTCAGTTTCTTTGGAAAATAATTGTGAAAACTCATTGAAAGAAAAAAAAAAACCTGAAAAACAGCGGTCCTTTGAAAATATTCCTACTTTGAAGCTGAATGTGTGATGCAAAACTGTAGAAGGTTTTTTGTCTCCTAAAGTGTAGTATCAAAATTTCTGAAATATTAGTATCAAATATTCCAATATTTGTAGTATCAAATTTTCCAATTTTTTTTTCAGGGAATTCTTTTAATGGTAGAAGGGGGCATGTCTTCAGATTTGTATCCTAAAGGGTTTTCTGCATTTCAAAGTTATTTCATGCTTGCAAGTTTGAAATGAAATCCTACATGGGTTCATGTGGGTATGATCAGAAAAAGTACATTTTTTAAGCTTATTCAGCTTTTTAACTGTAATTTATTGCCTTTGTTTTGGAGCACTGTCATTTTGTAGAGTCTCCAGTTTGAAACGCTGACACATACAAAACATGAAAGACTAATGAACTTCTGTCTTGGTAGTGGCTCCAAATTGCAGTTCACTTAAGTAGATAGGGCTTCAGAAAATGCTTAGTGAAAGCTTTTATTGATAAACTTTGATGGTGAACTTCATTTAATCTGAGATATAGTTAATATTGGTAATGGACAAAAGAAGTGCCTGACATATCTTCAGTCATGTATTCTGCAGGTTGCTGTTCTAAGAGGGCAGTTTTCAGGCTGAATTGTTATATCTGTGCAATGCAGTGATGAGGCAATTCTGATTATTCTGGACAAAAAAAAAATTATGAGAAAGAATTGGGGAAAAACATGTTTATAAATATTTGTCAACGAAGAATTTATTTTATTTTTTTAGAAAAGAAATGTTTATCCTGTCTTTTTCCTGACACTAAATGTTCTCAGTATGTATTTAAAAACTATAGTCAATATAATGTATATCTCATTCACAAGAACAATAATGATGAAAAAACGTTGCTATTTGATTTATAAAGAAACAAAAGTGCAGTGTCATCTTACAGCTCAGGTAATTACTGTAGGTATCTTCTTTAAAGGACCAAGACATGGAAGTATACGACACTGAATGCATGTAGTTCACAAACAAGAAATGTTACTGCTCTGAAAGTTTTCTGCAGATGCCCTCCTTATGGCTTCATTCTTTCGTTCCATCTCTAGCTTTTCTTTTTTTTTTTTTGAGGTCAACTCTTATTTTAGAATGTCAGGTAGTCCTTTTTAACTTGCAGACTTCCCCAACTTTTCTGTACAGCTTTCACTACTAGACCTAAACCATGCGTGGTTTTTTTGTGTCCTGGATGATGACGTGCAACCATTGTTTCAGAATGTGACTTTGTAATACCACTTCACATTATTGGTACTAGAGCCTGAAGTTGATTTCATGAAAAAGGAAATCACAGCCTTGTTTGTCTCTTGGGGCATGCATACAAATGAATCTAGGCTCTTAGATTAATAAATTGCCCTTTGGCCATATCTGCAGTAAACTCAAGAATGCATAAATTAATTAGATTATGAAAAATCGTAGTGGGCCTGTTCCTTTGTGACAGTTTTTGTGTGGCCTTAAAGACAACTTTGAAATGAAATAGGTAATTTTGTAAGCAGTGGAACTTGGAAATACTTCAATAGAGAGCAATTCGTTTTTTCCCAATATGTTTTCACAGATTTTTTTCTACAGCTTAGATTTATTTTGTACTGTGATTTCCTCAAGAAACATAACCAACAACTCAGCCACATATGTTCCCATTCTATAGAAAGGTGAGAAGTTTCTTTCTGTAAGACTTGTGAAAGTAATTCAGGGAGGTAATTTGATGATTTAAAATATGCATATTATAGCTCACTTTTTTAATGATTTCTTTGAAATTCTGGGGAGAAGGAGATAGTAACTTTGTGTGTGTAGTGATTTTTCACAAAGCAGTTATATTCTTTATTTCGTGCCTTCAGAATGGTACCCCATCCTTGAGGAGAAAGTGCTGGCACAAAATCTGCTTCTTTCCCTGCCAGCCCTTTTTGAAACATACCGTGCTTAAGGTGAAATGCAGCATTTCATTTTCATTATGATAATACCACAAAAAGAAAGGTCAGACGTTGTTTGGCTCCTTGGGGGTTTGTTGTGGTTTTTTTCCCCTTATTTTTATTTTTTTCTTCCCATATTTGCTTTTTTAAAAGAATAGTAAGGATTGCTCCTGAAGGTCCTCATCAGGTAGCTGAGCCTTTATTGCAGTCCCCAGAATGCTGGTGCTGTAGCCAACACGGTTTTGTTAAGTGTTTAAGCACTTTTCTTAAAAAAAATTAATGGAATTAAAATAGAATAGTGAGAGCTAAAGTAAACCTTTAGAACACCTTTTCCCTCCCCCAGCCCTTGGTTCCTTCTCACTTTCAGCACAGGAAGACAAAACATGGGGTTTTTAGTCAGTTTGTCACTTAAAAAAAAAAAAAATCTCTTCAGTTTGCTTAGGGAGAGGAGTCTCTTCTGCTATGCTATGGGATCCTTCCCACGGGAGACAGTTCTCTGAACTTCTCCAGCGTGGTTCTAATTCTCACAGGTAGCAGTCCCTCCCATGGCAAAGCAGTCTTCCCACAACTGTTTTTTCGTGGGCCATTACTTCATGAGGTACAGTTTTTTAAGGATGAGCTGTTCTAGTATAAAAGCAAGGCTCCTCTTCCTCTGTCTCTGGAAGCAAGAGTTCTCTCTCTCTGTTCAAGCCTCTCACCAGATCACAGCTTCTCAACATCCACCTGCTCCAGTGTGAGCGCCTTTTTCTCACAGGCTGCAGGTGAATTCTGCATCCCCCCCATGCACTTCATGAATTACAGGAGAGAAGTTTGTTCTATTGTAGTCATCACCACGGCTTGCAGAAGAATTTCAGCTCAGATGCTCAGATCACTTCCTCTTCCCTCTCTTTCCTCTTCCTCGGTCTTTTGCACTGACCTTAGTGTCGCTGTGTTGTTCTCCTCATGTGTCTTCACCTTTTCCTTTTCTCTGATTCAGGAGAGAATTGGTGTCTGTAATTTGTTCTCAAGTTCTGTCAGTTGAAAAGTTTATTTATAGAGTTCCGCAGCGCTGAAAGGTTGATCCCGTGCTTTACTCAGTGCCTCTCTCCATGCAGGGAGCTCAGAAGGAGGAAAGGTGGCTGCTGCCACCACTTTTGCCCTTGTGTTCACAGCACGGCTGGCTAAAAGCCGCTAAGCAAATACAGTTCATTGCGAGCCGTGCTGAGATAGCAGCGGCTGCATGGCCGCTCCCGGCCGTGTTGGTCTCAGCTGTGTGGTTGCTCTTGCCACCAAGATGGTGCTCCCCAGCAGCATGATCCCAGTGGCCATGCCAGGAAGGGCCCCAGCTCCGCAGGGAAGGGCCCTGGCTGCCCTGACAGGAAGGAGCCCGATGACCCCCTCACCACCCCTCTGAAGGAATCAAGGGGAATTGGTGCCTTTTTTTCCTTCTTAAATGTGTCATCACAGTGGTGTTGCTAATTTCTCTAACTGAGCCAGCCAGTATGTCAATCATCAGAGCCTTTACGGATTGGCTCTGCTGGACAGAGTAGAAGTTTCCAGGAGCTTCTCTCCCAGAAGTAGCCTCTGTGGCTTTTTCTCCACCCCCACTGGAAGCCAGATGAACCTATCACACCCTTAAAGAGGGAAGTGGGTGGATAAAATATTGTATCATGCCTAAAGGAGAAGATTTTTGTTATTGTTTTTAAATTACTTCTGGCTGCTTTTCCCCCTTACCCCTTCCCCTCCACTCCTTTTCTGGGAGGACAGAAAAGATCCTTTGCACACGATATGTTACTTTGTAATAAAAATACCCTTTTAGTTTGATTAGGTATTATTCTGTCGCACTGCTCGAATACTTAACCTTACTCATGCAGAAATTTGATTAAAAAGTACAAGCACAGAGGCAAAAAAAACCCCAAAAACTAAAACACCACCAACACCCCAAATCCCAAACTGTTAATTGCTTCTGGTGATGCTGTAGAGTAACAGGCAGATGAGATGTCAACTCAAGAACAGTGAGTGTGTGAACAGGCTTGTGGTGACATGACAAAGTGGACTTTGCTGACTCTGTGAATAAAATACACTTCCTATGGAGAAGTAGAAGTGCTTGTTTTGCTTAAAGTGGACAGGGAAGCAGCTTAGAAGAGACTAAGTTCAGCCCTGTTTACTCTGAGGTTTTACAGTATGAAAAGCTGGATATCCACTGCAGTTACACAAGAGAGGCTTTAGAGAACCTGATGTGGTAAACAGAATATTCTTGGCAGGGCTCAAGTTTTGGTTTGTTTTTCTTAGTGCACACAAACATTTGTGCTATAAAATCAAGAACTTGAGAGGCAGTGAGGAGGATGTGTTTGACCATGCAGCCTTATTTCTGCTTTCACAGGCTTCTGCCTTCCCCATGTGCAGAGAAAAACGTTAAGAGAAAGCCAGTATGAGTGTTCAGTTTAGGTCTGTGTAAAATATGGAGCCCAGTGCATAGATTAGGGTTGAGCAGGCTGCCTCATGGCTGGCAGCCTTTCTGAAAACTTTAATTACAGGTTAAGTAGCAGCCTTGCATGAAATTCCAAGTAAAAGCACAATAGGGAATTTTAAGAGAAGAGATCATGTATGTATGAAGCTTCATATGGG
This sequence comes from Rhabdornis inornatus, assembly GCA_013397075.1. Classification (NCBI taxonomy): domain Eukaryota; kingdom Metazoa; phylum Chordata; class Aves; order Passeriformes; family Rhabdornithidae; genus Rhabdornis; species Rhabdornis inornatus. Next base: position 542,489 of record VWZS01002160.1, on the reverse strand, counting down.
TAAACCAACCCAGCTGGTCACTGCACTAAAACCAGCTTATGTTTCTGCCACTCTCAATACTCAAGGCAGTTGGAATGATATATCAAGATGTATGTACCCTGCTCACAGAGAAAAGCACGAAGTGTGTATTGTCATGATCAGGAGTAAAAATTGCAGCAACATTTTGACTTCTGACCCAGTCTCCCCCTGATCTGTGGTTAATGCCTAGAAGAGTGATTATCTCCCATCTTGCTCTCACGCATACAAACAGACCTTCATCCCTTTCCCTTTCCCTAGTAAAGAAGGAATCCAGTTGGAGTGTTGAAATGTTTGCTGACTTCGCATGCATAGAGAAAAAAGGAAGAGGACTAAAGAAGCTGGGGTCTTAGCGTGGAACTTAAGAGTCACTGAGTGGGCAGAGAGATTGGAAATGAGAACTAACAGAATGCCAGGATGAGTGGATTGGAGAGGCAGGAGTTGGGGTGAAAGGACTTGAAATAGTGGGTGAATTTTGTGGCAGGAAACTCTTGAAGATAGCTGGTAACAGTGAAGCAGCTGAGATATTGGAAAGGAGGATGATTTATTGGATGGGTCTAAAGAAATAGTTACAAGAGCCATATGTGAAACTCCTAGGTGAGGCTGAGGGTTGACTCTGGTTGCTAGTGAGGCTGGAGCTATTAAACGTGAAAGGGTGTTATGGATGGATGCAAGAGGATATAGCTGAAGATAAGAAGTAGTGTGTCTCTGGAAATTTGTCCTCAGGATTTAATTAATACAAAAAATTCCCTGGCTGGTTTGGAAGACATTCAGCCTGGGATTATTTATTTATGCTAAGTGATTTGATGTGGGTTTTGGTTTAAGAATTGATTACTGTTAAACTTTTTCTTTTAAACTGTGGGGTTAAAAGGGTATATGCATACACTCTTCCCAAGTGGCTGCTGGAAATTAGTGCAAATACCTGAGATGTTATGCTGATTAACTTGCAGCAGTAGATGCCTGGAACTTGTGGTACAGGGGCAGAGCTGTTTTTTCTTGGTTTCCTTGCTGTTTCTCACGTTGGCTCATGACAGAGAATTTCAAAACTGCTCCAATGCTGCTGATGCTGGATTTGACTGTCATAATTCTCTTTGAGCAAGTGAAGGCTTTGCTTGGGTTACAGAGAGTGATAGGAAAAGTTTGGATGCCAGCTTCAGCTAGCCCTGTAGCCTTGATTTTGTGTGTGGAAAGGCCTGATGGCTGAGAAAGCCAGTAGCAAGTGGCTGAGTGTGGTCAGACAAGACAGAACACAGCTGAAGCCACAGAGACATGGCAGAGAAGGAAAGGTGTTCTGCTGGTGGTGGGAATGTTCTGAATTGGAGGGATGATAGTTCCTGGGCAGGGGGCTGCCATAGGGAAAGCCGTGGAGCTGCTGTAAGGTAACGTAGAATAGTTGTTGAAAAAACAGTAATAAAGTAGGATATTTTACATGGGACATTTAGTAACTTTATTCTGCTTATAGCTGTCTATTTTCCAGACACAGACTGCAAGACTGAGAACAGGACATTTCTTTTAGGGTTGATGGTGCTTGTGTCATGGCTACTCATGTGACACCACTTCTGCTGCAGCTAATTTGGGACTTTGCATTGTTGCTGCTTCCCAAGTTGTAGGTTGGAAAGCTTGCAGAGACACTGTGCATGGACATACAAAAATAATTATCCTATCCTTCCTCTTCATGGATATGCCGAATAGTTGGAAATTCATGTAGCATGTCTGCTTGTTGCTGCTCTTCAACACATCAGTGCAAAGTTCTGGGAAGCAGAAGCTTTATAGATTCTATATATGCTTTAGAAAGGACTAGAACTAGTTTTTGATCCAGTTGTAGTTTGTTAATCTGGAATTGAAAGCTTGTTCTCATACTCTGAAGCATTGTTTAGTTATCCTTCAGATGCCATTGCTGTCAAAGGATCTTTTCCACAAGCAATTTTAAGATCCTAGTCTTCCTAAACATTGGTTATTAAATGTGTGTATTCTTTTGTGCTTGTAGTAACTGTCTGCAGATTACTTCACTGAAATAGATACAGCAAACAACTGAAGGATTTAGGAGACAATAGAAGGAAATAGTAAGAAAAAAATATGTCCACTTCAGACTGGCAATTAAATGAATACGTATCTCTATGGATTTAGAGCAGTCAGAATTCAAACTGATGAGGGATGCAATTTTGAGAAAAATACTAAGGTGTTTAAATTTTAAAATGGCAATTAATTACATGTTAATTGTGCACCTTAATTTTAAAAGATTTTTTCTTTCCTCTTGCCAGGTTATCAAGCATTTCAAACTGTTGTTGAAGATGTATACCAATTCCTGAGTATGCTTTGCATACTGAGATACTGTTACTCTTTTTATTTTCTTTTTTTTTTCCCCATTAAATTTATGTTAAGGTGTAACACTACCCTGTATTTCACAAGGGGTGCACATACATGTGTTTATGTGCAAATCTGTGCATGTGTGTTCTATTTTACAGTTTCCATGGATGGAGCATACTCAATTAGGAATTCATACCATTTGTTACTCCGAATCTTACTCTCTTCTCTATAGTGATTCTGCTTTGAGAATATACAGGGAAAGATCCTTATGTTCAAGGAGAAGTAAGAATAAATCTGTACCACTAATTCCAGTCATATACACATAGAGTACCTCAGGATTTACATATAGTTATTTCTATTGCTATTGTTTTGATTGTCTAATAAAAGCTATAAGATATAAATTGAAATAGCTTCACTAGTCTCCTAATCATCAGCGATCCTGGAAAACTTTTTAACATTTTATTTGAAAATATGATAAAAACAATATTCTGAATAGTCAAAGTTACTCTAGAAGATGAGGGACATGATGAATGATACCAATAGGTGAAATACTAAGCTTTTGAATTTAAATGTCTTTTGGTATCAGAGATGACTACCTCATGATTACACTCAAGTACTACTTCAAGATTGCACCCAGATGGGCTGAGCATGTGTGACTGGATGGAGAAAATGATTTATATAATCATATATCAGAGATTAATTTAAAAAACAAAAAGTATCTCTCATAGAGATCTCAGTTACATGTAATACATATAATGCTTGTATTTGAGTGCTGGCAGAGGTTGTCCAGAAGGGCTCTGGAGTCTCCACCCCTGGAGATACTCAAATGCCATCTGGATATAGTCCTGGGCAGTCGGCTCTGGATGACCCTCCTTGAGCAGGGAGGTTGGATCTGATGGCCCCCAGAGCTCCCTTCCAATCTTAACAGGTCTGTGATTCTGTAGGGATCAATCCTCAAGGATGGCTAGAGGAGGTGTTTGGGGATGCACCCATCTGCACCAACCATGCTGAGAGGCCTCTTGGCTGCTCTTCCTTACGCTGGCAGGAGAGGCAGCCGCAGTGGAGGTGGCCTGGCTGCTTCTTTGCTTTACTGCTGTCCTCTGCCACAGACTCTTTGGTTTTCTCAGATTTATTACAAAATAGTTTCTGATCTTCACTTGAGTAACCCATATCCAGGTAGTGGTATCATCAACACCTTTGTATGTTGACAGATAAAAATGCCATTTCATAGGATCATAGATTATCCTGAGTTGGAAAGAGCCCACAAGGATCAGCGAAGTCCAGCTCTTGGCCCTGCACGAAACAGCCCCAACAATGCCACCACATGCCTGAGAGCATTGTCCAAACACTACTTGAACTCTTGTGAGGTTTGGTGCTGTGACCACTCCCTGGGGGAGCATGTTCCAGTGCCCAGCTACCATCTGGATAAAGAATCTCTTCCCAGTACCCAACCTAAATCTTCCTTGACTCAGCTTCATGTTCCTACTGGACAGAGAGATCAGTCCTTGTCCCACTACGTCCCCTTTTAAATTCCTTTAATTGGGCATTAAAAATATTTTCCCCAAGTTGAGTCTCTCTCGCCTATGATAGTAATTGGTAAAGATTGTCTCTCTATCTCAACCCAAAAGCTTTCTCATCCTGTTTTCTCCCCTTCTTTTGTTAAGGATGTCTACATTTTAGTCCTAAATCTATGTGGCATCAAAACTGGTAGTGGTAAACATGAGTTTTAGCAAGATTATATTAAATTCTGAGTAGTCTGAGTGGCGTCTTAGGTTTTTGTTTCTGCAGTCAGTATATAAGGAGACTTAGTAATCAAAATGGAAGTAAATGAAGATGTAGCTGTAACTTGATTGCCAGTTAAATTTTCTAGATTACATTGCTCTCTGTTTTCTCTACTGTTTAAGATGAATTAAAGGAACTTCACTACAGCAAGTTACAATAATGTTGAAAGTTTGGTTATCTTGCAGCTTTCTAGTGCTGCTTGCACTGACACTGTAGAAGGAGCAGTAGCTCATTAGGGACATTATAAATAAATATGAGGCTCATTTTTCTGTGCCACTAACTAGGTCCCACTTCAATTCAGAGCAAATACATTATAGAAGTCTAGTGAGAGGAATTCTCCTTGGCACTGGTTATTAACCTATTAATAGTGAAATTAAAAGCCTATTTTCTCTCCTAAAGGGTGGATTGAGCTTTGTGTGAGCTGTCAGTGGAAATTAGGAGTTTAGTAATTGATGTAGTAACAGAAGAAGTGGCTTCTTTGTATTTCTTTGTCCTTGTGTACTTTTGACAAATACTGCTAACTACTTAGCATTTGGTCCACTTTACTAACCAGCAGTTAAAATGGTGGTTTTGGGTAATAGCAAAAATGAAAATAATGTATGAACTTATTTTTCCCACTAATACTATTCTTTCAACGAGGCCCTACAGTAATAATGTGCTCTTGCTGTTTAGAAATTCATCTCAGGAAAGCAACTAAGTGTATCTTCGTTCTTGTGGAACGAAGGACAAAATCCTATTTTCTATCACTTTAAAGCTATGTACACATTCATGCGGGTAAATAAATGGTTTTGAGGTTTTTTTTGTCTTAATTTCCTTTTTTAAACATTCCAGTCTATCCATTTTAAAATTTCCTTAGTTGTCTTCATTTAAGGCATTTATTTCCTGTGCCGATGACAAGTGACACTTAACCCTGGGCAATGCTGAATGTCCCTGATGTGAGAACATGTCAGTTGACACTGATATATCAAGCATATGGCTTGTGACAGCACCCAGTATTATCTAACCACGGGTTGTAATGGCATGAGTTCGACATTTGTGGAGGTATGAACTGGAAGAATTCAGTATGACAATGCTAAAGGAAGTGCCCAAAGAAAATCAAATCTTCTCTCACATTGTGCATGTTAGCTCTTGAGGCAGCTATGGAGCCTTGCACTGCTATTTACACAGCAGTTAAAGTGTGAAGTTTCCTGCTAATCCATTTTGGCAGTGCTGTTACAGGGATCGTAAGCACGTGCAAGAGCTTTCCTTGAACCTGCTGTTGCAGTGCAGAATTTAGTATTTGGAGCAGAGGGAGCAGCAAGTTCCTCTGGAGTTACTTTCTGCAAGCAGTATGAAAATGGACATCTGTATGTAATGTGGACAATGACCATCAGCCTTGGCCACCTGCTGACGAAAGAAAGAAAGTAAAGCTTCAGTCTTCTGAGTGTAGGAAACTTTTACACTTTTCAGTTCTGCCTGTGGGCTTTCTTGAGGTCACTGTATTTTGTATGCTGGGTTAACATTCCAGGCTGCACCTTCACCCTCTGTGCTTCCTCAGCCATCAGTTGTAGTGAGCTGAGGGTGCTCTTGAAACTGGCAAAGATCTGACAGATGGATTCTATGAAGTATTTATACAAGGAAAGAAGTATCTGATTAATAAATTGTATTTTGGAATAGAAGGCAGGGTTGATATTCAAGCTCTAGCATAAAGTGTGTTATTTAGGCAGTGTTTCTTTCTGTAGTCATTTCCCTGGCGTTGTTACTGTATCTGGCCTTATTTTGTGCATTAAGCTGTTAATACAGTTCAATTTTAAAATTGTAATAGCCCCTTCATGTCTCTTGATTGAAGTAAGAAACTATTTCCAATTATTTCCAGTTATGCTTTGATTGCTTTCTGGCTGTTCCCATGTGTATGGACCAGGCCGTATTCATTTAAAAACTACCGATCTCAATTCTGAAAAGGCTGTACTGTCATTTGTTGGTGTGTTTTAAAGTTCAAGACTTGAGCTCGAGCTGCTTGCTTCATTTTTGCCGTGGTTATATTTTAAACCTTCAATCAGGGGACTGCTAGGAGGCACTGCCTCTCAGATGCTATGACCTCAGTGGAGATCCATGATTGAGACAAATCCTTTTTACTTGAGGCGGGACTGTCAAGATTCTTAGAGTACTTTTCCAAGTACTGGTTTTGGACTCTCAGAATTCACCCCATCTTGACCCAGTTTTCTTTTTTTGGGATTAAGTTACTTCTCTGCAGGATGTTTTTGGACCATCTCCAGTTACTTCAGACTTGTTGCTGTTTCTGTTTTTTTTTTTCCATTGGTAGATATGAGTAGACAGTAATTTTCAGAGCACTTAAATCCTCAGATCGCACACAGCTGGAAATTGGTAAGGATGGCTTGAGGAAAGGCAAAGGAAAATTAGTACCTTCTGAGTTTCATGTTAGGACTGGTAGATTGCCAATTTGAAAAATGTAAAGCAAGAGCTATAGGCTGTGTTAGCATAGAAAAGGGAGGTGGGATAAAGGGACTGAGGGGGATAAAAAGCCAAAGTTGTGGTTTGCCAATAAATTAATCAGCAAGTTTTCTGGTGTGATGGTCATGGGTGTAGAAGTGTATTGCGATATTAAAGCAGATAGAATTTTGATCTCAGCAATTTAGAAATTGATAATGTAAACCTAAATATGAGTAACTGTTTCAACAAATTTTTAGTACTATGCAGACTGCAGCAGGCAAGAATTATGATGTTTGTTAAAATGGTTGAGATGAACATAAAGTCATGCTGTTAAGTTTAGTTGTACGGAGAATATGCCCTGTATATGGAATTTTGCAGTAGTCTGGACATGGAGGAGAAGGTATTTGACCATGATTAGCTGATTTTTACCTTAGTGAAATATAACTGGCCATGTTATAATTTTGACTAAGCTGTTACCAACATAATTTTTCTGAACTGGCAGCCACGTGTTTTTACTGATGAAAGACAAGCCAGATTTCCAGATACGTGCACACAGTCATACCATGACATAAATACTTTACACATAGAAGAGGGAGAAGAGAGGAAAGATGAATATTGTGTTGTTACAAAAATGTGTAACAGTGACCCAGAGTACATACTTATAATAACATTTGTCTTTTTCTATACTTTTAATGCTAGGTGTACCCTGAATTGCAAATCACCAATGTTGTTGAAGCCAACCAGCCAGTTACAATACAGAACTGGTGCAAGAGGGGATGGAAGCAGTGCAATGGTCACCCGCATATTGTGGTTCCCTACAGATGTTTGGGTGAGTGACTCAGTTTTAGTCTGCTTTTCCTGCTCTATTTTATTCAGTCTCTTCATGGAAAAGATAATGTACACAAATGTTTTCTATACCTCAGTATTATTGTCTTTTCTGAAGGGAGTTTTGTCCAGTTGTTCAGTCCTTTGAAACTGTATTATCTTGAAAGTACTCCTGCTCTTCCCTAAATAAACCTCTCTTTTTTCACATTAGTTTTTGAATATCTAGTACTTGGACTCCTACCATGAAAGACTATGAGAATCTGTATTTGTTGAAACAAAACACAAGATATTTTACAAATTCCCTCATTTCATCCTGCAACTTTAGTTTTGTAGCAGTTGCTTGCTGTTCTCTCCTGTGCTCTTGGTGCTTTGAATCCATTAAAAGGGAGGTTTGGGCCCTCATTTTTTTGTTAACCTTTACTTTTGTCTGCATTAGAAAATGGAATTGTTAATTTGCCCTTTTCATTAACATTCTAGGCAAAACATTTTCTTGATATTATTCCATATCAAAGTATGTTGCTTTACCACTGCCATTTGAATTGTGATATATCCTGGAGTTCAGAATTGGAACTTGCTTTTCTAGTAAGCCAGGACAGCTAAAAGGCATGGAAACCAACTCAGACCAGTTATTTCATGAAACAAATGATGAAAGAAATTTTTTAAAAATATGCAATGTTTCTGGAATTTTTGTTAATTTGTCTAGAGTAAGTAAAACATAGGGCACAATCTGCCCTTAGCAAAGCTGGGGCTGAAGAGTAACTAACAGAAATGCTACCAGTGTGGTCAAAAGTGCCAAAACAGCAGGTGTAGAAAATCTGTGCTAAGTATCGGGGAAATTTTTTTGTTTGGTAAGGTTTCTAGATCTGATGTTTGTTTGTATAGATATAAAATAGGTGTTTCTAAACCTGCAGAATATCACTGTTGATGCTACTGAGGCTCTGCAGGACTAGTTTATTCTGAGCAAAAATCCTCAAGGAGAACCCAAATTCAAGACTTTTGGTGAGGAGAAGAACCTGCCTCTAGGAATTACAGATGGGAAGGAACCTGCTGGTTTTTGTGTTGTTCCCGACTTTTGTGTGAGTTGGGTTGGTTGGTTCTACCACAGGCTTTAATGCTAAAAGGGACATGCTCTTTTACCCATTTGTTGCTGTGTTTTCTTTAGTTTTTTTATAGTCAGGATAGAAAGATTAGCTTGTAGTGTTAATAAATGTGTAAAGCCAGACAAACAATTTGTTAGAGATGAGGGAGAGCTGCAGTCTCACCTAGAATGCATCACAATATATTTGATCAGACTCTGTGAGAGTGCACTTGCACTAATTAGAGATACGGCGGAAGAACATCAGACTAGTAGCACTATAAAAACTAATTTTTATTATTTATTTTATTGTCATCACAAGCAAAGCTCTGAATTAAGAGAAGGGAACTCTTAGGCTCAGGACTCTCTATCCTTATGTAGATTTGGTCAGTGTCCTGGAGGTCTTAAAACCTAATTTAAGCTAAAAGACAGTGTCATCACGAGAGCAAATGAATATAAATTGGCTATGAATAAATTTAATCTGCAATTATAAGGAAGTATCTACAGGCATAAGGAGCTCCAACAGTTGTCTGGTAAAGGAGTAAGAAGTCTAATCAGCTGGAAGGAAGTTCATAAATTTGTGGACAGGACTATATGCAATTCCTTGCAGGAGTGGGGAACTGGACTTGGACTTTCAAGGTGCCTTCTCTGAGTTGCAGTTTTGAAAGAAAATTCATTGCAAGTTGTATGGTTGCTATCTTAGGTAGCAAGGTTTGGATGCAAATATTTTAAAGATGTTCCCATTAAGCCTTAGCCCTTAATTTTTATTTTGAAATCCCCACATACGCTATTTTTTTTCTGATTTCCTTGTAATTGAGGCTTATGTAGTTGTGTCTGACACGTTGTGTTTGTTATTCTTTTCATATGCTGACATTCATCTTTTGACCCTGACTAGAGTAAGCCTTAGATACTGATGTTCCCAAGGGTCTGCGGGATGATAGGTGGCCACATAGTTATTTCCTCTGGAGGAAAAATGGTGACAGTGGCCATAATCTGTAATTTCTCCATCAACCAGCCCTCTGTTTGTTGTGTACTATATCTGTCGTGGAATACTTTTCCTTAAATAATGTTTTTGTGCAGAACTAAGGAGTCCAGAGAGCTTTTAAATTTTTTTTCTCTCCTCCTAGTACTCCTTCAGTATTAAAAGATAATTTTTTAAGAAGTTGCATCTTGCTTGTCAGCTCTGTGTGTGCTTCAGTGGTTCTTAGTGTGGTAGCTGTTAATGGCCATTGCCAGAAGCTGGGCATTGCCAGTGCCCATTCCTCTGTAATTTTAGTGCAAATAGACCTTTACCCTAGACCACTGTTAAATCCATCTGGTAAGAATAAAGATACCAACAGGAAGTTTGTCAGTGAGCAGCTGATTACTGGGCTGAGTCTTAATTTTGCATTACTCTGAGGGTCACTTCAAGTATCTTGAGTCAGCTCAGTTATTTCTTCTGTCTTGGCATTATTTTTCACAGTTGAGAAACAGCGAGTGACAGAAATCTGGCTGCTTTCAGGCCAGAGCATCTTTGCAGTCTGTTTGTATCATAATCTTCAGCCAAGGCTTTCAAATGTGTACACCCCATTTCACTACAGCCCTTGCCTGCTCCAGGAGCTTTTTCTCTTTGAGACTTGTGCAGGGTGGTATTTACAGCAGTTATTTGTAGAAGTATACTTCAGTAACATCCATCAGATTTATTAGATTACACAGATTCTTCTTTTCCTAAGGGAATGCAACTAAAGCATAAAACTAGTACTTTAAATAAGGCAAAATGAAAGCCCCTTATTTGAGTTGGCCATGTGTCTTTGCAATGACCACAGAAATATTCCCTAGAAATGTTCTAATTGGATCTAAATCTTAAAGAGTTAAATTATGTTGTCTGTGTTAGGACTGTGGTGCTTAACATAGAGTCACAGATGTGTTTGGGTGCACAGCAAATATGAGGAGCTGTGAGATGTGCTGTGAAAGAGTGAAGATCTGCAGAACTCCCTTCTCCTGGTCTCAGGTGTGTGTGCCACCCTCATGCCTGCCCCACTTGCTGTGTGGCAGAGCTCGCAGGGTTACAGTAGACAGTGCCAAGAAACCAGTGATTTCTTCTTTGCTTTACAGAAACTGTTTTTGGGAAAATGTCATGGCTGCCAACCTGGCTGTGTAAGTGTTGGTGGGAGCTCTGCTGGCAACCACAGCAGGAGGGCAGGATTTCTGTCACTTTTGGGGCAGTGTGAGCAATAAGCATTTCTAGTTTGCACTTTCTCCTCTCTTCACTGCTTGCCTGAGGAAAAGCAGGTGGTAAATTTGTGCAATGTGGCCAGTGAAATGAAGTAATTCACTCCATGTTCCTTGCTGGTTTGTGGGACCAGGTATCCTTGTCCTAGAGATGTGATTCTTTCACTACATTGGATAAATGTGTGGCTATGCGTTTCTGCATAGATGGCATTTAATTTTCTGTTAGTGAAATACATTCTGAAGCCTGGATAGAGAGGAGAAGCTCAGTTATGTGGGTGTTTGTGGATCGTTATGTGGGCGTGGCAGACAGGATATGGCAAGGTGTGGCGAAGGGGGAATTACAGTAGATTAATTTGCTGTGTGAACTGCATGTTCAGGAGTGGCTCTGCCTCATTATCCTATTAATGTATGCTGCTAAGCACTGCATTTACAGTGTTGGGCAGATTCAGATGTTTTGGAATCTCATGTATATAGCCTCTGTCAATCAGAATGTATTACTTGCAGTCATTGGTTCATAAACAAGTAGATTAGATTATATTCAAAGTATATTTTGCTGTTTGGTTATGTAGTGAAAAACTGGCTTCTGTCTCTGGTTTTAACAAAAATGTCGTTGAAAATATTTATTAACTTGTCATGCTTTGTTACTCTAGCGGTTTGTGAAGTTATCCACTTGTTGATGTGTCTTGGTTTGAAAGACAGGTGTCTGCCAAGGAAGGCAGGAACCTTCCTAGGATGGAAAATACGAACTTCTTCCCTCCAGATTATTATAACTTTGAAATTACAGGGCTTTCAGGCAAAGATATGGGAAAATGAATAGCAGTTCTTTATGTGTGTGTGTGTGTGTACATATAACAGGGCAAAGAAACAAACAAGAGCAGCCGTAACAAACAAAAGCCAGAATCCCAAGCACAGCCATGTGCACTTTGCCCTGGGTGCAGTTCCGGTCACAGCCAGCAGGGGGCGCTGGTGGCTCCCGGCCGGGCAGGGCCGGGACGATGATTCCTCCAGGCCTGCAGGGGGCGCTGTGGCGCACTCAGCTGTCCCTCATGTGGTAATGGTGGGCGGGCTGGCGAGGGAGATCGGAAAGGGCCTTCCTTTACAAACTCATGTCAGGAAGCCAATCCTAGTGCCCTTCCAGATGGTGAAACGGCCTGTAGCAGGAACCTCAGAGCAGTGGCTGAAATGGCAGAGGCAGGCACACCTGGGGTGACAGACGAAATGTAGCAGAAACTCTGCAGCCCTGTCAGGGGAGTTGGGTGTCCAGCAGGGCTGGGCAGTGGCAGATGGGTTTCTGCAAGCAAGCTGCCGCAAGCAGCTGGGAGAGGCATCCTCTAGGAAGGGGAAGGGATTCGGGGTCCTGATTTTTTCCCCTGGGGCACCTGAGTACATGGTGTGAGGGTCCTTTCCAGTGAGATCAGGTGTTAATAAGGTTCCAGTTCAACAGCCGCTCAAAGGCTCACCCACGGTAAGGAACAAGCAGTAAAGGGCTGGACTCGTCGGTCACAGCGAATTCTTCCCAACGATAGCAGCGACTTGACTGTTCCCTCCTGATCCCGAGAGCAAGAGAGAGCGAGGAGCTTGAGCCCAGTACCTGACCCCCCCAGCCAAAATCCTATGGTATCTCTACCCTTCCAAAGGGAAAACTCCTGCCAGCTAAGAGAGTGGCCCCAGCTGCACCCTTCCCCCTTGTCCCCTTCCCAACCACATCTTTTGTCTCTTCGGTACTGGTCTTTATAGTCTCTTAGACAACAAATGGGACAAATTTCCCTAAGGAAAAAAAAATAGGAAAACTCCTTACCTCCGACCTGATGTCAGAAGGAAAGGCACACTCAAGTTTTGATATGCATGCCTAGCTAATTGTATCAAAGAAAACTCCAAGGTTATGCCTGTAATGAATCATTTAAATAGAGATATATGTAATTGGCAGTTCTTCTGGTAGTAGTTCTTCTAAAATTACCTGCTGTTTTAGTGGTGGAATTTTTTCACACAAGAATATGAAGTGCCTCTATATTTCTGTACGTGGCAAAACTTGCTGTTTTTACTTCCTCTAAACTCACTTTGCACCTATTTCTATTGCAGTGGCAGAGCTTCTCTTCTGGGTAATTGCAAACACTCTCCACTGGCTTTTCCATGCAGTGCCTAATTAACAGAATGACATTAAATAATTGTCCCAGAGTTTTCCTGTCACTATTAGTTCAGCTTTTCACTTCCAGCTTGCCTCAGTCTTCAGTCAGCCACGTGAGTGATGCAGACAATCCTCACACCACGCTGTTCCTAAAATAAAAAATAATTCTCTTAGTTTCAGCCTACACAACTACAGTATGTCTAGTTTTTCTGACAATACTAGCTGACAGGAGGCAGAGGAGTTACTGATCATTCATATAAACAATAATTAATTTATTTATTATAATTCTAAGAAGGTCTATTGTCTCATGGTTTATAACTGTCTTTTCAAGTATTTTCTTCTCAAAGCAGGACTGTATAAACCATTTATGTGGCCTTTGGCATCTTTTAGGGGACAAAATCCCATCAGCTCCGTAAAGAGGTAGGAAGCAGGCAGAGAAATCCTGAATGAGATCACCCACCAGCAGCACAAAAACTTCCTTAGGCAGTCACAACTGTGTTTCTAGAGGCTTCTACCTCTTCACTCAAGCCAAACATCGGTTCAGCTGTTGGTTATCCAGATCCTAGCTGAAGGCATAATGTAGCAGCGCGTGGCAATGGTCAGTAGCCACTGCTTTCTGAAAGTGTCTCCAGGCAGAGGCGTTTGGGCAGGCAGACCAGCACATAGTAACACACACACACATACAGGCTAGCTCCTGGTGTTGGGAAAAGGCCAACAAATGAAAAGACAGGAAGGGTCTTCAGTATGGCGTTCCCATGGGGTTTATTACAGCTACACACCGAAGGGGTCAAAAGACCACAAACAGGGAAGAATTCAGGTTTAAATATGGGGAAGGGGGGAGGCAGAGCAGGCTATCAGGGTCCAATGGAAACAAAGGAAAATGGTGCAGAGGCAGTGTAAGGGACTGGGGAAACCAGTAGGGTAGCAGGGGTGGAGCATTGCACCAAACAAGGGCCAATGGGGATGAGGGGAAGGGAGTGTATTCTAGGGAGTAACCATATAGGGGTAGAAAGGGCAGTCTGGGCCAACAGGCCAATGAGGGGTACAGAACTGGGGAACATTAACATATCGCTGCAAAGGACTGTGGGGAGAAGCCCTTAATCACTGTGTCCTTAATGCCCCTTTGACTTCAGTGTCTCTGCTTCCAGCACATGGAGATTGGTGTCTCCTTGGCAGACTACACACATAGAAACACTGAAGTGCAGAGATAAAACAAAATTAATGTTCTGCTGGTGACCAGAACGTACTTTTTTGTATGACTAATGTAACACATCTGATTTTTGTATAGAAAGACCAGAAGAAGAAACAATTCTGAACTTGTATATTTCTGTGCATTCTTGGAATGTATGTATGTTTAACAAGTTTGGTGGTTGCAGTACGGTTTTTATAAGAACAGGTCACAACACAAAAACTTTATGAGATATTGTAGTGGTTTTGGTTCGCCAATTTAAGATATTCTGGCCAATGCACCAATTTATGTCATGGGTCTAGCGTGGCTAAATCACCAGTGCACCTACTAGAATGATTTACTCATTTCCTGCTGTGAGATAGGATTAGGAGGAAGGCAAAACAGGCTCAAACTTTAAAGGGTACAAAGAGAAACTTTATTACTAGAAACTATAAGAAAAAAATTAGAACTCAGAATAAAACTTTTAGAACACTCCTCCTCCCACGACTTTTCTTTTACAATGACAATGTGCAGAAACAAATCAGTCAGTTTACCATCTTTTAAAAATAGTCTTTCACCAATTTACTTGGGAGAGGGGACTTCTCTCTTCAGTCTATGGAGATTTCTACACAAGAAACAGTTTTCTTGTGGCCTCGATGTCACAGTGATCAGCTATGTGGGAGAATGAAAATCTGATCACGGTGTAAAAATCCCTTCCTTGACTAGCAGTCGTCCCACAATCATTATCAAGGATAATATCAACTTATGGGGCACACTTGAAGGATTTTAAGAGTTCAAACAAAAGCTCTCTTCATCTCTGAAGAGAAGGATGGGGAGAGGAACAGGAAGGAAGCATCCATCTGTGGTCATGAAATTGATCTGCATATATAGCATCTTTGAAAAAATTTCTTACCTAACTGAAAGCAGCTGTAAATTCTCATGCTAAATACATTCTAGTCTTGGAATAGAACTGAATGCTGCCATCAGATTTGATGCCAGCAGTTAACTGCAGAGGGAGAGTCGGTGATGGGACTCACTGGTTATTTCTAAAAGGTGCTATGGAATATTCTGGAAATACAGTTCAGTAAGCCTCTCTGGAAGAGGGGATACTTTTTTGAAGTGCTGAACATCCAGGAAAATTGGACTTGTCAGTGAGTATGATACTGAGCAAGTTTTTTTTTCTTTTTAAAGAGTAACTAGACAAATGGATAGTGTGCCTCCTTTGATTTTTCAGAAGATATTTAACAAGATCCACTACCAAAAGCTATTAAAGAATTTAATCTACCATGGAATAGAAAACTCTTATGTGGCTAAATAAAGGTAAGAAAAGGCAGGAATTAAATATCCATCCTCAAACTAGAGAAAGGTCACCAATAGAATCTCAAGGGATCAGTTCCTGTGCCAGTGATGTTCAAAGTATGTGTGATTTGTAAAAAAAGGTAAATTGTGAGGTGACCCATTTGATGAAAATACGAAGTTATTCAAGGAAGAGTTCATAAAGGCAAAATATGAGGAATTTCAGAAGGGTCTTTGATACTGAGTGACTGGATGTAAAATGGAAGCAAAAATTAATGCAGTAAAGGCAGTGTTCATTGGAGAAGCCCAAAATATAATGATCTTATCTTAGTGTATATGATGAAACTGTGAATAGCTTCAGACTTCTCAGGATTGAGACCTTGGGTATTAATAGTTCTGTGAAAATGTATGTTCATTAGTGCCAAACCCCAACAGTCCTAGGGATTATTGGGAAAGGCGTGGGGAACAAGTCATAGAACATAACTGCACCATTGTGTCAGCTATGGACTTTCTTGTATTTGTGAACACTGTGTTCACTCTGGTTTTCCTCAGAAGTGCAGAGTGGAAACTGAAGAGTTAAGAGTGATGAGGTTTGCTTGAAGTATGACATGGCTTGCGTAAAAGAAATGACACAGTAGATTAGATCTTTCCAGTAGAGAAAGGAAGATGACTGAAGATCTGACAGCACTTTGCAAAGTCATGAGTAGCTTGGAGAGGATGGATGAGGAATGGTCATTCACCCTGTATTTCATGAGGAGACCACAGATTATCAAATAAAACTTGCAGGCTTTAGGTTTCAAGCAAACAGAAGTAATTGAATAGTTACAAATCTTGTTGCACAATGTGTATGTGAACTCTTCATCCATCTGCCACAGTGTCTTTTGAATGCTGAGAGCCTACAAAGTTTCAAAACCCAACAGTTCACTATAAGATAACTCATAAGGTGTTAGGGACCCTAGTCTTGTGTCTGTAGAAGTTGTGGTGAAACAGGGCCTTGGGGAAGTACTGCTGCATGCTCTTCTGGATATGCCTTGTGCCCTTTTGTGATGCAGTGTTGACCTGCTTTTGACCACTTGGGCTAAATCGTTTTATGGACTGAGATAGACATTGTCATGCTTATGTGGCTTCCCTCTGCCACATCAAAGAGTGCTTGCCATCAGACTAATTACTCCTTTCCCTTTTAACCTGCTTCTTCTCTCCTGCCTTTCTTGATCTCTAAAGGTGCTGCCCCTGTCTGGCTCTTCTTATAGAGCTGCTTGCTCCATATTTTCCAGCCTTGCTCTTATTCTTTTGCTTACCAGATGCTGCTGGTGAATGGAATCACCATTCCACTCGAGTCTCTCAGGCAATGATGTTTCTTCACCTCTCCTTTCCTACTGAGTAATCCTCTTCTTACCTTGACATCTGCCTTTTCCTCTGATCACCTTCTCTTCTTCCTGTCAGCATCTGCTATCCAAGCCAGTTTTGTTTGTGTCCACTTCCCAGCTCTTCATCAGCTCTGCCATGCATCTATTGACATCTTATTTCACACCTCACTTGGTGCTGCTTGAGCAAGCAGGTAAGGACTCTGTGATCCTTCCTGGAAGTGATGAGATCAGTCTGTTCCAGCATGATGGCAATGAAGCCCTGTTCTAGTTTCAGCAGGGACAGAATTAGCTACCACAGTGATGTGTTTGGGATTTAGGGTGAGAAAAATGTTGACAGCACACTGATGGTTTAGTTGTTGCTGAGCAGTATTTGCAATCGGTCAAGGAGTTTTCTGTTTCTCACCCCATCAGTGAGGAACTGGGCCGAAACAGCAAAGGCAGCTGACCCCAGTGCCCAAAGGGATATTTTATGTCATATCATGGTGTACTCAATATATAAACCAGGGGGAAAGCTGGCCATGGACTCTGCTCAGGAGCTGTCTGGCCATCGGTCAGTGGATGGTCAGTGCAAGCTTCTTTTGTAGTACAGTACACTACTATTATATTACAATAATACTACTAGAAATTTTTTATTCTTAGTAGTAGCAATACTAGTAGTAGTAGTAGTATTTCTTCTCACTTCCATTTCTATCCTGTTAGGCTGTCTTTATCTCTGTCTTACTTCCCCCCCCCGGCTCCCCAAGTTCTCTCCCCCATTCCATGGGGAGAGGGCAGTGCAGGGAATGAGTGAGCAAGCAGCCATGTTGTAGTTTAGCTGCCTGCCACCTTAAACCACAACAAGAATTTAAGAAGAAGAAAAAATATCCTTTTATAGCACAAAAATGCTCTGGGTTCTGAGTGTTAAGGTGTTTGTGTGCATGTCAGCACTTCATCAAATGTAAAGGAAGCTATAATGACCTCAAATTAGTTTCTATTTTATTTTTCAACAAATTACAGTAAAATTTAGTTTATTTAAGTGTTTTAAATAGACTGTTAGAGATCGTTGTTTGTGATGTTGCTTTATTTGTGTTGGAGGAAGATTCTGATGCTCTGTTTGTTAGATGACCTGACTGCTGAGAGATACTCTGCTTAAAACTTATCTGAGATGATGATGTGTTGTATAACAAACATGGTTATTCATTTCCCCTTTGGTGTCTTCTGATGAATATTTTAAAATGGTCTTTAATTTTCCCTTTTCAATGAAAAATGTGATTCCATTTTTCCTTATAGTTGCTTTTTATTATTTTTTAAAACAAGCCCCTAACAAAAACCTCACGTTAAGATATTTTTCCTTCTCCGTGAGTTATATCCCGTTTGTAGCTTATAACATTGGTTGAAGATTTCCTTAGTCTTTATTTCAAGTACATTATCTTGTAGGCAGGATGAAAGAGCGCTATTGGTCTCTTTTATAAGTGATTCTTCTTGAGCATTAAGTCCAACATTAAAACTGAACAAATCAGGGAAACTTGGAATAATAATGCTTTGAGCGCTGAAATCCAAAGAAGAAAATAAAATAGAGTGGTGGGCAGTGTGGAAAGGAGAGTCTTGGTTGTGAGTCATGGCGTTGAAACTGCATTTCCAAGACTTCGGAAGTGCAGTGGAACAGTGGATTGGGCCTGTGACATGTCATTCCTAGTCTGAGCCTGCGCTGTCCTCTATCCCACATAGACATTGCAAGCAAGGCAGTGTTCTCACTGAGCTGTTGCTTCGTGCAGAAGCAGGTGGGTGAATTCCTTGGGAACACTGGGCATGGTTCATTGTTTTTATCATTGTGTATGTCTGTTAGTGCTTCTAGAGTCCCCTTGGGTCTGAGAATAGCTGAACCACCGCTCCCTGCGTGAAACACAAATTAGCAACACTTCCAGGGCATCTGCAGCTGCTGGACAAACACTGTTATTGTGCCCTTGAGTTGTGTATGTCTGTGTTGTGTTTTTTATGGTTTTCAACAGTATTTAATATTAATATTACCCATGTTATTTAGAGCTGACATTACATTTAAGCTCGATCACTTTGAATTTCATAAGTGGTTCCTAGATTGTGTATGTTTTTTATGAACACAGTACTTTCACCAAAACATCAGAATTACTTTTCAGGAAATGTGTGCTTTTAAGGAGCACAGTAAAAGAGTTAATAATTTAATAAAGCAAAAACATTTAAAAATACATATATAATATAAAAATAATAAAATATAAAAATAATACAAGTGTATTTTAAAATCAATATGTCTGATATAACCAGCAGTATATAAAGTAGTTTTTTTGTTGTCAGAGTCCTGGAATGTGTTGGGGTTTAGGATTCTTCCTTTTGTTTCTTTCTCTCAGGGAATTTCCTCCCATATGTGTTGCTAGGAGACAATAATGACCATTTACTTAAGAGAGACAAAATAAGTTGTCACAGCTCAGGGGAAGGGTGCAGCTGGCTACTCTCTCTTTTTACCTGTGGGTTTCTCTGGAAGGGTAGAGATATGAGATTTGGGGTGGGGAAGAGGGGTTGGGTGCAGCCCCCAGCTCTCCTGTGCCCTTGGCACTGGGAGGGTAGAGAGGCTGCAGTTGCTATGGGTGGAATTTGTTGCCAGTGCAGGGTTCTGTCTCCTGTTGCTTTTCTTCTACCGTGAGTGGAGCTCTGCTCGCAAGAGCAGGCGCTGCACTGGGACCTTATGAACACCCTACCTCACCAAACAGGGGGGACCCTTCCCCATCTGCTCCGGTGCCTCAAGGGAAACCCCAGGATTCCCAAGCCTGTTCTCCCTTTGCCTCCTTCCTTCCTCAAGGGAGCCTCTGCTGTCTGCTGTGTTTGGGAGCTGGGCTGCCACTGCCTACCCCCCGCTGTTTCTTCAGCACTGCCCGAGTTTTTCTGCTGTGCTGTAGCCCTGCATCCCCTGCCTGCCAGGACACCCCTGTGGTTCCAGCTACAGCTGCAGAGTTCCTGATACCTCGCATCTTCTACCACATGATTTTGCTCATTCCTGCCGTTCCTTGCTGCGTCCAAGGGTCCTGCTGGGGCACTGAGGTTGGCTGCCCCTGGGGCTTTGTGAAGCAAAGCCTTTTCCCCATCCCTTCCCATCTCAGCCAAGCCACCATTAGCTGTGTGATTTTTAAGCTCACGCCACAGCGCCCCCTGCAGGCGCGGGGGAATCATCACCCCTGCCTGGCTGGGAGCCACCAGCTCCCCTGCTGGCTGTGACCAGAACTGCACCGAAGGGGAAATGGCTAAAGAGCAGGAAGAGACTGTTTATTGTTTATAAATGTGTTCTTACATTCTCATCTTTAGTGGATAGCCTGGGTTTTGGGGAAGGTTTGTGTCAGAGAGCTCAGCTGTAACCTTGACTTTTGCTAAGCGTAGGAAAGAGCTTGGTTAATTTTCAGTCAGGGATTTCTCATTTAGGGCACGTTGCCCTTCAGGAAAATATAAAGCTGGTACTTGGGATGTAACAGTGCAGTGCCTGAATGTTTATCTGCTCTCAAAGGATAAATTGTCCATACTGGCAAGGGGAGGCATGGCAGCATTATGGGGCTGTGTTTCAAGTACTGGAAGTTGCTTAATTCTAACATGTTCATTCATCATGCGTAGTCACTGACAGGATGAGGATGAAGAAGAGGAATGGCCTCACATTGGCCAGATGTGGACTCAGCAGTGTACCCATGAAATGACAAGCTGAGGTTCAAGGGCTGCAGGGCTGTGATGGGACGTCACCGGCCATCTTCCTGCTGGATGGATTGTGGTGCTCAGTGTGTGCATGGGGAAAGAATTCTTCATGCTCTTGTAAACATCAAAAATCTTTGCAAGTTGAACATCCAAAATCTTTTCAAGTTGAACTGGCATTTGAAGGTCAAACATCCTTCAACACCTCCAGTCTCACCTACTCACAAGCTTAGGCATCTTTGTCATGCAGTCAGAAATTCCCTTAAGGTTCTTCTCTTTTACATGAAAGCTTACACTTGTGGTTGATGCTAAGAATGACTGTGTAGCAGGAGGCATTTTGTGTTGAAATGTGGCGACTTAGTTTCTTGCAAATAACTTCCACAATGGAAAATATAAGTTGAGAATGGTTATTTACAATCATGAATATCACAGGAGAAGTAGCAATAGTAACCTAGAAACTTTCTCATGCAGATGTATTTGGTGTTTTGTTTTTTTTTTTAACAGAATTCCATCCATTCCAAATTCCATCAATTTATTTATTTATTCTCCATGAGAAGACTTGCATTGGCTTATTTGGAAGACACTGTGCTCTGGTCTTCTCCATTTCTGCATTCATTGGGCTAAAAGTGAGGAAAAATGCCTGTGTAGGGGAGTCACAAAATGATGGAAAGGAAAAACCTGGTTCTGCAGAGCACTTGTCCATAGCCAGTTTGCTTTAAACTTCCTAGATTTGATCTGTTTATAGATAGGTCATGCTAGCCCTGGAATCCCGGCTTGTCATTTCATGGGAATACTGCTGGGTCTGGGACTGGACAATGTGAGGTCATATCTTAATGATACCCACAGTCTCCTTGTTAACAAAATAAACCCAATAGCTTCAGTGCTCTGTTAGCTTAAAGGATTGCTGTTTTACTGATTACGGTATAGGCTTTCCTGATGAGCAGTTGCATCTATATTAGTGCATATATAAGCAGTTCTGCATTTTTTGGATTTAAACTTTATTCTGACATTTTGAAGTGTCTTACTGACCTTCAAGTTGAGTAGTAATATTAGGGTGTTCCAGTGTGTTCAGAATCACACGGAAACTTTGTTAATGATCACTAGGGGAACTGAAAGGGGAATTTGTTCCAGTTAAATATGTGAAACTGAAGCTAATACAAAGTCCTTCGGTTTTAGTAGAACATATGAGTGTGCTTCAAAAAAGAAAAACAACTTTAGTAGTAATCTTTCTTCTTAACCTCCTGACTTTCAGTTGTTGTTTTCTAGTGAGTTAGTATGTATCTGAAAACCACAGAATTGATAGATAAGAGTTATACTTTGAGTTGTTAGTTCTGTAGCCAAGCTGATGTACTTAACCCAGCCATTAAACATGCTTCCTAATTGTTCAATTTAAAATACTGAAAGACTGCAGAAAACTGTATTAGGGATAATTAATGAAGATCATGATTATTGGAAGTTATTTACTTTATGCATTTCAGTGTTTGATCTTTAACTCCCAGTGGCTTTGTTAGTGAGTTCTTGATGTATAAAATATTTAAATTACCCTGTTTTTCTATTAGGTCATTGCATCTAGGTCAACAGAAAATTGAATCTTAACTACTTGATATCAAAGTTAATTTTGGTAACATAAAATAATGTTTGCTGTGTAGTAATACTGGCTTTTACTTCTTTTTCTAGAAGGTACTCAGGTGAATACATAAGCAGTGCCTTCTTAGGAAGTCTGAGACTCCAAGCTTTGAGGAAGGCTCAAAGGTTTTTATTTTAGTTTTAGCTGTTCCCAATTGAGTTGGTCTTACATGTGATATGTTTTTATTCCTTTTTATTGTAGTTTAACCTAAGGCACAATTTCTGAATATCTATTATTTTCTCAAGTCATTATCTGTTGCATGTGAATGCTCTTAATCTGTTAGAAGATTACTGACTATTCGTGATGAGCTCCTGTGACTACAGTTGTCTGGATCCACCCAAAAGAGATTTTATGTGTTGCTTAACACAGGAGCTCCCTGCCTTATAATTGTAGAATATCCTGAGTTGGAAGGGGCCCATCAGGATCATTGAGTCCAATTCCTGGCCCTGCAAAAAACAGCCCCAACAATCCCACCATGTGCCTATTGTCCAAACACTTGAGCTCTGACAGCCTTGGTGCTGTGACAGCTGCCCTGGGGAGCCTATTCCAGTGCCCAGTCCTCCTCTGGGTGAAAAACCTTTTCCCAGTATCTAACCTAAACCTCCCCGACACAGCTTCCTATGACTGGAAAGGAAGCTTTTGAAATTTATTTCACAATTTATTCAAAATGCAAGCTGCCAGGCTCATCAGTGATCCATGAAATATTTGGCTACCCAGTGTGGTTTTTTTCTAGTTCTCTTGGGCTTTATGTGCTGAAATACTGAATTGATTTTGAATATAGAAAATATAGCATGTGTAAATCACAATGAATGTTATATTGTTAGTGTAGAAAACTGAAGTAATAAATCTTTAATGTTTCTTTTCCTTCTAAATCTTCATATTTCAGATTTTGGGGGGGAAAAAGAGTCAAACTTCATTCTAGTAATAGTGTGAAGTTCCTCTCCACATGACCTTGTGCTCCATTCTGTAAATAAGAAACACTTTGGTCTCGGTTACTTTGGGAAACGAGGATTTTAGAGTGAATAGCTAACTGAATCTTAATCGAACCTTTTTCTGTAGCCTGTCCAGAACCTTTTTACTATTTCATCTGTTCTCCTTTATTAAATAGCAATGATACCCCAAGTTAACTTGATATGTCATAAAGAAGTAATACTGAATTCTCATGCACCTTTCTTTTCTGTGAAATTCTCTGAAATAATAGGCAGCTGTAATATTTTATGTCAGTTTTTCACAAATGTAACTGCCCTCAAAATGTCTCTTATGTCAAGCTGTTTCAAGATTAATTTTTATATTCTAATGAAAATGGAAGGTGTAATTTCAAGTTAAGCTTATGCCATTTTATTATGTATGAGCAATTGCTTGTGTACAGTTATTGTTATCTGGTCTGTTAAAACAGAACCAGTTTATAGCATGTTTCTGCATGTTATCAGAGCTACAGCTCTGAAGTGAAATGTTCTCTAACATAGCCTGCACTCTACTGTGCCCAGCTACTTTAGTTAAGGATGTTGGAGAACTGGGAGGATGCCTTTCAGATCCTCCCAAGTGCTTTGAGGTGCCACCTCTTCCTGTTTGTCCCTCTCCCTTCTTCCGGCAATATGGCTGGTAAGGAAGGTGTCTATGATACTGCTCATTGGCCAAAAGCCCTTTTGTTGTCAACTGCATGTCACAAGAGAAAATCTGAACGGTGTCTTCATTGTGTTTTGGCCTGTGTGTCACAGTAGGAGATGTGGAATGCCCAAAAATTCCTCTTAGAAATTTGGTCTCGGTAGATAATGCCTTATTGTGGTACTGATGCCTAGAACTACCCTTTTTTTCCCTCTGTCTCTCCACCATAGAATTTCCTTATTCTCTCAAGATTTCTGTTTATCACATGACAACTGCAGCTGAGGATGAAATGGGATAAAATAGCACCTTTAGGGAAAAGTTGATGAAAAACTCATTGATGTGGCCTTTCATTTGGCAAAGCAGGGTTTTTTTTAAGTGCTGCTAGAAGGAGAGTTTGTTTTGCTAACTGGAACTTAGTTTGTTTGACTTGTTTGACTCTTTTGTCTGACATGGCAGGTTCAGATTTCTTTCTGAGCAAGAGGAGCTATGCTGCAATAAAATACCTGAATACCTCTTTTGGCAGCTGTGATCTGAAGCTTTGGTTAGACAGTATATTTTAAAAAGAGATGACAGTCCAAACAAACTTACTTGAATAATTTAATCCTATGTACAGAATCACAGACTAATTGAGGTTAAAAGGGACTACAGTGGGTCCTCTGGTCCAACCTCCCTACTCAGGCGTGATTATGCCAGAGCACATTGTACAGGGTTGTATCCAGATGGTTCTGGAATAATTCGAGTGAGGGAGACTTCACACCCTCTCTGGGTGATGTGTTCCAGTGCCTGGTCACTGCACAGGAAAGAAGTTCTTCCTTGTGTTCAGGTGGGACTTCCTGTGCAGCCGTTTCTGCCTGTGGCCTCTTGTCCTGTTGCTGGGCATCACTGAGCAGAGCCTGGTCCATGCTCTGGCCCCTCCCTGCAGACACTGACAGACACTGGTGATGTCCCCTCTCAGCTGTCTCCTCAGGAGGCTGAACAGCCCCAGCTCCCTCAGCCTTTCCTCATAAGGAAGATGCTCCATCCCTTCATCATCTTTACTACCTTTAATAGTTGAAGTTTTTCATGGTATCAATTTGACTTCAGAAGCAGTCAAGGCTTCATGCTGTCCTGTTGGGTATGTCTTGGCCTGAGTATGAGTTTGTTGGCAAGGTGTCTCCTCTGTGTGACTTTTAAGAGGAGCATCGAGAGAGAACTTCAGCTTCCTGGGCAATTAGAGCAGAGGCACTTGGGGAAGGAGGGTGCACCACCAATAGATGTTGCAGTGGAGCACATTTTGTGTCCGTTCTCCACTTTTAGTTATTAACATTGCTAGAGGCTAGTCTACAATGCTGCCTCGCTACTGACATCAGAGGAACTGCACAGCATAATGCCAATTTTCATCTGCACTTTTGAAAGTTTTTGCTCCTGATTTGCTAACGTGTTATTTAGAACTCCCTGCTTCCCTATGTTGTGTGTAACTCTGTCCAAATGGAATTTGGGCTCTCCTGAGCAGTGCCCACTTTAGCTAACCTAATGTTTTCTCTGTGTGGGAACTCCTAAGATACATTTCAGCTCGTATACACATTGTCAAGCATGTATCTAAAATATATAATGCACTGACTTTAAAATCATTCTCATGTTGTCTTACACATTTGGGATAGATGCTTTGCCATTGCTTTCTTTTCGTTGATGGTTCAACTAGACACTTTTGACTAGGGGCAAAAATCTGCTGATTATTTTCATTATAAAAATAAGCTTTTATAGACCTTTTAGATCTATTACAAAATGTTCCACTCCAGTGATTTATTCTGTTTTATTTGGTCATCCTTACTGTAGGCCTACAATATGATGTATTTAGTGTTCTTGTAGAGTTTAATGTACTCCTTACTGTTGCTCACCTTACTCTAAAATCCATTTACTCTCTCAATTATTTTTTATCTGTTGAGTGGTACAAGATACTTGAAGTAAAAAATAATCTTCATTTTGATACTGGGGATTAGACTAAGACACTTTGCAGTGTTTCTGAGCATAAAGTCCATGCAAATAGCAAATATTATTATATAACACTCAGTATTTGCACGGAACATATTGTTTATATTATTCCTTAAGGGCAGGATTCAGTTCTCAACAGAACATGATCTTACATGTTAATTCTGACTTGGCTTCTGTCCACAATGACTCATTTACAATGAAGAGAAAAAAATGAAACAGGTTAGAATTAATCACTTGATAAAATGTGAACATCTTCTACCAGCTCTTGGTAACTACTGTTGTGTTCCCTGAGTTAATTCTTACAATGAGAACTGGAGAGGAGCTGTTTTGTTATAGAAAGGGTGAGGTTTTTTTGTAGGTAGTAATATTTATATAAAGTATTTATGTGGCATTGCACATTCACAGAAATTGTTGACTTTCACTGAATGCAGAAAGTATGTTACATTGAATTCTCTATTATTGTTTGTGCTCATGAGAGGGTAGTGACAATACAGAGCTTTTGTTTCTATATTACTCAGAGCAATTCAGCCCCATCATTAGTAATAGTTATAACTTTCACATCCTACCCTTGAAGATAGGAGAGTTGGAGTCCTGGTGAACAGAATCCTGTCCCCTTTCCTCTTTTGGTGTATTTAATGATAGAAGCCAGAAATTGTATTTACTTTGTGCTTCTTTTAGAAACAATTTTTTAATATCTGGAGAGAGTTAAAAATTTTTTCATATCCAGTGAGACAGGTAATTTCTCTAAACTAATGTAATGTCTTCCTCATTAGCCTCTCTTCTTGTTGATAGAATACACTAAACAAAACCAGTGCCGAAAAGATGCCCTGAGGTGTGGTATTTTTACTTCCTTCCAGGCAGAGTATGGCCATGGGTACAGTACAGCCAGGAGCCATTACCCATAGAGCTCTACAGCACAGTTTTTCACCCAACTAGGACTGCATCCATGAAAACCATGACATTCCAACTTGGATACAAAGATGTTGCAAGAGGGAAATGGTGTTATGTGCCTTGCTGAAGTTAAGGTGGATGGTATCTACTGCACTGTTCTTAATTCACCAATTTTGCTGTTTCATCCTAGAAGCCAAGTTAGGTGGATGAAGCACAATTTACTGTTGTTAGATCTGTTTTGGCTATTGTTAATCATCATCATCATCTCCATGTGCCGAGAAATGGCTTTCAGTAGGACTTGGTTAATGATTTTCCCAGAAACTGAAGTGAGGCAGCCTGGCCTGTAATTCCCCAAAGCATCTTTATTGCAATGTGGTTGCGGCTTCTGCGTTTTTCAGGAAAAACTCCTTCAGACTCTGTATCTTAGAATATGTAAATCAGTCAGATTTTGCTTTAAACATTGTATTTTAATCTGGTTTATAAATCAGAGAACTTGAAACTTCTAACCATGAAGGTGGTTTTTGGAAAACCAGTATATGATAGCCACGGACAAGTTTCAAGAAGTTCTCTATTGCTCTAATACTTAAAACCTGGCTTACTAACCATTAACAACTATCCTTAACATGAAGAAGTGCCAGTGTTTATCAGTTATCTGTTGCTAATAATCAGTATTTTATTTCTAAAAAGTGTTGCTGGCTGAATGCTGATTGTGACATTGCATTCAGTCTGTGTGGCTACTGCTTTTATCTTCCTTGAGTTATACGCACAAATAGGCTCTTCTCTTTCTCCTGAGCTGTCTCATCCTGGCTGCCTTGTGGCTGAACTGCCAGACCATACTGCCATCCTTCCTACAAGATGGGTAAAGGCTTTGCTTTGTATAGAACCAAGTCATGTCTTGTCAGGTAATTGTTAATTTGATAGTTTGTAAATTTTGCAAAGCCTCAAAGCAGTTTGTTGTTTTCCCATGCCACGGGTAATATGGCATAGTCCTTCTCCCATGGGTAGTAATAATTTCAGTGAAAGTTTGGGAAGGACTCAGCAGTGTTGCGGGAAGTGATTGCTTAGGGTTTTAATAATCAACAAAGTATTTCTGCAAAGTTGATCTTCAGCTGCTGCTTGGGGAGTTATTTATTTAAAATGCTGCTTGTAGGGTTACTTGTTCACTCCTGATTGCCTTTGTACAAAATAGTATTGCAGAAACATTTACTGCCTGAACTGGATTTCGTACTAATTTCTGTCCTTTGTCAGAAGAGAGAGAAGGAGAGGAGCAACTGGATTAAATTATTACCAAAGTAAAAGGAATTCAAATTTTTATTTAAAAATGAGCCATATGAAGGTGTTTGGGAAAGGGGTGCCGGGGAACAGAATTGAAATGTTGCTGAAGTAAACATGTCCTTGTTTAAAATGTGTTATATTCCTCATTGAAATGTTAGCATTTGAAATGGCTTTTGATGACCAAAACTTAAATGTGTGAAGTATTTTCATTCTTCCCACCTGTCTATGGTCATTACTCCCTCTAGACATCAGACCAGCAGGCTCTTCTCTAGCCTTACTCCTAATACCAGATGCTCTACTCCAATTACCAAGAATTGCCCATGAGAAACATCTCATCATAATAATGCAAAGCACAGCAGGATTACTGGTCCCAGTTGTACTGAATTATTCCCAAGCATTTTATCTTTATGCCGTCTTTCAATTTGATTGGTGTCTTCAGCAAGTCACTGTATGAATACATAGGGCATTAGAGTTCATTAATCCAAATTGCTTCTTGCTGGATGTTGTTGCCATTTTGGAGCCCATTTTCCAAGTGCATTTTATGTAGTGAAGTGTATTAAGTATCCCTTCAGCCAGAGGGATGGCACAAAATTTTAAACTGATTGGAGATTTGCATTTGCAGGTCTTGCTGCAAAACACATCTGCTACCCTGTTGTGAGAGGGGGGGCAGGAACACTTGACAGCTGGTGTGCAACTCATTGTGCAGCTTGGCAGTAACAGAATGTGATGTTAATAGCTAGAGTGTTAAAATTTGTGTGTTTGGTAGCATTTATGAAGCCTAATACGTTTTGAAATTCAGACACAATTTCAACTTATGAAAACCTGAAGGTAGCTGGAGGGAAAAAAACATTCACAAATACAAGATTCCTGAAGGTTTGGAATGTATCTTGTCTTTAGAAATACCAATAAGTTTTATTTAGTGTTTAAATATAAGGAAGGGCACTAAAATGGGTTCTGCAATATCATTCATCTTTATCAAATCATGGTATATGGTTTTGTTAATAATTTCTGTAAAGGTTCTTAGAAATGTTTTTATTTTTTAAAAGCTGCTGTCTTCATTCTGTCTTGACATTTGTGGAAACCAACTTCATTAAAAACTCACTGAGTACAGAGAAGAGTGCCTTGAATAACCCGATTCCGTTCCTACTGTAGCATTAGCATGTGCGAGTAGGATCTTCTGTTTCCCCCTAACTTGAGTCATGCCATGTTCTGCTATTTATTGTCCTGCCTGACAGAGCTGTACAGGAGCTCATCAGCCATGAAAAAACGTGTAATTGGAAGAAAACTTAAGTACATGAGTACAGGGAATAAAGGGAATCTCAGTAAAGTTGGAAGGCTACAACATAGGAAGCAAATAATATTTTGATGAGATGCAGAATAGATCTGAAAAAAATCAAAATGTACTTTTTATAAAAGAAGAGCCTGAAAATGATGTAGAGAATGTGTTTCTGCAAAATAATTCACACCACCTGAGGCTTCTTCTTAGTATCCATGACTTTTTAAATTAACAGTATCTCAACACTAGACTCATGATGCTGGCATACAGATGTCATTCTTCTGTCCTGAGAATGAACTAGGTCCTTTCTTGAGGTAATTACTGGTCCTTTACTGAGAATACATGCAGCACCCATATATATGTGACATTCCTGTTTTCTTCTCTTGAGCCTTCCTGGGTTAGTGAGTGCAGATAGTGCTTTTGACATCTGATGTGGGGGTACTTGGGAAATGTGCCTCTTTAGAAGAAAACCTGTCTTTCAGCCAGTTCCCCATATACATTTTGTGTCCATATTGGTGTACTTTGTTCTACCTGACTGACTGAGCAGGTACTGACTTTGAGGTCCTGGGACATACTTGATGATGGCTTTTGTTAGCTAAGCACTATGAAAAGAAGTGGATTTGGAGAACAAAAGAACAAAAGGTGTTGGGTAGATTTATACGCTGGATGACAAAGAATTGCTCTGTATTAACATTGTCACCAGAAGAAGGATAAGACTAGAAAAATCTTGCCTTGCTAAAAAGAGCATACCCAAGTATCTGGAGTCTTCTGCACCATTCTGGATATAGGAAGTCCTCAACATACGGTGTGTGGTTCAGAAACCTTTTGGTTCTTTTCACTTTTGTTTCCTATTTCTTGCAGTCTTGCACCATACGTGTCACCCATAGTACTTAACAGGGCACGTCATTGTGGAAGAAAAATAATCCTACCTGTTTTGGAGGAGGAGAAATATTTATTAACATTTTAGGTTTTGATTTTCATGACGATTTTCAGGAACATGGAGGTCAAGATACTCTTACCTCTTGTCCCTTGCACTTCCTTTCCAGGCTGAGGTGGTCAGTGCTTTAAGGAACATTTCTGTGTTTCCTTTACTGAACCTTGCTGTGCAAAGCTATACAGAGACAGGATGTTTTGCAAACAGAAGGGCAGTGGCATGTAATGGCAGGGATATAACTGCAGTACTGTATAAGCAGCCTCAGAGGGCACATGGTTTGTTTCAAGTAAAAATGCTGTTTATTATCTGTGAAGGTACCACTGTCCTATATTCCTGATGGATTTTTTTTTTTCCTACTGGGTTGTGGCCAGAATTCTGCCTAGGGTTCTTGAGAAAATCTTAGTAAATCTTCACAAAATGGTCTCATTAAGCTTTTCATATTTCAGATCTGTTCCTTAGAGTTTTCTGGTACTGTTCTTTTTTCAGGCTTATTCCTTTATATGAATTTTACTGACTTTTCTGTAGATCAAATAATTTCCAGTAGTTTTTTGGTTATTCTGTCCTCCCATTTGAGGACCCCAGTAATTCCTTCTGTTATTCTGTATGCAGCATCAAGCAGTCTTTTCTAACTTACTCTAGCTTTCAGCACCTTCCAACTTCTTATGGCTGGCTCTTTCTATAGCATTGCAGTAGACCCATTTTAGCCAGACATGCTGCTGTCAGTTTAGGGTGGGACTTGGAATCTCAAAAAACCAAGCTCCCTTACACTTGAAAAACCACCAAAACTTTCCTTACTGAGCAAGAGAAGGACAGAAAAGGCTTCTTTCTGAACTCAGAGCAAAATTGTTCCTAAAAGACTGGGGAGACAAGTAAAAGGCATGAGAGCAGTAAATGAACTTAAAGTTGTAATAGACTGTTGAGGTGCTGTGGACTTGAAGAATGTTTATTTGCTTTATTTATAAAGATGTCAGTGTGTGGTGATGTGCATTTGAATCTTTTTTCATGTAGACACATATATCTGTTAGTGGCATAATGCATCAAATCTGATCTTTTGCTCTGTCTGCGAAGTAAGACAATTATATCAGAAAATTCAGTCAGGCAGCAAAATAGCAAGGTGAGCTGCAATTCCATTTATGTCTCTGATGGAAGAACTGCAGAGGAAGGAGGAAGAAAGTTTGAGAAATAACCTTTTTTAATGTATGGTACCCTATGAAAATGAAGACATAGTAAGCACCACAAATTATAATATATTTCTTCGTATATAGTTAATTGTTTTAGTCCAGACAAATGTACTTTGCTGGATTGTACCTAAAGGATTTTAGCCCTTTGACTCTAGAGTTCTGTGTGAGGTATTTGGACTTGCCAAAAATCACAGTAGATCATGTGATACATCAAGGCTGGAGCTCGTTGTGGTGCACATGTGGATATTTAGGTATCAATGAGTCCACTCCAGAAGGGTTCCCTTTTCCTCCATCTCATGTCCCAAGCATGTTGCATGTTGTGTGCCATTGCAGGGTTTGTGGAAAGTACCTTAATTGCCATGATGTCATAGCACCGTTCTCAGAGCATCAAGACGCTAATGTATAGTACAACTAGAATTATCAGTCAGTTCTTAATCTAATAGGAGGGCTTTGTTCATCCCAAATAATTGCCTTTTGTAGCCTAGAATACTGAAGGTGTTTTGCTTGAGAATCATTGTATCAGAGTGTATTTTTTGCTATGTGTGATGGGTTGATAACTATACCTGCTGAGGAACAGAAAAATACCACCCCCCACCCACAACTATAGTTATGGGAAAAAATTTCTTGGTACTTTTAAGGATAAAGGGTAAGTACTGAGATCACTGTTAGTTTTGGTCAAGCCTCTGGAAGACAGGAGAGTCGCAGCTATTCCCACTTCAGGCACCAGAGGTGGATGTGCAAGTTATGTTGTCAGTTCTCCTCCTACCCTACAAGTTCGGGTCTGCATTGCTGTCTGTCTGCAGTGCTGTGGGTCTCTAACTGAAATTCATGTTACAGGCTACAGATAAAATGAGGGAGTGGGAACAGTTTTGCTACAGAGCTGTTTTTGGAGGCAGTGTTATGGGCAGGAGTTAAGCCTCTTCTCATCAGAAAAATAGAGATGTTTCAGGCTGCTAGGGCACAGACACACTTTATCAGCACCACCTTGCATTCGTGTTGGATGATGGATGGGTTTTAGGGAGATGCCTGTAACTTCCATTTAAAATTAAATTTTAAATTGAAGAACTCTACAAATCCCTTGTTTACTGTAGGCTGTTGAAGTCCTTCAAACTAGAATGAAGATGTCATATGGCTTGATATGTGTTATGCCCAAGTTTAGAGGACATCCATGCTGGGGGCTGGAGCAGGCATCCATCCCTGCCAGGGGCCAAGCACAGCAGCAAACTCTCCTTCAAGCCACATTTTGACTGGCACAGACTCTTCTCTTCATCTGTAGGTACCGAGTCTAATACAGTGAAGAGCCCTATGACTGGTTCATTTTATCGCTAGATAACTGTGCTTACTAGACAGTTTTAATAAAAAATTTAAGTATTTAGGTGCTTTTCATCTTCTCTGCTTTTATACACTTGTGAAGAAAAGAAAAAGCATTTTTAGGAAAGCATTGTTTCTTTGAACTTCAGGCCAGTGCATTTGGCTTGCTCTCTCATGCAGATTGCAGCTTACTTCTAATCACCAGTGTTATAAATGAGAAAACATAAAGATTTAGGAAAACATCACACTTAATAAAAATTCCTAAAGCTACGTATCTGCTTAAATAAATGTAATATGTGTGCATAATATATGTAATATAATATATACTAAAGAAATGTGGCTGTGTGAGTACAATAGCTGGCAGAGGTGTTGGAGCTGGGGAGCAGGGCAGAGCAAAGACCCGGGGCAGGAAGACAGGAAAAGTGTTATCTGTTGACCTGTTCCTTGGTGCATCATGCCAGGTGTGGGATGGCTCTGGATAATCTATACAAAGTCACAGGGAAGTGACGCATTTCTCAGAATGTTCTCAAATGTGTACTGTACAGGCACTTGAGCTTGTAAATTTGTTTTAGCAAGGCTTTTGTTCTCATTGGTGACATGAAAATGAAGCCTTGAGCCCCAGAGCCTCAGCATGTGCACTGCCTCCTCATGCAAAATTTAGTACAGGCTTTGTTTGAAAGTACTTCTCTGAACATTCTTGCTTTTGGTTTGTAGCCCAGCCATCTGCTAGCAGGTGTTTGGCTTTGTCATGGATTTTCTTTTATTACCTTTATCATCTTATCTTTGCTTTCTTTCTGTGCAGTGTTGGTGGAATCTTCACATTTCATCTAGTTTATGGAGTGGTTGGAAAATCTGCTGATCAGGACCATGTCTGACACAGTGCTTTCATTTTGCACTACTTTGCCTTGATACCTTCCATTACATACAGGTCAATCATCTTGTTAGGAGCGTGCCCACTGCTGAGCCTTTTTCTTCTTAGAGAAGACGTTGGAGGTCAGGTTTTTTCCTCTTTTTTTTTTCTCCTCTCAGGGAATTTTTCTCCCATTTGTTGCTTAAGAGATGGCAACAATAGGTGCTTAAGAGACAAAAGATATGGCCAAGGGGGAGAAGGTGCAGTTGGCTGCAGTCTCTTAGCTGGGGAGTGAGTTTGGTAGCTGGGAGGTTTTCTCTTGGAAAGTGCAGAGGTACCAAGACGTGGCTGGGGATCAGGAGTTGGGCTCAGCCCCCTCTCCCCGTTTGACTCTTGGGATCAGAGTCGGGACAGTTGTGGTTTTGGTGATGGAGACTGCTGCTGCCTGGGGAATTTGCTGCCACTGCGGAGTTTTTGTCCTTCACTGCTTCACTATAATCCCAATTCTTTTGTTAGAGGTTGATTCTTAATAATTTTCTTGTTATTTGCTGTGTTTAAAAATGAAATTTCTGGTCCAGAACTTCTGGTCTTACAGCAAAAAATCTGTTGTTGTTCCAAGAGTATTTTTCAGACGATAGAATGTCCTTGACTGAAATAAAGCTATTAAATATTAAAATGTGGCATTATAACCTCCGCCAGAACTGTTTTGAACAATGTGAGCTGGTAACCTGTTGTGATACACCAGGATGGGGCAATAAAAGAAGTCTGCTACAAACACGATGGAGATCTTAACAGAGGGGGATTTCTGGCATTATGGGGGGCAAAGATGATATTTCTAAAACGAAATTAAAATGTGACTTACTGTGTTGACACAATATGTGTTGTGGTGATGTGCAGTTAAAAGTGGACAGTTTAGGAAGAAGCAACTTGCGGGATGTTGAGCAGGATGTCGGCAGCCTTCAGCTAAATGAATGATGGGCACGTGGTGGTGGGTTTTAATATGGTAACACAGCCTCTACTCAGAATTCTCCTTTAGGGCTGTTTTCTCCAGATGGCCAGAAACCCATTTGTGCAGCACTTCACTGCAAGAGTGGGTGAGCAGCTACTGGAACATAAGCAGCTGTTACACGGGTGTGTTGGATAACCTGAGAGAATGTAGTGATTTATAAACTCACCAACAGACAAATAGTGCCATCATGGTTTATTATTAGAGTACCTCTGCACAGGACAGATTTCCAGCTGTAATCAAAATACAAGAGATGCTGAAGAAGGCAGAAAAGTACTGTAAAATAGCGATAAATATAAGGCAGACAGAGGTAGTATTGGTGGTGGTAATGATACCAGTGCTTTGTGGTTGGTACAAATTTTGCATCCATGGTGTGGTCAGGGTTTACCCTGACTCGCTGGGGGAGTGTGGGGCAAGGTGCTGGTAAGCACGAGGGCACAGCTTGAGGCCAGGGAGGCTTTTAAGGCAGTGCTGCCACCTAGAGAAGTGCTTATCCTGCTTTAGCATCACAGGCGGGGTGTTGAGGACCAGCCCAATACGATGCAAAGTTAGTATGTTGCTGTGTTGGAATTAAAAATAATATTGGGGTTGAATTGATGGCAATCCCATCATCTGATAGTAGAAATTACAACCAGCACTGGGCTGGGTTGCTCCATCAGTCGAAGAAATGTGATAGTGCACAGCTCTCTCTGTCATGCCATGTACTGGCAAAGTAAAGTAGTATTACAATTTTTCCTTATTTTTAGAGCCTCTCTTTGGAGGTGCAGGATTGCTCTCCCTTCATGTGTGCTTGTTTGCCCAGTGTAATCTCTGGGTTACTCACTCAAAAAAGCAAAGAATCCTTGAAATCTTATGACTCAGCATAATTGTAAGTTAAACATGTACAGGAGCGATACAGGAGCTTGCCTGCAAGCCTGAAGTGCTAGGAGTGCTTTTTTCTGATGAATTTGTGTTTCTATCGGACTACTCCAAGCAAATTAAACATTGCAGTTGTCAGATGACACCAGTCAAGTTTGTCAAACTGCTATTTGAACATGAAATTATTTTAAAAAGAAACAACAAAAATAGGAGAAATGTTTAAAGCTTTGCCTTTAAACTTCAGTAGTAATTACCTTGAAAGCAATGAAAAAAGTTTCTAGAACATGAGCTCTGTGTATGTCTAAATAATGGACAGAGCTAAATTTTATTTGTAATAAAGATAGAATTGAAGGCAATAGAAATCACATGTAAAGTTGCAAGTGATTGCTATTGCCTAGATTTTCGCACACCTAATTTACTATAATTCTGTATATTGAAGGAGTATTTCCATGAGCAGCATCCTTCTCCCCAGCTCCTCTGTTCCTTCCAAAAGGCAGAGGAGGGCTTGTTCCGATGGGTTGTTTATTTCTGTGAAATTCAGCAATTATTTACAACGTGGAGCCTCATCTGAAATGAGAATTTGGGTTACTGTGAGGGTGCTGTTGCATTATTTTCAAGCAATATGATTCTATAAAGCAATGCACATCTTCTGTGTGCTAGTCAGATCTAATGCTGTATCCTCACTGACATCTGAACATCTATTATTTCTGTAGTGTATTGTTGTGAGTTGGTTGATATAATTAGATGCTCAAAAATTAATGTGCTTTATTTTAAATTAATTACATACTCATGCATACTTTTAGTGACACTACAGCCCAAGCTGCATTGCCCAGAACTTTGGACATACAGCTTTCCATCTTCCATTTGGTGGCTGTAACTCAGTGGTACATCAGATTGTGTTACTTTTCACAGAATCATAGAGTGGGTCAGATTGGAAGGGACCACAGTGGGCCACCTGGTTCATCCTCCCTGCTTGAGCAGGATCATCCCAGAGCACATGGTGCAGGATTGCATCACAGGTGGTTCTGGAATAATTCGAGTGAGGGAGACTCCACATCCTCTCTGGGTGATCTGTTCCAGTGCTTGGTCACTGCACAAGAAGTTCTTCCTCATGTTCAGGTGGAACTTCCTGTGCATCCATTACTGCCTGTGGCCTCTTGTCCCATTGCTGGGCACCACTGAGCAGAGCCTGGTCCATGCTCTGACCCCTCCCTGCAGACACTGACAGACATTGATGATGTCCCCTCTCAGCTGTCTCCTCCTGAGGCTGAACAGCCCCAGCTCCCCCAGCCTTTCCTCATAAGAGAGATGCTCCATCCCTTCATCATCTCTGCATCTCCACTGGACCCACTCCAAGGAGCTCCATGCCTCTCTTGTCCTGAGGAGCCCAAAACTGGACACGGCACTCCAGGTGTGCCTCACCAGGGCTGAGCAGAGCGTCAGGATCACCTCCTTCCACCTGCTGGCAATGCTCTTCCCAATGCGTCCCAGAATCCCATTGGCCTCCTTGGTTCCCAGGGCACTGCTGGCTCAGGGACAGCTTGTTGTCCACCAGGACCCCGAGGCCCTTCTCCATAGAGCTGTTCTTCAGCAGGTTGGCCCCCAGCCTGTGGCGGTGCCCAGGGTATTCCTCCCTGTGTGCAGGACACTGCAGTTCTGCATTAAATCATCATCCTCTTGAGTCTTCAGCAAAGTCTCTGTGTGCTTGCCCACTGCTCAGGCACTTGACTAAATTAAAGCATTAACAGTTGCCAATTACTTGTGGCCTGAGAAAGTTCAGGTATGTGTCAGACTGGTCCCCAAAAAGCTGCAAATGTATGCAAATTTCACTGCAGGATTTGTGTGTGACACTGCTGGGAGCTGAAACTTTGTTAAATGAAAATGCAGATTTTGTATTTAGGGTTACCAGAAAGTGTACATACTCATTATTTTTTGCAAGGTAATTTTGGATGCCTCTAGAAAACACTTCTGTTAATTTGCAGGCATTAGAGTTTGCTAGGGAAGGATAAAAATAGCGCTTTTTTTTTCCCCCTAGTTAACTAACTGAGTTACGGAAACTAGTTCCTAGTTGACTGATTGACTTTAGGGCTTCAGATCAAAGGCACTGAAATACAGCAAGGAATTTAGTGTGAAATAGACATCTTGGTGTGGTATGTAGCAGAGGTGTTT
The DNA here is from genome assembly GCA_013397075.1 of Rhabdornis inornatus. NCBI lineage: Eukaryota > Metazoa > Chordata > Aves > Passeriformes > Rhabdornithidae > Rhabdornis > Rhabdornis inornatus. The sequence goes on along the minus strand of VWZS01002160.1, from coordinate 505,253 downwards.
TTGTTGAATTCTGCTTTTTTCCTATGCATTGGTGTTGGTTGTTTTTAAAACTGACTTTTTGATTGTAAGCCTTAAGGGCCATTTCATCAGCTCCCTGAGATGACTCTACTCAGCAGTAAACTTGTAGTCATCTAATTTTGATCAATTAACCTATTATTACATCCTAGTAGCCATTGGACCATCTTGATTCTTTCATGTAACACCGACTGTAGGTTTTTGTAGGCTACAGGTAAGTGGGGTTTAGGGAGCTGATTTATGCCAGCTGAGTCATGTGCTTTCACAATCCAATATCTGTTCAGTATATACACTTCTCTAGTGTACTCTGTAATTCTCCCTTTAAAAATATATATTTGAGAGGGTTTGGGGTTATTTAATTGCAATGCCAGAATTGTACAGAATTACAGTGATTTTAGTCTAATAAATCATATTACTTAGCACCTGAATTTCTGAATACTGATGCTGACTGTGAGCAGTGTTTATTTCATAAGCATGTAAATTTTTGTTCTGCTGTTGAAGATGGAACAATCTCTTTGGTCAGTTATGTCCTTGGAGAAAAGGCTCTTCAGCCACTTGGATCTGACCAGATATTCTGGTGATCGTGAATCATCTTGTTTCCTAGCTGATGAGCTCTACTTGCCTATCTTCTGGGCTAACCCAAATTCATCTGGCTGATGAAATGAGGATACAATGAGGAGGCTGCAGCAACAAAAATAACTAAGCTGACTGTGCTGCTGTTAGCACTGTATCAATGGAAATATTCTCAAATGCTTTGAAACAGGGTGTTGGTGTCGTTTGTTTTATGTAGAACACCAAAGTATTTCAGAACACTTCATACCCTCTTCCTGCTGTATTAAAACACAGAAGGTAATTGTCCCTCCATGCCCTCATAATCCCCTTCCTGGAACTAGATCTGCCAACTCACGAGTTCATGTTGCACCACACATATCTGCAATGGGTCTTGCAAGTTTTGTTATGCTGAAGTTTTCATAAACAAATACATCTGAGATTAAAGGCTGGAGCTCCTTTCCAATGGGAAGTTGGAAGAAGGTCATAATTGAAGCACCATCTAGAAACTGTTCTATTCCCTGCAAACCTGCCACTCATTCACAAAAGCTGCTAGGAGTAGCTAGAGGTTTAACAGGATGAGATATTGGAAGCAAAAGTAATATTTCTTGAGTGTTCATTTCTTTTCTTTTCCCTTCCAGTGGGCGAGTTTGTGAGTGATGCCCTTCTGGTGCCAGACAAGTGCAAGTTCCTTCACCAGGAGAGAATGGATGTGTGTGAAACTCACCTGCATTGGCATACTGTTGCTAAAGAGGTACGTTCATCTGTCTTAAAATTTCCTACCTTCCTTTTTTAAAGCTGTGTCACTCTTCTGAGGATGACTTCAAATATAGCAGCGACATGGAAAACAAAAAGCAACGCTTTCAAATGTTTGAGTGAATGACATTTTGTTTTTTTATAAGGTAGGAAATGGGAGTCGGAGCACAACAGAGTCCATGACTGAATACTTACCGCTGACCTTTGAATGTTGACCTTCTTTCATAGCACTATTTTTTTTCTTCACATTCACTCACAAACTCACTGTTTTCTGCTCCCTCCATTTTCCTGTGTTAGCACTGGAACTAAAGGTCTAGGTTTTGCCTTGAATCATTATTCTGGGTGGATATGGTCCATTATTTATCATGGATATTGGTATGCCAGATGCCCACAGAGATCAAAAAGGCCTCAGAAAGTGCATTATGTCATATTCAGCAGAAAAGGGTAGGAGAGCTGATCAAACTAGGACTAGCCAAAGGCATTTTGCAGGCACAGAGTTTTTTGTAGTTTAACAGTGCTCTACTGAAAATAGAAATAAGCTTAGTGTTACAATTGCTAATGTGTTTTGGACTTTTTTTCTTTATGTAGAGAGGTTTTAGAAATAAAAACTGAGATGAGTTTCCAGTATTTCTGATTGTTGGTTTTTTTGGAACCTCTTAGCCTGTACATTATTCCCACCACATAGGTACATTGTACCACCTGGAGATGAAATCTGAAATGTGATCTGCATCTCTTCAAATTTTCAGTTCTTGCTTGAATTATACCTAAATGAAACATTCAAGTTACCAATCTTCACACTTCACGCTAAATTCTAGTTAAATTTGACTACTTGCAAACTTGAAATGGCAGTAGCCTGGAAGAACATCATCACTGTGCACCACTGAACTATTTTCACTTTTTCACCTGTCATACATCACAATATCTTTAAGGTATAATTATGCTCAGTTTGACTGTTTATGATCAGTATGACTGTTTTCCAAACAAGGCTAGGAGGTGCTGTACTGGCAGAGGTGCCAGACCAGACACAGTGTGTTTCCAGTGTAAGAGATTTCAAATGCTGATCTACCTTGCAGTTAAGTCTTCAATAGCATTGATACGTCAGGATTGTGATTAATACGTCAAATTGTTACTCTGTCATCACGTTTTCTGTTTATGAGGCAGAGCCTGTGAGGATTTTAGACAGGAAGATATGGAGTTACTGTGTATATGGGAGAAGACAAGCCTTTTGTTCTGGGAAAGCCTGATAGGAGAGCTTGTTGCTTACAATGGACACAGGTAGAGAGCTGCTTACAGTCAAGCAGTGAATGCAAGTGTGATCTTTCTAAATCGTGTTTCAAGTTTCAGAGATCGTGCAGTTTGCCAGCTTTAACTTCCTAAGGCAGTATGCAGCCTCTTCATATTTTTCTCAAGCTCTGTGACATCCTTTAGTCTTCCTCCATGCCAATATTGTTGCTGCTTTTTTTCGTCTTTTCTGCAGTCCTGTAGTGAGAAGAGCATGAATCTGCACGACTATGGCATGCTGCTGCCCTGTGGAATCGACAAGTTTCGTGGTGTGGAGTTTGTCTGCTGCCCGTTAGCAGAGGAAAGCGACAATCTTGATTCAGCTGATGCTGAAGATGATGATTCAGATGTCTGGTGGGGAGGTGCAGATGCAGACTATGCAGATGGAAGGTACAGTGACTTTGTACCCTTCAACTTACTAACAAGATGCCAAAAATCTGTCTAAAAGACCTTGGCTTAGCTTATAAGGTCTTTGCACCTTATACATGAACTTGCATTTACAGTGGTTGAAAGCATTGGTGTTCTGCTTCTTTTATTTTTAGCTTCCTACAGAGAAGCTTATTGTTAAGCACTTTTAAGGCACACTTTTTAGTGTCTCTATAATTTCTTCAGTGAGAATTATTGCCATATTTATAACAAAAATGCTTAAATTTGTTTTTTTGACAAATGGTGTATTCCTGAGATGCTTCATATGTAGTCTGGGGTACTGCAGCAGATGTCAGCCAACATAACAGTGGAGGTTTTGAAATACCTTCATTTGTAATAGGCATTAGCTGTGTGCTGTTATTGCCATAAGGATATTTTTCTACTGACAATTAGTTTCTAAATATGATCTAAAAGAAAATGTGTTTCATTATCTAGCCTTTGATAGAGTTGTTAATATGGTTCTGTTGAGAAGGAACATGGAAGTTTCCTTTGCAAGGCAGTGATGGGTGAGAAGATCCATCCCTTGTCCTTACCCTTCCCATCCCCTATGCACATAGGCTAATTTTGAGCTGGATGTGGGTTATAGCTGTGTTGTAACACTCAATGGTAACTGGGGGGTCTGGTGCTGTTAAAGCCTTTTCATATCACTCTCCTGAGCATGTCAGACAGCAGTTGGAAGAGCAGAGTACCATGTCATATCCTTGCAACTGGATGCCAACAACTTGCAAAGATGGCTTTCTTCATAAACTAAGATCAATGTTCAAATTCTGTCAATTTCTGTTGAGGCTTTCATCACTTTATGCTGTGCTAATGAAGTGTTTCTACTTCTTTTTTTGTACAAATAATGCACAAAAGCTAAAATTGGGGCTGATTGCAAGTGGCTTCAAGGAATACACAGAAAATAAATGGGGACCAAATTATGTGAATAATGCAGGAAGTTAATAGATCTGAATTGTGTTATGTTTGGACTTGTTAATGTAGATGGAAACAATTCGAAGAGCAGTGAGAGATGAAGGACAGGGACTGAATTGCTGTGATTTGATGCAATGAGGTAGCATTAAGACCTAAAATAATTAGAACCTATATCGTGGTGGGCAACTAAATCTTTCCTGACAAATCATTAGTAAGGGCTGCAAAGTAGTCTTTTGTGAATAATGGAATAAGTTTAAAATAAATACTTCCCCATGGTAATTTCCAGTTTTCTGTCATAGACAGGAGTGAATGGTCAGACTGTTTGATGCAAAAGTCTACATCAAAGAACTTTGCATATTCCATATTGATATCCTTGGACGTTCTTCTAATTTTTACTTCTAACATCTGTCAGTGTCATTATTTATAACCATTTCAGTAGGGTTTGTAAAGGTGCCTTTGGACTGTTGCTGTGTCATTTTTGTATATTTAATTTAGATTGTGATTGGGTGTTTAAATGTTTTCTCATTCTAAGAAATGAGTGCAGACTTTGTTCTAATTGAAGTGTTTGGTTTTTTCATTATATGAATATATAAACATGCAAGATAGATCTAGCCATCTATCTTATGTATCTATTACATATCTTACCTATCTTATATATCCATTACCTGTTATATAGGTAACATATTTATTATATATACACCTATATATAAAGAACATGTCTTATAAGATCAAAGATGCCAAATTATTTTAAATAGAAGAGCTCACAGGAGTATATACTTTTGTTGTAAGAAAGATATCCACTTTATTTCTGTCTTTCTTTTGTTCGTCACTGAGCATTTAATTTACTGTTGTAGTCCATTTTTGTCCTCATAAGGCAGTTTAATATCTGAAGAGATGAGTTCAAGAATAACTTCATAAATTTTGTATTCTCTAGGAATGGGAGCTGTAATTGCATTTCAATCCATTTCTGAAATTCCAAGCAAATACAGTTTTATTTTTTTTACTCTCCCCTCGCACAGAAGCGCTTGCAAAAGGAAAATGAAAGATACTTCTATGGGGCACTTGTCCTTCATTTGCAGATGAAGAGCCAAGCAATTGGTAGTTCTTTTAGACTGACTCACTCATATTTCTTGCTGCTTCTTAAGCCAAGTACATTTAAGCTGTGTGTATTGGAGCCAGAAATACTGTTGAAGTGATATATATGTATATATTAAAATATACATATATATTTTATAATGTATATATAATAAATATACATATGTAATTACATATAGGTAATATATATGTCTATATTTAAAAAATTCTTACACGGCAGTACATGGTAATTCAAATTTTGTGTGTGTGTGTATATTTGTTCATATCTGAGCATATGTTTGTGTGGCTATCAATACATATATGCCTTAATCCTAAACTATTGTGAGGGAGAAAGGAAATGTAAGGTAGGGGAACACTTTTCTAATGCTAAATTGCCAACATTCTCTGCTATTAAAGCACCTGTATTTGAAGTGCTTACTCAAGTCTACATTTGTCACCTTACATGGGTACCCAACTCAAAGTGAAGGTGACATGTTTGAGGTGGAGGTGACAAGCTGAAAAGTAGATGATTGTATTCTTGAAATAACAAAACTATGACAGAGCAGAATCCAACAAATTTGGGTGATCTATTTTGAGATAACTTTATATCTCAAGCTATCAGATCTTAATTTTAAAATACTTGCATTTATGGTTCTGAATGTGTAGAGGAAAGCACGTTGCAGCCATTCAGTTAATAGATGCCCTTTTTCAGACTGCTGTGTTTCACCCCCCACAGTTGTCCCTAAGGCACTGTATTTTATTTTTTGCTTGGTCAAGGGTGGTTTCTTCTCCACAGGCAGAAGAAAAGCTCAGCTGCATGTTGTAGCCGCACTATTTAGAGGGCATGTGGAGGCAGCTTGGGCTGCTGTGCCTTAGAGTTGGGTGTCCTTCCAACTCCTACCCAATATCTGACCACTACCTGGGTCTGGATGTAAAAGGATGTGACTTACTTGTGATGTGGCTTGTTGGCAGTACTTGGGGGAAGGTGGGAGGGTGTGTTTTGGTGATATATATACACACCTCTTTTATTCATGAGGCCAAGAGGCAGGATCCACATGTGCTTTGAAATTGTCTTGCCATGCTCATCCTGAAATAGTCTGTAACTCTGACAAAGAGGTCGCAAGCATTTTTAGGCAGTGGACTTCCTTGTTTCTATCTACACCTTTAATTAAAATTTTCCTTGAGGTCTGCCTGAGGGACAGTCAGATGTAGGTGCTGACTTTCAGAATATCTGCAGACCTCTCCCTGCATAGCTACAGCTCAGCCAACTGACCTGGCAGCTCTGGCTGCCCTTGTGACTGAGCACAGCCTGGTGGCCCTCCTGCCTGTGTGTGGGAGCTAGCTGGAAGCTTTGCTGTCCTTGATGGCCGAAGTTGAACATCTTTAGGAGTGACAGGCAACTTCTAGGTTTTCTCTGTTGTCTTAGTTTGAAAGACAGGTGTCTGCTAGGGAAGGCAGGAGCCTCCCTTGGAATGGAAAATGTAAACCCCTTTTCTCTGAATTATTATAATTTTGAAATTAAGGGGACTCTCAGGCAAAGATAGTAGAGAATAGGAGTAACAGTTCTTTACTAGTATGTATAATAAAGCAAATAAACAACAATAACAACTACGGCCTTAACAACAAACAGAACCACAAACCCAGTAACCCTTCTCAGCTGCAGGCACTTTCCTCTTCACTACACCCTCTTTTCAGGGAGTTGTAGAGAGAGAAAGTCCCCCCCGAGTGTCCTTTTCTCTAGGTTGAACCCCCCAGCTTCAATGTCTTGGGGTGATTTTATGATTAGTCTGTTCCGTTATTGTCTGCTCTATGCCCAGAAAATGGTTATGGTAGCTTAAGGAGGGTCCAGGTGGTGGGGTGGGAGTCTTGGGGCTTTTTCAGAGCCTTGCTCCCCAGGTGTCTCTGGTGCTGTGTGGACTGCATTCTCTTGTTTTGCTCAGCCAGCTTGGTTTTGTGTTAACTTAGCAAGAAGGGGTTTGGTTTTTTCCCCTTTCCCTGGGCTTGGAGAGACTGCAGCTGCAATCCTTCGGCATCTTTTTTTCCCAAGTGAATTGGACAGTTTGGATTTGGTCTGAGATCAGAGAGAACAATTGACTGGAGAAGAATCAGCTAGGACCGGCAGGAAGGCAAGGGGCTTCTGCCTTTCTACCCCAGACCTCAGAAATGCCAAGCCAGCAAAAGAAAGGACAACAAATCCAGCAGCTTCATCTGCTGTGAAGAGAGGACCAACATCAGAGTTTCACCAGCTTCCCATCTGTTTGCCCAAGCTGCTGCATGAACATTTTGTTTGTTTGGTTATATTTTCTTTTCCTTGAGACAGGAGCTGCTGCCATTTTTTTCTCTCCATGATGTTGCCAGCCATTGTGGTGGGTTTTTTTTCCTTTCCCTGGCATTTTGGGGTTTTTTGTTCTGAAGAGGGGGTGAGGGGTGGTGTAAGGTCTGACAGTTCAATATCTAGTGTTTATTCACTGTTTTTTCCCCATGCTATGTGGGCACTCTATCCATAAACATTTGTTGTTTTGTTTTTTTTTACTTTTATTTACCAGTATTCATTTCTTATTGGCAGAAAGGGATTGCTGGAACCCTTTTTTTATAGAAATACTCATTCCAGAGTGTTTTTCTCCTAAACTTGTCTCTAAACCAAGACATCCCTCAACCATTCTCCGTAAGACTTGTGCTTAGACTGCTCCATAGCTTTGTTGTCTTTCTTCTTGAAATTTTTGCAGTTCTAAAGCTGATAGTATTATTGATCAAGAAAAAAGAAATGTGTTGAGACTAAATTTTTCATTGGAAACATTATCACATGAGGAAAGTAAAATTTTGTCTCTAGTGTGTTTACCTGTTTTCAAGCCATCTTGCCACTCATGATAAACCATGAGTTCTCATTGATGTAAGCTTTTTCATTAAATTGGAGAGCTAATTCCTAAAATTTCAGTGGGAAATGCTCCAGTGGGAATATCCTAAATGATTCTTTCAAAAAGCATAACATGAAAAAAAAACCTACTTCCCTACACTTGAGCTGGTGAAAATGAACCAGATATGAAGCTGGACAAAGGGTCTGTACTGCAGGTTCTTCCTTAGAAGAAGGAAATTACTTGTATTTGGATGGATAAAAAGACTTCCCTTTTTCCACTGTGCAAACTGAACTGTAGGCTGTTCATAGCCCTGAAAATTTAAGGGAAACTGAGCCTTGTGGCTGTTGCAGTGATTCAGGATCTGCTTGATAGAGAGCTCAGTTGGCTGTGACACAGAAGCAGGAGGGGGTGCAGCCAGAGGCAGTGTTCTCATCAGCTGTCCTAATGCAAATTGTTCCTAATTGGGAGTCAGTGCCCTAAAATGAACACTAGGAATTACAAACTTGCTTTGTTGTTCTTGCTTTTTTCTTCCCTCCTTCCTGAAGTTTTCCATAAGTAGAGGTTAACACTGATTATTAAGATAGATGGATTTTGTAGTACAAGAGTTATCCACCATTAAATTGCTATTTCAGAGAAATAATTCATGTAGGGAGATAGTGTGGAAGGTGTTTTGCAATATAATATTTCACCTAGTTGGTCAGAAGTTTACATAATCTTGATTTTTGTGGTAGAACTGTTAGAAGTTGAAGTAGTTTTATATCTGTTCTAAACAGAACTATTTATTAATGGTAGAGCTTGTCTGTAAACTTTGTGTTTTTATAAATATTTTAATGATTAAACTTAATCACTTGTATTTGTAAATTAAACTAAGGCATGTCTGAGTTGTATAATATGCAGTATAATTGCATAGTGTTGCTAGTTCTGTTGAAGAACTCTAGAAGTATTTTGTCCTATTTGCATACTTTGTATCCTATTAGCATAGTCTATGTCTCACATTCTTATATTAATTGGGTTTGTCACTTGTGTTGGCTATTAGTTAATATTCAGCTAGCTCATTATATACTTTTTAATAACAATTTTTAAACTTTTTGTCCTGGAGGTGAGATTGTTAAAATGAAATTCTGAAAGCATAGAAACACCAAAACAGTAATGACTCACAAGACTGGTAAGTGCTGGATTTCTTCTTAGGACAAGAAAAGTTAGAATGGAATTGATAAAACAGCACTTTAAAACAACACTGCTTTACGAGATGATAGCAGTGACACTGAGCTGGCAAATACAATCATCATTTCAGTATAAAGCATTTACTGAAGTGATGGATGAGGCTCTAGGATGAGAGAATTAATCTAATTGAGGAAGTGATGAGTAAAAGATAATCAGGCTTTCCTGACCCTTGATGAAAACAGTTGTAGCTGTGCAGGCTATCTATATGACTTCAGTGAATGTTGAGCTTGTTTGAGGAGGCATCAAAATTACACATTTGGTAGGAGGTTTATTTGCAGAGAATGGTTACATGTTTTTGACCTCACAAAAGAGAGCCATCAGCTGCCAGGTTTTCCTTAAGTACCAGGCAACAATTTTATGAGTAAAAATTTTAAGTTGTCACTTACAATGACTGGTGATGACTGAAATGTGGGAGAGGAAGGTTTGTGTAGTCATCAGCTTAAGAAACCCTTCTGATAGATCTATGAGAGGTTCTCAGTTTTTCTTGTGACATTGTGATAGATACTGCCCCATTTCTAGGGCTGTATTGTTTGTAATGCCTGAAGGAATGGGAAGTGGGAAATTTAAACCTGGTGGTTTTGCCACGTACTGTCACACCAGCATAACTATGTGCTGGAGGATGCATAGTATGATATGCCCTCATAAAGTTATCCTGCAGTTCCTGCTCTGCTTTACCTTTCAGTAGTCTGTACTAGAAGTAAGAGCTTGGCATTGGGGTGGTTTGTAGGAATTTCAGAATTCCACCTCTTGTGAAGCTGTGCTTTAATAGCACAGTGGACTAAAGAGTCTTCCGCAGTACTGTTTTCCTTTTGCCTTCTAACAAAGGCTACACACTGGGGATACATGGATGAAACACCAAAAACATCTAGGTTGTTTTTTACCCAGCAGAAAAAAACATTGCATTCTAGTCTTGATTGCAAATGTTTCAGCTTGATTACATTATGAGAAACCTTTCCTTCGCATGGCTTCTCTAGTTTGATCGCTGCCGAGGGAAAAAATAACACTGAAATTCTGACCTGAGCGAAGAAGAAAAGGCTTAAACAGTAAAATGATGACCTGGAGAACTGGATCTGTGCTTGTTTCTGACAAATCTTTTGCCAGGGTTGGCATGCTATGGCCACCATAAAAAATTTAGTATGAAAGGTGCCTCTTTTTCTTCTGGCTGTGTGAGTGGAGATTATCTGCTCTGCAGAAGTCCCAGCCTCTTGCAGCTGCTGCTGGTGGCAACCGTATTTAAGTTTAAGATTGCACATTCTTGAAAAAATGTTATTCAGTATCTTAAATTGAACATCCAGAATTATTGCATGCTTCTGTTTTTTGGGGTTTTTTTGTGGTTTTGTTTTGTTTGGAGTTTTTTTTTCTCAGTTGTTGCACGAAGTTATTCTTCCAGTTTTCCCTTGTTGTCCTTGTGTGAGAATAGCAAGATGATGAATTCCACAAGCAGGGCAAGTAATTGGTTTGGTACAGATGGCACACTGTCTGGCCTGAATAATCAGTAGGACAGCATGTTGAACAAAGAAACTCTGAATATTTCATTTTGAGTACAGCAGAAATTTTGTGGAAATAAATATGTTGTAGCAGATCTGGATTTTTCTGCTGATTCTCAAACAGAGCTGTGTAGGTGATCTTCCCTCTGCCCTCTTCCGTCACATTCACTCTTAATGCATTTCTGCTGTCCGGATTTTGAACATATTTATTCATTGTCATCAGGCTCACAAAGCATGATTTTGTGTATTTGCAGGTCTAATTTTCTAGTTTCTAAGTTTCTCTGCAGCAAAAAATAATCAAAGCAAGAAAACAAATGGGTTAATTACATTATTATTTTGTTCTCTAAAAATTACATACTTCTTGCTGAATCCTTCATCTTGTGAAAAGAACTGTCAGAACAGTAACACCAGCAAAGGCTTTGTTTCAAAGAGAAAACTAGGTCAGTTTTGAAAGTTTTCTTGCCTATCAATAAACAGATATCTTCTGTGATATTAAATGCTACCTTGTATATGTGGCTTTGTAAGCAAGTCAGCTATGAAAAGAAATTTCGAATGGTAAAAGAGAAGTTATTTAATTATGGGAGAAAGGGTAAATGTATCTCTTAGAGGCAGTAGGGCAAGGAATATGTGTTTGGTTTGTACATGTGTTCTATTTAAAAATTGGATTGCAAAATTCTTATTGCAACTTTTCTCGTTATTTACAAATTTAATGGAAGCAGGCGCATATTTTGGTATTGTTTTTGTATAAAAGCTTAGTTACAGTAAAAGGAGAGTTTGAAGCACAAAATTCAATTGTTTTGTCTAAGAACTCAGAAATGGCCTTTGAAATAACTTACTTGATTTTTTAAATTAGGAAATATGAAAATAAAGATCATTGCAACCTCTTCAGTAAAGGAAAACAGAATGGAAAATTATTAGAAGTGACAACACGAATGTCTGAAAAATGCTATGAATATGAATTTTTTGTCCCAACTTGCAATGGAAGGTGCCCATCTGAGTTCTTTGAAGTCTGAAAGTGTCATAATAGATGTTTATATGTCCGAATGTGATACTATTTCTTCTTCATGTGAGATACCAAATTTCCTAACCAAATACATAACCCAGACCTAATGAAAATAACCAAGGCACTTCTTGAGCATTTTTTGCTTTTGTGGTCACTTGAGAGGCAGACCAGAAACATTGCTGTGGGTCAGACTGTCAGTTCTGTAATTTTCCAGACTTTGATACCAATAAGCCATTTTAAAAAATCATAGACCAGACACCTGGTATAACCCTTTTCTTTCCTGGCTCTGTGCCTAATCTCACAACTGCACTGCAGTTTGATTCTTGCCCTGCTGTCTATTCCTGCTTCCCTGATGCTTCAAAAAACCAGATGTCTTGTTAAAATCCCTTACTCACAGACTTTAAAGGTGAGTGTTGAAGTCTCCATTTCATGCTTGTCTTTGACTTCCTTTCCTCTCTCTAGTCCATGCAAAACTACTTTGGTAAGTGTTGCTTAAATCAGCTACCTGGACTCTGAGTATCACATAGTTACTATACTCAATATTGAAGTCAGCTTGTGTGCCAAAGTCAAATAACACACTAGTGGAAAAAGTGCTCCTGTGCCAAAGTGCACCATTCAATTAGTTTTCATATTTAAGTAGTTACTGATTTGCCTCAAATGTCTAGTTAGTGACATCATTCAGAGTGTGGTGGTGGCATCAAACTTGGTTTCTGAGGAATCTTGTCCTTTGAAATTTTAGTTCAGAAGAAATTTTTCAGAATGCAGAGTTTGGGAACACATTAGGTAAAAAATGCCCAGGCCTCAGATGTGCAGTTTTGTTGAGGGAGTATTTGTTTCTTTGCCTGTTAGATTTCTGATTTTCTTTTAATCAAAAGACTGGTAATTAAGCATCTCAAATGCACTCATCTTCTTTCCTGGATTCCCAGCATACGTCTTACTCTTGTAATTTGCTTTCTATTTCTGTTTTGTGTTTTCTGTTGAGGCATGTAGAAGTCCACTATTGGATCTGTCTGTTTCTTCTCCCACAGCTGAAGAACTTGCTGGTCTGGATCTTTCCTATACACAAGGATAAATATGTATCTGTGCTCACCATTGTTCTTTAGCTGGCAGCAAAGCTAAACCCTGGGTAGAATATTTGACAATCCCATTTCCTCCCAGTGGTCCTGGAGTTCATTTGGAGAAGCTGTAAAGAGGTGGGGTTTTGTGCTTTTGAGAAGCTGAAGCCCAAAATGATGGAAACTGGGATGATGGTATCTGCACTGGTAAAGGTTATGGATGCATAAATTACCATCAGCTCAGCCTGTTAGACTGAAAGAGCTTCTCCTGTGCAATTCCCACAGCTGTCTGAAGCCAACACTGGCCTTGCCCTCTTTGCCCAGACAGCAGCAAATTGCTGCTGCCATTTGTTTCCTATGCTGGAATTAGCTTTCTCCGAGCTATTGGCTCAGGCTTGGTGGCTGGTAAAAACCACAGTCAAGATAAATGGGCTCTGTCTGCAATGAAATACAGTTGCAAAGTGTAGTGAATGCTAATCTTTCCAGATATTAAAACACCTGTCTCAAATACGTTTGCATTCTTTCTTTCAACCCACTGATGGAATATACCTTTTTGTTCAAGTAATTTAGCAAAATCATAGTAAAATTACATCCGAATGGATGAGTGTTCATTGCAGACAAGCAGGAAACACTTCCCAATGCTGGTAATTACTCCACGGTTATTTGCTATCCTAAATTGAAAGCTTTGCATGAAGTTAGCTGCAGAGGTGTAACTTCTTAAAATGTAGCTTATGCTGTAGCCCATTATTTCTGAAACAACATTAGAAAGGAAAACTCATTGTTCTTGTCATCTGTTTTCTGCCTTTGTCACTCTTGCAGGCTGTTGGAATACAGAAAGAAAACTTTCATTTACTAATGTTCTCTTATTTCTTGAACAGCAAGGAGTAACATAGTTGGCTTCCCTTCACTTTTTTTTACCTTTCCTTCAGTTTTACCTTCCTGAAGTAACAGAACAATGCAGGTTTCTGAGTGAAAGGAATAAATAATACATTGGTGCCAGTTCTTACTGCAGTGATAGATTGGGAAAAGGAGGTTACTAGATACACATTTACAGGTCTGTAATTTAATTGCTTGTAACTATGTGCTTAAATCCATACTAGCAGGAGCTGTGCAGGGGTTTGCATTTTAAAAGCAGAAATAGTGCCCAGCAGAGTGGTCAGTATGTTCCTGTTTGGGTCAGGAAGGAACTGAGTAGGACTTAAGGCTGCCTGGAGGCCCAGTGTGTTTGTGGCAACAGAAATAGGACTGAAACCACCAAACTTCAAATACCTTCTTTCACCACACATAGGACTGGAGATGATTTGTACTAATGACCCATTGTGCTACTTGGACTCAAGCAGAACATCAATTATATGATGGGGGAAATGGATCTCAAAACCCATGTGTGAGGAGGTTGTAGCAGAAGGTTCAAAACCATGATGGCCTTTGTGTCCATATGAAAAAGAAGTGCTGTCCCTCCTTGCCAGAAGTCCCCACAGACAGGAGATGGACATCTTGGCAGGGATTGCAGGTATATGCATGGCTATATCAAGCCTAAAAATTTCCCTCTGTTGTTTACTGCTAAACTGTTAAATTCAGACTGGCTGAATGACTTTACAAATATGTGAATTTGTCAGTGCATCAATTTTTTTGAACTGCCTTTGAAAAATCCTGTCACTGGCACCATTAAGCTAAGGTGAAATGTCAACAAATTCCTGTAAATGAGAGCACTACAGTCTGTGGTGCCAATAAAACCTTGGCTGGGGAAGTGTTGAGGGAATAGGCAGAAAAAGCTGTCAAAGTATTGTTCTTCTGGTAAAAACAAGACTGAGTCATGCTTGTTTACAGAAGAACATAAAATGTAATAATAATACCAGGAAGCAAGCATACCTGCTGTATACATTAACTAAAGTTCAGGATTTCTGAGAAAAATACTGGTATCCACATTCATTTGGTAGTAAATGTTTGCTTGAAAACAGTGGATTTAAACTGATTACTGAGGTAAAAGGTGTACAGAATCAAGATGTGCTGTGTGGGAAACGGCACTGGGGTGCTGCTACTTGAGAAATGTAAATGGAGTCAGAGAATTTAGCATGGTGGGGAGAAACAGCTCTGCAAAAAGGAGGGATTTGTCCGCATTTGAAAGGTTCATGCTGTAACTCCAGATGTTGTGGATGTTCATTCCTTTCCCTGTTTTTCTCTGTCATTGTTCTCATGTGCATTCTCTTTGAATAGGAGCCAGGGTGATAGCAGTGATTAAATCCAAGGAAAAACACCAAAGTATATTTCATCATGTTTCTTGCAAGATGTAGTACCTTTTCCAATATTAAAAATATGCAAAAATAACTTTCATTTTCATAAATCTAAATCTGAGGTAAACCCACTTCTATTTCCATTGTTCCTTTTTCTTAAAACATGGAATAAAACATAATTCTGTGGAATACGACCTTTGTTACTGAGTCTTGTGGAATAGCTAGCAGAAAAAGGATTTTTCTAGGAGCAATCAAAACTGTCAAGACTATTTTAGTAATATTGTAGTACATTTCTGTGCAAGTTTTTTAGAATATGTTCAGGAGCCTGACCCCATACACTGATGTAGTCTCCCTCCACTTGTGGCTCTTATTTTTGCATTCTCAGATGTCTAGTTTGTCAGCTAGCTGCAGGTAATAATGAGGATGCTGGTGAGAGCCATTCCTTAAGCACTTACTTCTGATAAATAACTGGAGAGGGAAGAGCCCACTGTAATGTCACTGGACACAGAGAACTGTGTTCTTTCATCCCCTCAATGGTGCTTTTCACCACCATGCCCCCTAAAAATAGTAATGAAAAGAAAAAAAGAAGCTTGGCCTTCATAATGAGAATTTCATAGTAAAATGCTGTGGATTGACATAGCTGAGTTGATTGCTTTTGTATAGTTAAAAAAAGATGGATATTGGATGCATGCATGCAAATTATTTTTGAAGTGCCTTCCATGTGACTAATTGACTTTCCTTTGTTTGTTTGATTGGGTTGTCCTTTTTTAACACTATGGGTGTGCCACTATCTGAAAGTGATCATTCATGAGAAAGGAAGAAAAAAAATAATTTGCATATTTTTAGAAACGTTTTTATAGCTTAGGTGAGAGAAAGAGCACATCTTTCTGTAGTGTTGACAGGTGTATGGTATCTGATACTCTTGATCAAATTTTGTATGTCTTATACTCAGCATGCCTAGTTTAAATGTCCATTGTGAGCCAAGACTGGAAGCTCCTTTACCTGGAGATCACCTGCAGATACTGGACTTGACAAATCCACTTTATTCTTGCAGTTCAGAGGTGATGGTGTATGGGTAGTGTTTATTTCATGCTTGCAGAAAGGAAAAATACCTGACAAAACAAATGAAGACAGAAGACTTTGTTAAGAAAGGAGTTGCTTAAAGTGAAGTTGGATATTTCAGACATAATGAAATTAGTTTTTCAGCGAGAATGGTACAGTGGAGATGGTGAAATTTCCAAGCCAGTTCTTAGAAATCAAGAAAAATTAAGAGAGGAACCAAATGGGTTTGTGCCCCTTTTAAACTTTTTTTCCTGTGTAAATGGAAACAAGTCATCTTTTATGCAGACTCTTCTGCAAGGTGGCTTTAACCACGTCTATTCATAAAACATACCTGGGTTTCCCCCAGTGGAAAGCTTCAGTATTATTTGAAGTCTCTCTTGTGTTTCTGGAGGCCAGGTATTCTGGGGAGAAGGGAACAGGGAAATCATTCTTATCTGTATAGAGGCGTAACTTGCTCCTGGTAGAGTCAAGTTTGTGGCATATGAAAATTTTATCAACATGTTTCAACTTCTTAATGCCCTGTTAAAAAGGAACCATGCTGTCTTCTGTTTTGCTGAGTTCGTTCTCAAAGTTGTAGTAGACGAAATAAAATGAAATATTAAAGGCTTGATCTCCAAAATGAGTTGAAGAAGTTAACTTCACCTAGAAGGCTGTTCAAGCATATGTGATGCCATGAGAAAGATTCACACCCACTTGTGCATGAAGGTGACAGAAAGTCATTGTGTGTTTAAATATTTAAAGATCATTTATTCATTAGTTGTAAATTTCAAGTGGAAGCTCAGAAACAAACCTGAAGCCTTGCCACAACAGAGCACTAAGCTTAGGAAATATTTTGTAGGCAGCAGTAACAGTAGCTGAACATATATTTTTTGATCTGTTGTCTGTATCGCTCAGAAATAAGAATGATCCCAGAAGATTCTTGAGGTATTGATCTACCAAATGCATTGGCTAGTCAATTTCACTATTTCCTCCTGTTGTCCTTTAGAATAACCTTTCCATTTACATGGCACTTGTAACAGCAGAAGGAAAAACTCTGCAGTCGGTAATTTGAGGTCAGTTCAACACATGGTAATCCTCTGTGAAAGGCATGCAGGGAGCCTCTAGATAAGCTGTCTCCTGAGTGAGGTGGAGAAGTTCCTGAGGAACTTTCTTGCTTCTTTCCCATCAGCTGAGTGCAGTTTGTGAAAATTTCATCTTCTTTCAAAATAAAATTTGGTTGATGGTATCATGGAGTGAGCATGTTTACAGTTTTATTCAGCTGTCAAAATATGGTATGCTAATGCTGCCGCTTTTATTTTTTCTTTAGACATTTCTTTAGCCATTTCTTACTGTCTGGGACATTCCAGAGTCCCTGATTATTTCTTTTCTATTTAAAGGGAAGGGAGGGAGATTGAGAAACAGGTAACTGCTTTCCTCGTAGAGTTTTCAAATAAAATGTTCTCTCATGTTACCTGGAAGTAATTTTGTTGCTGACACATCGTGATAATTTTCTTCATTTAGCGATGATAAGGCGGCAGAAGAACAAGCAGAGGAAGATGAGGAGCTAACTGTTGTGGAAGATGAAGATGCTCATGACGATGATGATGATGATGATGATGAAATTGAAGAGGCAGGAGAAGAGTATGAGGAGGCAACCGAAAGAACTACCAGCATTGCAACCACTACCACCACAACTACAGAGTCTGTGGAAGAGGTTGTCAGAGGTAAATCCATGAGCATCAGACTTGGGGCTCAGAAACTAATCCTGCTGCTTTGCATATTTGCCCTTTGCAACAAAAAAATGTTCCAAACAGCAAAATACCCAAAGTTGCAGTATTGTTGTACTTTGGCTCCTGTAATTTGTGTGTTTAATCCCCTTACCTTTCCCTTTCCCATTACCAGTATTCTGTGGAGTTAGTTTTGCCACAGCCCTTTGGCTTTTCTGACCTCCAGCCCTCCTGGCACGCAGATGCTGCAGGGACTGTCTGCCCCTGAAGCGTGTTTGTTGTGTGTGTGTGTGTGTAAACAGAAGGGTTGGGTTTATTTTAAAGTAGCATTAAATAAAATTCAACTGCTGTATGTAGCAAGTAAAACAGGAGATTGTGTATGGTTTATCATGCACATGAGTTAGAGAAGGATAGGGAGTATCAGTTCTAAGCAGGAGGTAGCATGAGCTGGTTTGGTCTCCTATATTAACAGCAGTGATGGGTCATTTTGTGTGAATCTGTTAGATACTTGTTTGCTGTGTTTCTCCATGAATTACTAATTCAGTAAAGTTAGATGAACTTAAAATAACTATGCAGAAAAATGAACCTATACTAATGAGTTTTACTGTGTGGGGAAGAAGGAAATAGGAAAAAAATAGAATACATGGAGTGAGAAAGAACTTTTCATTTCTAAAACTTAATTTTCATTATATTTATCAGTTATTAACAGGACTGTATTTTAAACTTTGAATTTTACACTAGTTCATGGTCAGCATAGCAGCTTAGTTTTTTTAAATGCCTCATTTCTCCTACAATGCATATTGGAATTAATTATCCTTATTTTTCTATTTTAATAATACAGTTCAGTGTGGTGAAGATCTAAGTAAAATAGATCCCAGTCCTTCTACAGTGTTTACATCTTTACTGATAAATGCTGGAGATGGTGGCAAAAAATGATATTAAAGACTACATTTGAAAAGAAAGGAGTTGTGACATGCAGGAGACAGAGGGGAAAATGATAGAAATTGGGGCTGTTGTGAAGTGAGGCAGAAAACATCTGGCCTGCCTTCTTTCCTCTCACCATGCTTCCCTATCCCCTGCCTCTGGGTATTCTTGGGACTCCACTGGTAGTGGAGTCGCACATTTTGCATGTGACAGTGTCCCTTTCTCTTCAGCCTTGGATCCAGTGTTTGTCAGAGCAGAAGGTGCTGGCTGCAATTTGTCACACCAGGGTATAGAAGCATGCCCAGGGGAAAAGCAGAGTTACTTGGTTATATTTTTCTGTTCAGTCTACATGGAGCACTAAACCTTTGTGAAAATCACTTGCAAATGTTTCTTTCTAAGGCTGGCAACTCAATCTTATATAACTGTTGAGTGTTTTGCTCAGTTGTTGGAGAGCCTTTTCAGTGAAGAGGGGGTAGGAGAAGTTTTTATTTTCAAACCAATTAGATGTATTTCCATACGTGAGCTTTTACCCCCTGGGGATAAAACACCCTGTTCTCACTGGTAAATGAATATTGAAGGGGGGAAAAAAAAAAGAAAAAGTACACTTGACTTTAATGGGATTTTGGATGAGTTGAAATGAGGACAAATTTGGTAGAACATGAGGATGATGTTTCAAAGAGGTTAAGATTTATAGCTTTCAGGAAAGTAGTGTACAATCACCTGAATATAAAACATAACATATTAAAGATGAGGTAAACTATTGAAGCGACCTTTTAGAAGCCCTTTAGAAATGTATATATTTGCTGATCATGAAATAGTAGCATATTTTTTTTCCCAAGTCTTAACATTAACCACATTGGGTGACTGTGAGGGGAATATGCGTTGGTTCATGTGAGGTGAGGACAATCTGTTACCAATACAAGTTTTCAGCACAGTTCTGCCACAAGCCTTTGGGCTTCCTGGAGCACAGATGGTGTAGGGGCTGTCCTGGAGAGTAAGTGGTACTTGACAGAGCTGCACTATGCAATGTACTTGCTTATTTATTAAAGTAGAAGTGTCCAAATGACATAGCCTTGATCCTTGCTTTTGCTTTCCTTGCTGAACACAAGAGAAAGGTTCCTTCCCTATCCTCGGGGTGCAGGCAGCAGATCCAGCACAGGAACTTGTGTGGTGAGTGTCTTGCTGGTGCAAACACAAAAGTTTGTCAGTGTCATTGTAAAGGAAAGAGACAGAGGGCCCTTGTTGAGAACATGTCTTAAGAAGTGGTCTTTACTATGGAGACACCTTGAACGCATCTCTAGGAGGATTGACGTGTCAGAGCTTTGTTCATGTGGACTGAGCCCTGTTCCAGGCTGCCTTGCCCAAGCACTAATTGTAAAACATCATAGGATGCTCTTCACAGCCCTTTACACCCAGTTTGATGAAGCTGTAACTAATATTATGTCTTCAGTATTAAAGAACACAGAGAGTGGGTGTTTCCAGTTTAAGAGGAGTTGCTTTTCAAATACTGTTGTAAAGCCATAAATAAGGATCTAATTGTGGGCTGGTACTGAGCCCTTTCTATGCCAAATCAGTGGAATGGCTGCCATCAGCCATAAATAATTGAAAAGCACAAATGCAGTGTTATACTTTAAAGATACTTGAGCTATTGTAGAATCAGTTTTTCAGGCAGTTTTATTTCTGTGCATATTTTAATGAATTATGACCAAAATAGTAATAGTAGAACCACTTACAAACTTATTTTCAGTGAAAAGGAAATTAATCTTGCCTAGAGAAGGAGAAAGGTCCTTTGGCAGGGGGATAGTATTTTCGTTCAGTTTCTGCAGCAACCACATTTCTATGTGTTTATTTAAAAATTTGAATAAACTTTCTGTAGACCAGTATTTGCCAGTATTCACTTTCCTACCTTTTGTGAGAGACCATCTTTACTTTCAATTCATATGGCATATAGCAGCAGACCCAGTTTAAACTTTTTAGATATGCTCTTGCTGGGCTTCAGATGTTAAATCCAGAGGATTGTGGGTCTGAGATTACAGGGATTCAGATGGTGAAATTAGTGTGACATACACATTTTCCACCCTTGGTCATGGGGAGATGTTAGCATTGAATTTGTGCTGAAGAAAATATGGCCCATTTATGAAGCCCTGCTCTTGATTTTTGTCTCTGTGTGAAGTGAGGGAAGTGACTCTGATGGCCATGATTTAGGCAATGGAGTTGTTTAATTTCTGCTATCATTGCCGTGGTGTTATGGGTGTTGCAGAGCTGCTCCTGAGGATCCAGACTCCCCATGATTTTTCCAGCATGTGATGGAGGCAAGCAGGAGCACTGCTTCCCCCGTCACATGCAGTTGTTTGGGATTTTGTTTCTGCTGTCCTTCTGCACAGGACAACAGAAGGACACAGGAGGTGACAAGAAAAATCAGTCTGTGTTGGCATACAACAAAGAATAGGCAGTTTTGGCTTAGTTCTTCCCATCAACATCATAGTTAATCAGATCTCATTAGAGGAGAGCAGTGGGATCAGCCCAGCAGCCTGGCACAAAACACTTGGCAGCTTCTCTGCACACCTGCCAGCAGATGTGGGGGAATCTGCAGCATAAGCCTCACCTGCCTCCTCCAGCAGTGTAATATTGCCCTTTATCAGTTGGTTTTGCTTTCTCTAATTCAGCTGGATTTCTTTAGCCACTTAGGAAACAATCTAAGCAGTGCTGCTTCATGTGACATTTTAACTGTATTTATAGTCTGGAGTTACAAGTGAGAGACCATATGCTCGTTTCCTAGCAAGAGAAAAGTAGCCTGATGTTGGTATGGTAGGTCTTAGTGTCATTGATCCATCATGAGTGGCTTTTTCCTGAAGATTTTTGACAGAAAGACTTAAAATCCATCCAGTGACTCCTCCTATATATTGTAAAGCAAGAGAGATTAACCCTGATTGCCAGACCTGTCAGCTGGGAATTTTGGAACAATAGTAGTAGTGTGTTGTACATTAATTGTTTTGGTTTTTTTCCCACACTCCATAGCTTTGCCCCACTTTGATGGAATCATAGAATGGCCTGGTTTAGAAGGAATCTTAAATATCACCCAGTTCCAACCACCTGCCATGGGCAGGGGCACCTTACTCTAGACCAGGTTGCTCCAAGGCCTGCCCATCCTGGCCTTGAATCAAGAGGTGGGGCAGCCACAGCTTGCCAGGGCAACTTTTCTTCTTTGAAAGGTTATCATCTTTGTACTGTAGTAGCAGTTCCTTGTTCTTCTTCCTTGCCTTCAAGACTGTGCAGTATGCTTTGTTTGGAGAGGGATGATGTGTGATTTTGCATTTCATATCAAGAAAACATGCTGATGATTGGTTGCCATATAAATAGTACACATTAAGATAAATCCACTGGGGTTTCTTGTTACAGGATCTTCCTCAAGAATGATCATCTACTCTATGAACAAGAGCTGATAAAATTAGCCTAATGGATTTGCAGTTATAGCTTTTAATTAGACATTTTAATTTAAAGCACAGCTATTCCACCATAATATAATACTTCATTATATGTTGTAATTGGAGGAAATATTCTTTATAATCTGGTGATTGTGTTGATGGAGATGCAATATAGTATTGCCTTTTTGGACTGAGGGCAAAAGTACTGAAATACTAAACACAGTAATAGTGTTATTTTATGTAAAGTTGGTGGAGGTAGTTTCATTTGAAATATATCCTGCCAGAAAAAAAAATTACCAAGAAGCTGTTTCCCTAGAGAAGATGTCATTTTATTATATTGAAGCAGTAATTAATTGGATATTTTTTTGCTGAAGATTTTGCTGTATAAAAGGACTGGAATGCACTTCTGGGCTTATCCTCATGCTCACTGTCATGCCATGTTAGCAGATTTGTGATGTTATGTGGAAATACTACCTTTTCTGAAGCACATAAATTCATGAAACTATATTAACCTAGATTTAAAGTCAAACTGGATTTTTTGTGTGCATTCTGGCCATCAGTGGTAACTTCATGGCACCTTAGTTCCAAATGTAGTTCTGTTGTGCACAAGAAATAAAAAAATATTTTTTCACATATTTGTTCTGCTTCAGAACTATAAGGCTTTGTATTCTAGCCAAGTATACCATTAATTTTTTTTTTAAATATTCTAAATATGCCCTTGCAGTAGCTTAAGAATAAATATTATGGAGAGAATTTCATCTTGATTACACAGGATGGAAATTACAGTTTAAGGGTATTTAACAGTTTTAGAGGAGCTGTCCTCAGTATTGCATTGAGAAGTCATCATTTTGCTTTTTTAACTTTTCTCTGTAAAAAAGCATTTTAGCAATTGTGTAGCTTGTGCACCAACTTTAGTCTACAGCATGTGCCAGCTTCACAGCTGTCTCCTCCTTATTCCAAAATCCTCTTCTGAAATTAGCTCTTGTCTTTGAATACTCAAACTAAAATTTAGTTTCCTCTTCTAACCATATATTCAGAATGAAGAAGTTTTGTTTCAGTGAAATTATCTTCAAATATTCCCTTTTGATTGATTCATTGAGAAAAACATTTGTGCCTTTTTAGAACACAAAGAGTATGACTGAAAGAAAAACACTGCATTTGCTCTTGCCTAATTTTTCTCAGCTAGTTAAAAAAAAAGACTAATATAGAGGCATATATATATATTAATCTCCTCAAATTATAGCTCAATGCCTGAAGATATGAAAGCCAAAATTACTCCAGTTGTGATATTTTATATACTAGTGCCTGAAGAAGGGGAGCATATACCTCATGCTACACATGTAAGAGGTTTATTCCTTTGGCCTCTCTTGCATTTAGCAGTAACTACCTCTGTTCTTTAGTGAGATGCAAATGGTAAAATAAAAAATCTGATCCCGTTTACTTAAGGCACTGAGTGGTAATTGTGTGTACTTGATTATATCAGCTTCACACTTAACAGGGCTGGTAGTACAGAAAGGCTCATCCATACAATCTATTTTCCGTTACTGTGGCTATATTTATCAAGACCTTGCAGTATTTATAATTCAGCATGATGGTACCTTTCTTCTGTAGCATTAAGGTAAATAGGTTTCTCAGGGGTGTAAACTAGACATGGGAAACCAATTTCCAATACAGGTCAGAGTTAGTAACCTAACTCTTCCTGTTGGTCCCTTTTTTCTCAGATCTCTTCAAATTCAATTTCTGATTTAAGGTTTGGGGCTGATTGCCAGCATTAAATGAGCTTAGTTCCCATGATCATGTAAATAAATTCAAATCCTGAAAAAATATTGAATAAACTTGATACTTACAGTGATAGAAATATGTAAACGTAACTTTAATTCTTCTCTCTGATAGAAGTTTTCATTTTATTTCCAATTTCTCAATTGAAAATGTTGTTGTTAAGAATTTAAGTCCCATAAGGGGAAAAAAAAGCATGGAATTGAGATTTTGAAATAAGGCAATTATAATTTCAGTTTGATTTGAAATCAGTTTTCTTCAAGTAGAAGGGGAAAAAATGATAATGAAAAATTTAAACTGACATTCAGAACCGTATTTTATATTTCCCTCTGTGAAAAGTGATCATCAAAATATCTAAAATGTTTGCACATAAATTCTAATGAGCTCTGCTTACAGCATTTTGGTAAATGAGTGTTTATGGGAGTACTTTGTATAAAGTCAGTATAAATCAATGTCCACATACTTAAAGGCTGTATTTCCTAGGGTGCTGAAGTCTGTGCTTTTCAAAGAAAAAATAACACAGTCCATGCCAATATTTAATGTAACTGATTAGTTTTCAGTATTCAACTACTTAATTTAAAAGCAAATCAACAAGCTTTGCCGTAGCACTATCCTTCAGGGAGTGGTGCTTGCTTGATTAGAAACATGCTGGAATAAGTACAAGAAGCTTGGAATGGGGAAAGTCTACTTAAACTTTCCTGATTATCTCAAAAGTAATTTGTCCTGTCTAAGGTTTTGGAGAACAGAGATATTGGCCCCTGTGGTTTAGGACACAGAATGAGTGAAATTCGACTATTGGAGTAGGATGGTTTGAAGTGTCTAAAAGCAACTGTTCATGAACCTGGGTCGCAAATACTTGTCCTCTTTAATTATATCCAATTTCTTAAAGCTAAAGGCAAAAGTTTGTCTTTGGAGGGAAAAGAGTGAGTAAGTTCCTTAAACTATTCGTGGTATCAAGTAAAACTGAATTTCACATTTGCAAAAAGTAACTCATCTTTGCCTCAGTTTTCAGCAGCAGAATTAAAATATGAAGCAAAGACAGCTTTTAATTTTTTGATGAATCATTTATCTCAACTGACTACATTAATTAGTGCTGTATCTTGAATAATCGAACCCAACCCGCTACAGCAGTGCATGCTCCCTGCCTGCTCCTAATATCTACAAAAATAC
This sequence comes from Rhabdornis inornatus, assembly GCA_013397075.1. Classification (NCBI taxonomy): domain Eukaryota; kingdom Metazoa; phylum Chordata; class Aves; order Passeriformes; family Rhabdornithidae; genus Rhabdornis; species Rhabdornis inornatus. Next base: position 480,322 of record VWZS01002160.1, on the reverse strand, counting down.
CATAGTTCACCCACCCCTTGTAGGCTTTAGTTGCTACACTTGGCAGCACCAGAAGGAAGAGGAAGTGGTATTTGGATTAGTAGCCTGAGAAGACTTGTTGAATTTCACATCTCAGCACTTCATTTCCCGGTCTTCTCAGCGGAGGTGTCACAGCTGAGAACCAAATGCAGTGGCTTTTTCTTGTAAGGACAAGTGATGGATGGGGATATAGAGAGGTGCAGGAGGAGTACCTGGCCCACAAACAGGAGTGCTGGGACCATTGCCCAGGAATAGAAGTTGGTTTAAAAATGTACCTTTGCCCCAAAGCAGGGGTGAAGGAATGCTGCTCTAAACCCTCCACAGAGAATGGCAGACAGGCATGGTGACGTTGGGAAAGGGATGAATGACAGCAGTGATATATTTCCTAGACTGGACTGGTACCACACTTCCCTCAAAAAGAGCAGTCATGAAACAGGAAACCAGAGCACCTCCCCTCTCTTACTTATTCTACATTTAGGTCATAAACATTAGAAGACAACAGAGCATTGCTCTCTGTGGTGACCTAAGTACCACGTAGGTCTCCCCAAGGGCAGTAGGGTTGGCAGTGCAGGCTGGAGGGAAGGATGTCCCTCCGCTGATGAGAGGTGACAGGACAGGTTGACAGCCACAACAGTGAGCTGCAAAGCTGCAGGCTTGCTCTTTTGAATGTGTTATTTTGTGGTTTACTGAACACTTGTTCAAGTGATCTTCATGTGTATAAATGACTTAGTTCACCATTGGAGACAGTTCCAATGTTCAATCTGATGGGCAATTACCTTTGCTTTTGCACATTCAAATCTCTGTTGCTATTTCTGTGAGAGAGGTACCCTATAGGAAATTTCAGATTAAATCTGCAAACAGTTTCCAACCTGATAATAGTGCGAAATAAATCAATCTGTATAGCAAAACAAGTATTTTGAGGGAAACCTAGAAGGTCCTACTGTGTGGCTAGAGTCTGGCTCCCAGTCAGCATTAAGTAAAAAAGACTGAATTAATGAAACCTTTGTATTTTCAGAAATTACATTTCCTGTCAGTAAGAATTCTTTTGATGGTACCTGTCTGTTTTATATCAGAAGTAGCTACTAATTTTTAATTTACATGTGACAGCATTTCCAAGACTGTGCAAAGTTAGCTTTTTGTCAGGATTTGCCTGACAATTGGGTACAATTGGGTATAATTGGGTAGTACGGCTGGATTTGGTTTTAAAATAAATCAGGATAATGACTTGTATACTAAAAATGGTCTATAATTAATCATGTGGTAATATACAATTAATTTTAATTAATGTGCTGTGCAATTAATGATACTTATTTTTTTTTTCTTCAAGTAAAAAGCTCAGTATTCTTTCCCCCCTAATTTCTTCATACAGAAGTGCAGCATTTTTAGCAAATCTTTAATGGCTGCATGCTCTTGTATCTGTTTCTCTCAGACTAAATGTATGCTTCCTGAAATTGATTCTTGACATTATTTATGGTTAGAATACGTGAATAAGTTAAATGCATGTAAAATTGTACCTATATTGTATATTTAAGGAAATGTAGGTTGTATTGCCAGTGAGAATTGGACATAAAAACCTGTTTATAAGTAGTGGTGCTTTTGAGGATAGTGAATTGTTGGATCAGGACAGACACTGAAAAGCAGGATTCTTTGTAGCCAACATTTGAGAGGTGATGAGCATGCAGGGGATTTCCAGTGCTAGAGCAGTGATATTCCTACCTTTCAACCCTTAGGAATGTGCTTTCCACAAAATTCAGATTTATGCAGAGAATTTAGAAGTCTCTAGTTGAATGTGGCAATTTGTTTGCCAGGTAGTATGCGGGATGAAAATAAATGAGGGGTTTATTGGTGTTTAATATTGTGTATATTTGAAGTTACTTGTGCAGCACATTGAAAGATAAAACTGGTTTTGTCTGTTTGGAACATTATTGGTAAAGGGCTATATGTTTACATGTGTAATTGGCTGAACTCCAAATTGCAGGCAGAATTTGCTTTGTCTTCCTTTAATTTGTGTGGCTTGGTTCTTTCCTCTGGTTTCCCTGTGTTTCAGGATGTAGGCATAGACTGTAGCAGCTCACAGTGAACACAGGCATAAATAATTTTAGTCTTTTTCCTGTAGGTATATTCACTGGGGGTGAGATTTCCTCCCGTGGATGGTTCAAGCTGCAGCAGTAATTTTATATATGTGAGCCTTCAAACTGTGAATTAAAAACTGTGTGCTGGGTGGCTTGCAAAACGGAGTTTCTTCATCACTGGCTGCATTTAAATAGGTGTCTGAAGAGAATTTGTTTTCCACTATAGTGCATAAATAATTGTTTGTTTGTTTGTTTTCTTTTGTATAATTTGGTCAGGGAGGGTGTATAGAGCTAAAAAGGAACAAGAGAAAATGTGTCTCCTACTTTCAGATGTTTCCTTTCAGGTACCAAGTGAGCTGCTTGGGCAGGAATCCACCCAGGGCTATCGGCAAAACCCTCTGGTGGTGGTTCTACCCCTCTGGCCTGGAAGCAGATGAAATTCCACATTTGTTTCAGGGCAACACCTCTTAATGTATGCAGATAAAACTGATAAAACATTAGGTGTAGGCAGGCTAAGGAGAAATTGTGTCAGTTCAAAATTTACCTTCATTATCTCTGGGGAAGGGTTTCCTATTCCTCACACCTCCTTGGTGCATCTCCTTCCAAAGCACCATCCTGGTGCACCTCCTTCCCCACTCGAATGTGTGGACACAGCCACCTAACTAGAAGCCAAGACGATGCCATTCCCATGCTAAATGTGGTTCCTCCGGGTCTCCTGTGACTAGAGGTGTGCTCTGAGCAAGCCGAGACCGGGCCGTGCCGCGCGATGATCTCCCGCTGGTACTTTGACGTGGCTGAAGGAAAGTGCGCGCCCTTCTTTTACGGCGGCTGCGGCGGGAACCGGAACAACTTTGACTCGGAGGAATACTGCATGGCGGTCTGTGGCAGCATCAGTAAGTGCCCTCCACGGCGCCCGCCCCGCGCGGAGCCAGCCTGGGCTCACACTAACCCCAGCCGCGGTCTGTCCACACCTCTGCTCACCGCTCGGCCCTCCTTGGCCTCTTGCTAACCTGGCATGGGTGCGGGTGACTTCTCGGCGCTGTAGGCGGGCTCTGAGCTGGGGGCTGAGAGCTTAACACCTCCTCGGGTGAGCCTTCGCACCCATCTTCTCTCTATTTATTCTCTGTCAAAGTGTACCGATGTTTCATGTGTCTGTGTGCACCTACAATGCATGTGCAGGGAAAAACACTGACTTTAGGGAAGCCCCAGGTAAGTTTAAAAATAGCTCGTAATTTTTTATGGTGTATTCCCACGTGTTTCTGACCTTTTCTTTTCCCAAAGGTAAAAAATAATATAGTGCGTATTTCCAGAGTTTTTTGGCTTTGTTTTGTTTTATTTTGGTTGAATTCTTTGTGTGTGTTTGCAATGAAAAGGGGAGAAATGGTATTTGATTTTTTACGTTGCCCTAAGGGCTGTAGTGCACGTGGGTGTGAATCACTTCCCACTTACTTTAACTCAACCATAAATTATAATGACTGTTTTTGCTGAAAAACCAATATTTGTACTGTTTGAGAGTGGTGGCTTTCTCCACCATACACCATTGCAACTGATAAATTAGGTGCTAGTTTTATTGGATGGGTTCTGTTTTGAGAGCCTGTCAATCTGCTTTGCAAGCAGGTACTCCTGGGAGAGCATCAGCTGCCATTACATCTGAGACGTTAAAGAGTGAGTACATGTCTCACTGCCCTGTCTGCTCACAGGGCATGGAGGAGCGGAACACAAGCAGCATCTCAGGGCTCCTTTTTATAAAGTGTTTTCCAAACCTGGCCTTTTCAGGATTATTTTCAGTGAGTAGAAGGGTTAAAAATGCACGCAAATGAATGAAGAGCCCCAGCAAGGGGTACTATGTGTGTCATGGAGCAGAGGATCTGACCTGTATTTTACTGGAGCAGAAGCAAGAGCAGTCCTGGAGGCAGGATTGCTGCACTGGTGCTCCAGCAGCATTTTATCTCAGCGTCTTCTAGAGATGCTTGTGGCAAAGCTCCAGGGAAGGGATGTGGAGAATTCTGCCATGATGGGAGTGAGGAGGATACTTCATGAACCATGATCAGCTTCTGCAACAAGACAGGAGATGTAGTGAAAGGAGAGCTCTGTGCAGGAGCTTGGAGTGAGGTCTAATGTATTTACTGACAGAAGAACATTTTGAACCCTTAAGTTCCTGTGTTAGGTAAGGTGTTTCCAGAGATGGAAAACACAATTTTTTCTCTGATTACATCCTCTCTTTGGGAAGATAAATGATTTCTCTTCTGCTCAGGAGATTCTGCTTTGTCTCATGGAAGTTGTTGTCTGGCTAGGTGTTTTTTTCCCTCGGATTTGTTTCAACAAAACAGTGACAAGACTATTAGCATTTCCGTGATTCTCTTTATTTTGGAAGTCCAGATTTTTGGTCTAAGTCATTTTGTCTTAAAGGACAATGGAGTTAGGTTGAGTACTTGAGCTTGTTTGACTTTATTTGCGCAACTCAAACTGATTTTGTATCTCTCATAGAATTTTTTTCCGTCTTTTTTTTTTCTTCAGTAGTTTCTCAACAGTTGAGTCCATGAGGATACACTTTCCAAGCTATTTCATTTTTTTTCCTGTTTTTTTTATGTTATATTAGTGTGTTTTATACCTTCATCTATACGCCTATTTTTCCTGTTCCTGGAGTAACTTTGTTTTCTTTTAGTTTCATGTACTTTTTCAGTCTCACCAGGCGGTTTCTCCATATTCTTCATCTTCTTGCTGAATAGAAATTGTAATGAAAGTAATTGGAAATGCTGAATATAATAAGTTTCACCACTGGAATTATGTCTTGTGTTTAGTACTAATCTAATGTTGCTGAAAGAGGTAGCACAGACACCATCTTTCACCTCAGTCTCACAGAAGAAAAGAAAAACAGTGGAGAATAGTTTCCTTCAAGGCCACTATTGTTGTGTCCTGTCACTTTTTCCTCTCACCATCACCCTTAATTTAGTCTTTGATTTAGTATTTAGTATTTAAATAAAGTAGTTGATAGAGTATTTAGTATTTAAATTTATTTATTTAGATTTAGTATTTGATTTTTGTGCTTCCTCCTTCCCACTTCGTTATTATTAATGTATTTATTCTATTCTTTATTTGTTTTCTCTCCAAAGTTTGGATTGTTCTTGCTCCCTTGTGTCCTATTAAAACAAAACAAAAAAAATAATCACGCCTCTGTTAGGCAGGAGGCAAGATGGAAGCTAAAGCACATTTTTCCCTTGTCTAGCTATAGTTTTCTTTTCAGGATAAACTACTTAGATTTTACAGAGTAATATGAAATAGTGGATAGCATTGGATTTCTCCTGTATAGAGGGCAAAGGGTGGAAGTTCAGGATGTGAGTCAGATTTTCTGGTAATGAATTGGAATTGGACTGAACCAAAATGTGAGGATGTTCTGTTGTGACAAATACCCATACACTATGAAATCTAAATACTAATAACCTGAACACTTTCTCATTAAAAAAAAAAAGTTTTAAAAAGCATGTTTAATTCTGCTTTCTTGCTAAGTCTCTTTGCCTTGATCTGGAAAGGTGGGTCTGTACTGTTGTGCAAAGTCTTAAACTCTCTCCATGTTCAGTGGATTTGACTGATGCTCTGAGGTCTGATGGAAATGGTTTATCTGTTGGGTAGGAGCTACTGCTGTCATATTTCTTTTATTTATCATCCAGCTCCATGGAAATTGATACATAATTGCCTTAGAAGTAGAAGGCTTTGAGGCTGATGCTACCAATTCCTTCAGACTGTCAGACTTGCTCAGTCTCTACTGATTTTTAATAAGAATGTTCAGTACTGTCTGTGGTTTCTATTCAATATAATGATTCAAATTTCTACTGTGTTACTGTCCATAATGCCTTCTTCAAAGTCATAGAATCTGTCAAGTGGTTAATTCGGTTTTAAGGGCCTCAGAATGAGTATATATTGACAAGAATAAACAACTATTTTGCTGTTACCAAAGGAAAGATTTCTGTCTTATACTAAAAAGTAATCTATTTTACTAATTTTTTTACTTGTCTGTTAATTGTTGCATTTTAAACATCCTTAAAGTTACAGGAAGTATATTTTTTAAAATAAGTGCTATTTTGAAATTACATTAATGTTTAGTTCTTAACTTGGGGACTTAAAAGTTGGGAAAACACATTCTCTTAAATGTACTTCATTTCTCAGACAGCTCTCCCAGCAGCTTCAGCAGCCATCAGAGCCAAGTGGAACTCACTATGTTTTCATTTTTTGCTCTTTCAAAGTGGGAGTGAGTTGTACTCTGGCGGCACAGTCAGTTTTTGAAAATTTTGACATATCATTAAAATTACCTTTTATAAATAGGGTTTTTTATTTTATGATAGTACTGAATTTCTGTGTCTCACAACAGGGAACCAACAGGGTTTCAGTGTTGTCAGTTCCCTCCTTCGTTGCATAAACCCTGAAACTTAGTAGGATGTTTAAATGTTGACACATGTGCTTTTATTTTTGATCATTTTAGAGCACTATCACAGACTTTTGGGTGAATTTAGGTACAGTAGTATTTATTCTCTAGACTAAATACTGTGAACTTCCAAACTTGCTGAATCTCGTGGTGGTTTTTAAGTGGCAGATACTGTCCACTTTAATTTTTCTTCAGAGGTGTATTGTAAATAAAGATCTGTAGCTTTTACAGCAGCAGCTTACAAGCTGACACTTCTGTTGTCAGTCATTTCCTTTATCCATTTTTTGTTTGATTGAGATGTTGACATCTCCTTAGTTAGCAGGAGGTAAAATGTTTTGGCAGCTAAATATGCATGCCAACTTCCAGTGTCTAAGGCATTAAAGAGCTGTGACTTCTAATATCTATTTAAATTGTTAATTTTTGCTATGACCTTTAGTGGATGCAAGTGACTAATTTCTGTTTCCACAGTTTCTTTATCAATATAAATGTGCACTTTTATTTCACCTTTGAACCACACGTGTTGTACGAGATCTTTTAATAAGTAAGTGGGTGAAGTTTAGGATCCAAAAGAGAAATAATGCAAGCGTTTTCACATCCAAAAGTTAGACTACTACTAATTTCAAACATGAAGAATTTAATTAATATAAGGTATTGCTGTGGGCAAGGTTTACTGTAACTTGTTTTATTGGGTCTAACCACAGCGTTTTTTGTTTTGGTTCTTTTTACTCTGTGGAACTTGATGACTCTTGTTTACAACCTTGGCAGAAGTCATGTTCAGGAAAATACTTCTGTCTTGTATTTGTTCTCATTTGAACCAAGATGTGAAGAATTTAGTGTTTTTTTCCTCTCATAAATATTTAAACTTACGATAAGTTGCAAGAGAATGACTTTGCAGCAGGGTATTGCAAAAATGCTTCAGGAAGTTTTGCTTTGGGGACCTCCAATCATGAAGTGCATCAAAGAAGTTGGAGAGTGATTTAAGCCATTAATGGATGAATGTTGAATGGGTATCAGCAAGGCAAAATTGTATTTGTCAGGGTGAAAAGGAAGGCATTCATGGAAGGTCTGATTGCCAAGTTCTAGCTGTGCATGGGTAGGAAATAATCTTGAAGTTCTTACTCAGGAGGCTTTTTATATGAGAAAATTCAACTTAAACCTAGTTTAGATGGCAGGTAGCACCTTTAATTAAGATAATGGATTGGGAATAATAAGAGTATGGTATGTTTTGTTGGGTGGGGTTTTCTCCTCTTCATGGAGTCTCTGAGGGATTTCACTAAACTCTTTCAAGCTGCCTGTTGTTTGATGCCATACCAATTACTTGAATTCTAACATGTTAAAGGAAAATAGAATCAGTCTTCACAAAGTAGGAGTTGGATATCACTGCGTAGTGATGGGACTGCTGCTCACTTTGTTTGAATTACCCTAAAATGCAAATCCATCCACTACCAGTGTCACAGCTACCTCCTAGTTATCCAACAGGAATGTCTGGCAATTAATGCAAGTTCACTGATTATTTCCAACCTTTGTGAGGTTTTTTTTCATCAAAGTTGTTACAAATAAAGTAACTATCTGTGAAGCCAAACTGCTGCTAAGGGAAGGATTTGAGCTATTTCATTAGGTACTGTAGGGTCCATAAGTGCTTTAAAAGGGATTTGAATTCACACTTACATGTTACAATTTACCTTTTAAAGATAAGCTTATATAAAAACCAGGTAACTTTGCAAAGGGCGTTCAGCTGGCTTGCGGGCTTTATTAATTGCCAGGCTTTTTTACATACTTGGAATTTTTCTTTTGGCAGCAGTTTCTAACCTGTTTCAAGAACGTTGTTTTGTTCACTCTGCAGAGCTTCTCCTGGTTTATGAAATGGAGTGAGGGAGGGGGAAGAAATCCTGATGTATTTATATGTATTTGCTGTGTGTAACATGTTCATCTAAACCCTGTTCCTATGTCTTCCTCTGAGGCTAAATAGATGGCTGTATTCCGATGGAAATTAGAACAGATGGTTCTTTATTAATCCTTCTAAATTTTTCCAATACTAAAGTAGAAATTCTTCTTTTCTTCTCTCTTCCTTCCCTCTCTCCATCTCCAAATTTTACATCAGTTCCTACCACAGCTGCTAGCACTCCTGATGCTGTTGACAAATACTTGGAGACACCTGGAGATGAGAATGAACATGCCCATTTCCAGAAAGCCAAGGAGAGGCTTGAAGCTAAGCATCGGGAAAGAATGTCTCAGGTGAGGGAAGATTTCTTTATTCCTAAGTGTGTGAACTTGTCTGTTAAGTGAAAAGTGATCCTTCATCTTCTTCTTTCCCAAGGCTTCATCCAGGTGCCCTGGCAATTTGCAATGCTGTAAACACACCATTTCTGACTCTTGTCTAAGAATTTAGCTGACTGACACACATTTGTGGTTGTCACCACTGCAATCATAAGTGGCTACATACAGTTACTAGAAGGGTTAAAAGAAAAAAAAACTGTAAAAAATGTCTCTCATCTTTGTGGGAAAATACTTGTTTTGTGAGGTTATTCATGTTTCAAAGTAAAAAACTTGGCCACTGTATTAATTGTCCTTCCCTTGGAGGAGCTGTTTGTGTTGAGCTTCATTTTCTTTGTGCCCTGGGGATAGTGTAAGATCACATATGTTCATCTAATGGTTTTGAGCCTCAAGGTAACATAATATGCATCCAAAGTCAAAGAAAAGAGGAAAAACTGGTGCTTTTGAACTAAAAATCCAAACTGAATCAACCCTTTTATTTCTCTTCAACCAAAGAGATTTGTGTAGCCTGAAACTGTACCCGGGTTTTAATCCAGTGAGAGATGAGTTACCTATTCTCTCAGAAACAAGGTTTATAATAATGCTAATAAAAAATGGTCACAGTTCTGCTTTAGTAACAACAGAGAAAAAATACAAGAGGTTTAAAGGAAAATGTTGTATACATATTTTTTGAGAATGAAACAACCACAAAAAATGAATGTAGTACAATTCAGATGCACTTCATATACCTGTGTAACTAATTTACTGCATTTTTTCGTTATAACTTTGTTCCCCTAATGGGATTTCAGTGTGTCTTTCTGTTACTGATACATTACTAGCCTTTAGCTCTGTGCTAAAATGTTATTCCAAAAATGAAGATAAAATGTTATGAACGAAAATGAAATTATGCTCTTAGTGTACATCCCTGTCTGTTGGCACAGTAGCTGTGCCTGGTACTTTTCTAATAAATTGGGCAGGGCATCTTACCTGAAGCACTCATCCAACTGCTGCAAGTCACACACTGAGAATATGACATGTCATAGATAGGAAGATGGGTACTCCTCATCTGCCTGGGAAGTGTTGAAGCACAAATAATCTGTCTCCTCTTTAAACAGAGAAAATAGAGCTAATTTAATGGACAGGGAATCTGGAGAATAAAAAAGGCACATAGCCTGCCTAGCAGAGGAAAATCCCTGCCTTAGCTAGGCATGCAGAGGGTTGGTGGACAATACAGTCACCACCCCATTCCTTCCCCTTGAAATGATATTTTTGTAAAAAAATGCTGTTGAGGTGGATTTCCTGAAAGCAAAGGACAGTCAGTGCAGATTTCCTTGGCATAGTCTTCAGATTCTCACTGTGGTTCCACATTTGTCTCCAAAATCCCAGTATGTAAAGGTTAAGCTGAGTAATTAGGGGCAGTATTTGGGTGAACTGTGTATTTTCTGTTTTAACATGAGCATCTGGAGGTTCAGCAACCTAAGCTGGCCCTGGTAAAAAGTAGAATGATCAGTGCATTAAAAAAAAAGAATCATTAAGTTGCCTAAGCTGCTTATGAAATCACATCTTAAAGGACGTATGTCTTGAGGTCCACAGAACCCCTGCAGAGCTTTGAAGATCAGAGTTTACTTGTAGAAGGGAAAGCTAATTTTTAGAAACTTTGGTTATGATTTGTACAGTATTGAAGTAGCCTGTCCATGTTAACTTGTCAAATGTTTAAAAGATAGTAGATGCTATGGGCAGGTAGAAAAGCCAGCTAGTTCACCATTCTGTGTTTCCTCACATGAACATGTATGCCCAATACCACTGGTTTCCTTTTCTGGCAATTTGTTTTAAAATGGCTTTTCTACATTTTCTTTAAAATCAGATATGTTCTTAATATAGAATTAAAATATATATGTGGCTGGAAATTAATATGGAACTCTTACTTGTTATGTTAAAATAATGCTGAATAACTTAACTCAGTATGCCTTTGATGTCAGTGCTTTTCTTGGTAAAAAGAAAAGGTAGCAAATGAGAATCACTAGCCAAGCCTTCCAGCTGCACCAAACTTTTTTTTTTTTTAAATTCAAAGTCCAGTTCCTTCAAAGCTGAAAAGTGGAGGCTTAGAAAGCAGCAGAAATGCCCAGTTTTCTTCTAATAAAAAGAGAAAAATGGAACAAGTAATTCTTCAATCTTGATAAATGTCATAATCTGAAATAGATTGGTTTGTTCACAAAATACAGGTAATTTGTTTAATTTAATAAAAAGGCTAGTTTTAAAATAGTATTGGGTTTGGTGCACACCTTATTTTGCAACAGCAAATTAACTAATAAAAAAATCAGATGCATCTAGTTGACGTGCAAAATGTAATCATCTAAGGAGTAGGGAAGTTTATCACTATCATCAAGGAAAATGTAAATATTCTGCATATCCTCTTTTTGATATTTCCCTTAATTTACCATGAAATTCTGACAACTTGTGTTTCTTTTTCTCTTGTATAAAGATGTTCACATGAGCAGAGACCAAGATTCTGTCCGTGGTTATGTCACATCATGGTTCACAGTTCATGAAAGACTTTTTAGTAGGGAAGTCTGTCTCTGTGATCACCTGATGCACCTTTGGTTCACTCTTTTAATCCCTTGTGCTCCAAAGTGTCCATCCCTTTAGACTACAGATCATGAAAGTTTTTCTGCACCACACCTGAAGCAACAAGGCTTATAAACTTTCCTAACTTACAGGAAGTACTGTAAGGAGAATTACATTAATGATAAATTTTAAGCCTTTCCCAAAATTTATCATTTATCAATTTATCAGCCTCAATAGCAGGAAAACCGCATTCCCATGCAAACAGGGGTAGCCATTCAGTGATGCATGTGTAACCTTTAAATGTTTGCTGTTCTCCAGAAGAAAACAGGGAGAGGTTATGCTAGCTAACTGATTGCGAGGTGTCATGGTTCATGGTTTCTTGTTTTGGTACAATTCCCCTTTTTCTCTTTCTCTTTTCAGTTTGTTAATGCCTGTACAACTCCTTTACTTAATTAGTTTCTGCTAAATAGCCTGATGAAACAGATACTGAACCTTACTCAAGGGAGCAGTACATTTACATATATTTCTCTCCTCAGACATCTTGTGACATCCTCATGTCTTAAATTTGCTCTTCATTTGGCTGTCTACAATATTTTCGGAATTGTAGCATGTAGAATATTTATAATAGGAACTTAATGATACCTTGTGTCCTAGAATAGTTTTGCTTCTTGGAAGTTTATTTCCAAAGCAATCATCTGAAAATACTGCAGTCTCAACCAGCCTGAACAGGTCTGGTGTTCGTTCAAGATTTTTTTTGATCACTGCATGCCATGTGTTCCAACATCCTGGATACATCTTCAGCTGATGTTTAGTCCCAGTGCCACTGCAGAACCACAGAATGGTTTGATTTGGAAGGGACCTTAAAGATCATTTAGTTCAACCCCCTGCCATGGGCAGGGGCACCTTCCAATACGTCAGATTGCTCAAAATCCCGCCTAGCCTGGCCTTGAACATTTCCAGGGATGGGGCATCCACAGCTTCTCTGAGCAGCCTGTGCCAGGGCCTCACCACCCTCAGAGTAAAGAATTTCTTCTTAATATTTAATCTAAACCTACTTTCTTTCAGTTTTAAACCATTCCTCCTTATCACTACACACCCTTGTGAGAAGTCCCCTCTCCTGCCTTCATGAAGGCCCCCTTTAGACAATGGAGGGCTGCTTTCAGGTCTCCTTGATGTCTTCTCTTCTCCAGACTCAAGAACCCCAAATCTGTCACCCTGGCCTCACAGAGGAGGTGCTCCAGTCCTTTATCATCTTCACGGTTCTGCTCTAGACCCACTCAAGGAGGTTGATGTGCATCTTGTGCTGGGCCCCAGAGCTGGATGCAGCCCTGCAGGTGGGGTCACACCAGAGCAGAGCAGAGGGGCAGAATCCCTTCCTCAACCTGCTGTCCATGGAGCTTTGGATACAGGATACACTGGGCTTCCTGGGCTCTGAGCACGCATGGCTGGCTCATATTTGGTTTTTCATACACCAGGACACTCAAGTCTTTTCCCAGGGCTTCTCTCAGTCCACTCATTGCTCAGCCTGTATTGATTTTGGGATTGCCCCAACCCAGGTGCAGGAGCTCACACATGGTCCTGTTGAACTTGAACCTGAGGTTTTCCCAGGCCTGCCTGTCAAGCCTGTCCAGGTCCCACTGAATGACATCCCTTCCCTCTAGAGTATCAATCACATCACTGACCTTGGTGTCACCTAGCTGCTCTCAGTCCTACTGTCCATATCCTCAACAAAGATGTTAGATAATACATCATGTATTCCCTAGATTCCACCATCTCTACTACTGTGTATGGGAATCCTGTTTCCTTCCTTAAAACTGTCCAGTTGATAGGATTACCCCCCTCAGTTATAGTCAGGACTCTTTGGAGAAGTTTAATGATGTTATTACCAGAAAAAAAGGTGAAGACTTAAATAAGGAACAAAAGCCCTTGACAAAGATAGACACCCTTTTGGCATGACTGTGACCTTCTCACTAAGCCAACCTTCAGGCAAGTACCTCTGTTGGCCTGATAGTGCTAACCCAAATGTCTGCCATAAATTCTTCTCTTGCAGATATGCTTTTGTGCCCTAGTGTGAAAAATGGGAGTTAATTCTGCTGCTTCAATATGTAATGAAACTTTTGTACTTAGCATCTCTTAATAATGAATGACATTTTCCATACTGCCTCTTACCCTCTTGCTGTCCCTTACAGCCCAATTTCAAAAAGCATCTACCAGGCTCTAAGGCGTGAGTTTTGAAAGAGTTTGAATTTGAAATGGTTTGCTGCTTATATCTCAATCAGAAGCTGTTATTTTCCCTGTATGAAGCCTCCAACCCTTGAAGAGCCCGAAATCTGTGTGTTTTTCATAGGTCTATGCTGTCAACAGAGGAGAATAGGTTTGTAAGTGCAGAGGCCAAGTTCAGCCTTTTTCTGCACATGTGTAACTGGGGAATTCTTTCTTCTCCTTGCTCTTTGGGGTCTTCTGTAGTAGTATGGAATATTTCTCACTCACAATTCCCAGAAGTGATGCCATTCATTGGGAGCAAGAGTTCCCTATGGATGGTAGCATGGCCCATGGATGGCTGTATCTTCAGTTGGTTAGCACACACACAGAGATGCTCTCAAGCATTGAAGTCTTCTCAGTTACAAAAATCGTCACTCAGGGCACAGCAGTCTTTACAGGAATATTGTTTCTGCAAATAGCCATGTATTTCTGAGTTTTTTTCAAAACCTTTCAGTTTTATGGCATCAGGGCTGAACTCTGAGGCCACTAATTTACATCCCTCCCGAATAGGTGTATAGGCTGTCAGTTTATCATCCTGCCTTCCATGCCTTAAAAGGTTTAAAGGAAGAAAATGGCCAGAGACAGACCTGGTGTAGCCAAAGGTCCCGTTAATCACATTACCCACAGTGCTTACTTTTGTCATGTGGATTAGCAGAGGGTTAGTGTGAGGGATAAGGATGGCAAGGGAACTCTCATTCTGAAAAACTATAACTGCTCTTTCAGAGTCAAAAAATTAGGCAGATGTCAGAGATGTGATTTTTAGACAGAAAGGGAGAAGAGGGAGAAGAAAATCATGAAGTTGCTAACCTAGGCCAATGTTCAAGCTTGAACAAATCATTGTAGTTTATGATTTGGCTTAATGCCATAATTTCTGGGCCTTCTGTAAATTCACATCCTGTTGCAGTCCTCTCTAATCACAGAGTAGCAAAGAGAACTAACTCCATGAATAAAGCAGAAAAAAACCCTGAATATTCATTCAAATATTGGTTCAAATATTCCCTAGAATGGGATAAAACCCAAAAGTGGTTAGATGTTGATACCAAAAAATTGATATATTTTATTTAAAAGAGGCAAAGAGAAAGAAAGAGAAAAGAAAGAAAGAAATGGAAAAAAGAGGAGGGGGGACGGACAGGGAGAGTGATGGAGGTGAAGTAGAAGCATATCACCCCTCCATGGGTCCCAACAACATTTCATTGTTACCCTTCATCTGATCTTCTTGGTGGTGAGGGTCCCCTGCTGAAAATCATAGAATCTCATGGATTAATATACATTTGGGCAGGTGGGAACACACAGGTACCTGCCTGAGGGTGGCCAGTTTGATGCTGTCTTTTGCAAGACTGTGGATCTGTTGCATCATGCAGTATCACATGCAGTGCTCTGGTGCAGGGTCTGGGGACTCCTTTGGGAGGTGTTACGAGCTGGCTTATCACACAAAGGAAAGTCTCTGTCAATAAAGTGAATCAGACCCAGGAAGGTTTGAAATATACCCAAAAATCGTTACTGAAACCTAACGAGGTTAGATGTTGTTGCCAAAAAAACTTGATATATTTTATTTAATAGTAAAAGAGGCAAAGAGAAAGAAAGATGAAAGAAAGGAATATAAAGAGAGTTGTGCGTGGGGGGACCAGGAGAGAGTGACAGGGGTTAGGTAGAAACCTATCACCCTTCTGGGGATCCCAACAACATCTTGTTCTTCTCCATCTGGTCTTCTTGGTGGTGAGGGTCCCCTGCTGCAGCAGCACCAAAAAGTGTAGAATCTCATGGATTAATACACGTTTGGGCCAGGTGGGAACACTCAGGTGCCTCCTCTAAGGGGGCTAGCTTTGACTGTCCCTTGCAACACTGTGGATCTGTTGCATCGTGTAGTATCACATGCAGTGCTCTGGTGCAGGGTCTGGAGACCCCTTTTGGGAGGGTCTTTGATGGGCCATGACACCCTCTCAGCTGTCCTTCACATGGATGTGGCTTTTCCTGGAGTGAAGAGGCCCCTGGGCTCCTATGCACAGTAGAGGATGGGCATTCACTGCCTCACACCAGAGATTTTTTCAGCATGCACCCAAACCCCTCATCCTCTCCCCCTTTGGTGGGGGTGTCTGTGAGCCTGACAGCTGATAACCATGGGGCTGTAGCCTCCACCCCTGAAGGTGCTGGGCTGGGCCCTGCAATGGATGCTCTTCCAGATGCTTTGAACAGTAGTGTCACTTTTCTTATCTCTCTTCCTTACATGGTTTAACTCACAGTTCAGGGTTTTGGTCAGGAGGCCCATTCAGGGTGGGCTTGGGTGGTCTTCTGTGCATCTTGTTATGTACTTCTGCTGTAATAGGCTAAACCATAACATTTCAGTCTCTGACACATCCTGCCACCAGTGTCATGTCAGGTCTCTGGAAAGGTGCTGCCTATGTACACTAATTGTTTTCTCAGCCCCCGCAGTCATATGGCCTAAGCACAATTAAGAGCTGAATGCTTAATGTGCACTGAATACAAAGCAGCACTCTGAGAATTAATAAATTAATAAGTTTTTTCGAGGCCACATGACTGTGCTCTAAATTGTGGTGTCAGTTCATGTCATGTAGTCCTGTTTTGTCAGAGAATCAGTGAAATCTCCTGTCCCAAAGTACTGCAGTAGTAGCATGTGGGGGGTGACCTATAACTTCAGTGCACTGCCCATCATGTTCTCTGTCACTAGCTCCTTGCTACAACTCCTTGTATATTTTGTTTTCGTGCTGCCTTAAAGTTTGGCTTCAATTTAAACATCAATGGGTATTGTCTGATGAGAAGATAATGTAAGCTGAAGAGGCAGTTTTAGGCTGACAGTTACATAGGTTGGGGTACAGTTCTTGGCGCTTAAATTCAGTTCCCAGTAAAGGAGTGAGGTGAGATAAAGACTGTGATTCTAACTATTTAATTTCAGGTCTCTGCTTATAACTGCTGCTTAGTTATGCCCCTGGTGAAGCCCAAAAGCAGGCAAAACAATTTCCCACTTTAAAGTTTGCAGCATCTCATTAGCTTCCCAAAAGAGAAGTCTCCGTTCTTTTGGGCTGTTATTGAGGCCGGAATCTCTTAAAAATAAATAATTTCACTGACAATGAGTTGATCTGTTTTTATCATGACTGATACACTGCTGTCTTGAGATACACTCTAGGGTTTGGAGTGAAAAGGAAAATTAAAACTTGACAACAAAATCCCATACATTGGGTTATTTTGGAGTACAGATGTCAGCCTGCTAAGTAATCCTACAACACTGTATAGGACTGAGAGGTATTCTATTTCAAGGCCTGGGACTTGTAAAAGTCTCCTTTGAGCCCAGGTTTGTGTGGGGTTTTTTTTTTTAAAGCACAGGCTCAGCCAGGTACCCTGAGGTACCATGAGCACTTTCCAGTCTGTTCATCAAAGAGCATGATTAGCAATGTCTGGTGTGGTTTGTGGAAAAAGTGGGAAGCCTGAGACAGGAGGTGACTTGCAAACATGAGACACAGCAGGTCTTATCTCTCCTGCCTTTGATATTGGTCTTGGTAAAATTTCAGTTGTCCATGTGGACTCTGAGCTTTTTTAACATTATCTTAACTATTTCTATTGAATGGTGTGAAAGTGTGTGTTTTATTGAGAAGGGAAGGAAAAGAAATGCACATTGTGAGTAATTGCTTATAGGTTTTTTATCAGGCCATTCCTGCACATAAATAGTCACCTATTTGTGTGCACTTCATTCAGTGGGAACAATTGCTCCTATATAAAATGTATCATCTGAGGAGATTGCTGTCTAGGTGTGAAATGAGTGAAGGCCCTAGGTAAGACCACAGAAAGGTTTCAGATCTCATGGACAGCAAGTAAACCCCACTCCCTGACTATTGAAGTGCTACTACTCTGTGTTACAGGGAGAGGAAACACTTGGAATTGTTTCTACAACCCCTGTTTCTGGACAAGTAGCTGGACTGGCACAAATTATGTGTAATTTTTGATCTGCCCTACTCAGGCTGGTGATGCAGCCTGAGTAAATTAAAATGTTTTATGGTGCCAAAAAAGGTAGCATGATCCAGTTGGAATGAGTTGAAATTTTCTCGTTTTGTCCAAGGGTGTACAATAGGTGGAATTGGTATTCTTTCTGTCTGAGATGAAAAAGGGTTGGTATGTTCACCCATGGAGATCTCCACTTCCCTTGCTTGAGGGCTGGTTAATGTTTTCCTTCACAGCGAAGTTGTGAGACCTTGACACACAAATACTGTCTTTTTTAAATTTAATAACAGGGTCCTACCTTCATAAAATGTTGTAACTGCCTTTTTTTCTAGAGATAAAAGGAGGAGAGGAATGTAAAAATATGACTCGGAGCTGCAGTGCTTGGCTGCTGCTAAGCCATGGGACAAGAGAGGAAAATAGGAAAATCACACTCCTTGTTTTGTTCATTAGGTCATGAGGGAGTGGGAAGAGGCAGAACGCCAAGCAAAGAACTTGCCAAAGGCTGACAAGAAAGCTGTTATCCAGGTAAAGGAAAATGCAATCACAACCTTACCATCTGGGCCCCCAGTTAAGATACACAGCGTGCTGGGTGTGATGTAATTTAATAATCTACTTTATGGAGATTTCATGTTCTTCTCTGCTCTTTTTTTCTTGTCTATGCTGATGTCTTCTCTGTTTCTATTGTGATTGATGTTTTTTTCAGCATTTCCAGGAGAAAGTGGAATCACTGGAACAAGAAGCAGCAAATGAAAGACAGCAGCTTGTGGAGACTCACATGGCACGAGTGGAAGCCATGCTGAATGACCGTCGACGCATTGCTCTGGAGAACTACATCACAGCCCTGCAGACTGTCCCACCCAGGGTGAGTGTGATACCACAGGCTCTGCCAGCTGGGTCAAAATCATTGCAGTTGTCCTGGGGGAAATGTAGATGTGCCTAGGTGCAGTCCAACTTTGGAGCCAGGAATGTGCTCACTGTGCAAGAGCTGGGACAGCAGTCAGACAGTTTGCCTAAATGCAGACCCAGGCTCCCCCTGTGCATACCTGCTGATGGATAGATACATAATAAAGATACTTAAACAAATAATGTGAAAGTGATTTGGTTGTCAGAAATTGTAGCTGTTCACAGATCCTGCAGGAGGATGGTGTCCCTCCAAGTGATGCACATTAGGATACTTCATCATGACAACATGGAGCTTAAAGATAGGATGGCTGTGATTTTTTGTTTTGCTTGTTAACTGTTAAAGTGTTTGGTTAAAGATCTTGTGAGAATTGTTGTGTGATATGAAGTTAGCACACTAGCAATTCAAAATTGTCTGCTTTGAGTGTGATGGCTGTCAGTGTGTGTAAACATGTGCATTCAGAATGCAGATTGAATGGAATTTAATGACTCTTATATCTCTGATTCTTGTTTCAATACTGCAATAGCTGGTCAGTGACCTCCAGAGAAAGAAAATTTGCAAAAAGACTGGGGGAAAACAGTAAATTGTTTTATATATCTCTGGCCTCTTGAACACTTCGTAGATGGAAAAAACATTGTTACACTGCTGAGTCTTTTAGTGAATTTGACCTCACAGGGAGTTACACCGAGATGGCTAACGTGATTACGTTACATATTTTCAGTAAATTTTCTTCTGAGGAGAAACCTGCATATTTGGCGACCGTGGAAAAGTGATAATTGTCTTAATTCTTTATCATTGTCATCATAATTGAACTTTTTTCTCCACCCAGTGGTACAAAACTCTCTTGCTTTTACCATGTCTGCCAAGTGAAAGTTAAAATCTTTCACTTAGGTAGAAGTGTTGTGGGGTGACTTCAGGATAGTTGTGTGAAGAGTTTCCATGTATTTTGCAGTAGTAATTTGTGGAAAATTAAGTCAGCGTTAAATTGGTTGAGGATATTTTTTGGCCTGAGTGTGAGTTGCATGTTATAACCTCTGACCACAGCGAGGGCAGTGAAAGGCTTAAACTGATTAGGAGACAGATTAGTGAGTTATAAGCTGGGATGCAGCTTCTTTTAAGAAGCTGGAGTCTGTGGCTCAGAACTGAGGTAAGGTGAGTATATGGACTGGCTGCAAGTCATGTTTGCTTTCTTGCACTGTTGGTTTGGGTAGTTCACCAAAGGCAGGGTTTCACATTTGGCACTGGAGCCAAGCTTTCCTGCTTTGAAGTTCAGCCTTGTACAAATTTAATCCTGTCTGAGAAGTACTCCAGTAAAACGATTTGATTTCAAGCTCTATGTGTGTCAGGCTGGCAGCTTGGTTCTGCAGGTATCTGCAGTTATTGAAGGGTATGATGGGGACCACACAGAACAGCAGAAAGGTCTCTACAGCTGCCAAAATGTGGAATGCAGAGTGCACAAAGTGAACCTCAGCTGCAGAACTCTAGAGGGAAAAAATGTTAACAGTGACTCTGGGACCAGAAAAACTTACATTTTGTGCTTGTGTAGCTTATAGTCAGCTCCCAGGACATTTAAATTACTGATACATTTCCTGTGTCAGGGGGAGAGCACCAGGCCTGAAAGGTGACATGAGTCCAGTAAAAGTAAGTTTTGAAGGTACTGTTTGAAAGACTGAAGTGCATCTTATATTAAGTATGTGTGCTATGTGTGTCCTACAAAAGCTAATAATTCTGAAAGGAGCAGGCAGCAAGCATGGAGGTAACATTAGCTGAAGGTGCTACCAGACAGACTCATCTCAAAATAACGGGGTGAACATTTCAAAAAATCATGTCTTTGAACAAGTCCTTATTCAGTCTTGTAGATGGTCTTGTCCTTGCCTCAGCATTTTTTTGTTGTGTGCTCTGTAGCTGATGACAGTTGAGGTGTTGAACTGCTGGTCAGGTGCATGCCAAAGCACTTGAAAACACTGACCTTGAATTCAGCAGGATGATTTGTCTGGTTGTATTGAGAGAGAGGAGGAGGTTTTGAAGGAACTTAGGAATAAAAAGAGGATGTATCATCTTTGGAAGGAGGGTCAGGTCTCTCAGGAAGTATTTAAGGGGGTTGCTAGGGCATGTAGAAAAAAAAAAAATAGAGAGGCCAAAGCTCAGTTAAAACTTTCTTTGGCAACTTTTGTGAAAGATAATAAAAATGTTTTTACAAATATGTTAACGGCAAAAGGAAGGGTAAGACCAACTTTTGTTCTCCACTGGATGCCGGAGGGAACTTACAAACTGCAGATGAGAAAAAGGCAGAAGTGCTTAAAGCCTTCTTTGCTTCAGTCTCTAGTGTGAAGATGGCTTGTCCTCAGGACAACTGCCCTCCTGGGTTGGTAGATGGTGTCAGGGAGCAGAATGTCCCCATTATCCAGGAGGAGGCAGTCAGAGAACTGCTGAGCTGCTTGGATGTTCATAAATCTATGGGTTCAGATGGGATCCATCCCAGGATGATGAGGGAGCTGGCAGATGAGCTTGAGAAGCTGCTCTCCATCATTTACCAACAGTCCAGGATCACTGGGGAGGTTCCAGATGACTGGAAGCTGGCCAGTGTGATGCCCATTCACAAAAAGGGTGGGAAGGAGGATCCTGGTAATTAATTATAGGCCAGTTAGTCTGACCCCAGTACCCAGTAAGGTAATGGAACAGTTTATACTGAGTGTCATCATGCAGC
>VWZS01002160.1:215106-458818 GCA_013397075.1 Rhabdornis inornatus | reverse complement strand
GCTGAGGGGGCTGGGGTTGTTTAGCCTGGAGAAAAGGAGACTCAGGGGTGACCTTATCACTCTCTACAGCTTCCTGAAAGGTGGTTGTAGCCAGGTGAGGTTGGTCTCTTTCTCCAGGCAAAAACTGACAGAACCAGAGGACACAGACTTAATCTGTGCCGGGGGAAATTTAGGCTGGATGTTAGGAAAAAGTTTTTTATGGAAAGAGTGATAAAGCACTGGAATCATGTGCCTGGGGAGGTGGTGGAGTCACCATCCCTGGATGTGTTTGAAAAAAACTTGGATGTGGCACTTGGTGCCATGGTTTAGTTGAGGTGGTGTTAGGGCATGGGTTGGACTCGAGTTCTCTTCCAGCCTTGTGATTCTGTGAGGGTGAAACCTGGAGAGCGATTGATAATATCTGAACAACCTAATGAACTAACCCAGTCCACTAACTGCTTTGCAGGAGATGGAGCCAGAAGTTTGAATACTCTGTGAATCCAAACTTCGGCTTCCTAGCCAAGGAGAAAATGGGCTTAATGGAAAATGCGACTCTGATACCCTAGCTGTATTTCACTCTGGCAGTTCCCTGGTAAACTAAAAGTGCATTTGATGCAGTTGTGTTATCTTTGGGAGAGTAATTCATAACCTTACTGATAACTTGTTAAGTATTAGTAGAAAAGGTGTGGGAGTGGAGGGTTCTGGAGTTCTCAAATTATTTTTAAGAACCTCCTTCATAGCCTGCTTCAAGTCACATGGTTTGCTATCAGCATGTTTACTACAATAATAGATTCTAAATATTTTAAGTGATGGAGTCTCTTTCTCTAAAGTTGTGAGGAAGAATTTGGATTTAAATTTAAAAAATAAATTAGACTTTTTTAATGAAAGTGCTGCATGCAGTTAGGAGGATTAGAAAGTCCATGAATCCTTTGTGAATAGCTTCTGTATTGGATCAGAAACTGTATCTGCAGGTTTTTTTCATGTGTTACACAGATGATTGCCCCAGTGTCAAAGGCGTGCCTCTGAGTACCACTCAGGGCAGCAAGGGAGAGAGGGAGCACACAGAGATGAAATTGCATAGTTTCAAGGTGTACAAGAAAATAAATTTAAGCAAAAGCAAATATTTGTACTCTTGTCCTGTTCTCAGAAGCACTGTAATGCAAGCTCCCCAGAAACTCAGAATTTGATCCTCATTCTTGATTCCTGATGCAGCTTAGCTGTGCTGCTGTACTTTGCTGCCTTTGAAAATGGGGTGCAGCTGTTCAGTATCCAGTGTCAAAATAGTATATTGTTTCATTCTGCTTGATGGGCTTGCTACAGGAAAGGAGGATTAGTGACAGCTGGAAGCAATATGCCTCTAGTTTTTGAAACAGTTGGAAATTTTCCCCTTCATTTTGTACATTAAATAGGGGAATTCAAATCCATCATTCTCTGTGAGCAGATTGATTCTGTAATTTGCTTGTATTCCCTCTCTTTCATGTGCATGTCAAATTTTTGTGGATTTATGTCTCCCTATATAATCTTTGATGGTAAGAGAGGCACATTATCTGTGAGAAGCTGACAAAGACAAGCAGAAAAGAAAATTGAAATAAATGGTTTCAGAGGAGGGAAACATACAGGAAAACTTTGAAAGGTAATTAATTAACCTCTTAACTTTTCACATAAATTAAAGTGAGCATATAATCCTTAACAGCAGTTTAAAATGCTTCTCTTCTAATTCAGCACTATTTTACTGAAATGTAAATTCTTGCTTAGAACAGCAGGCATTAAGATCAACCCTGTAATGTACATTAATCCATCTGATTTTTTTACAATGTTTTCTTTTTCTTCAGAATTTACTCTGGTACCTTTTATGCTTGGGAGCAGTGTCTGTTCACAGAGAGAGCACAGTGCAGGTTGAAACCAGTCAGGTTTGGCTGTTTGGACAGGGCAGAGGAATCTGCAGGGGGGCCCATGCTCAGTGTCTCAGTGTTTGGGAAGCTCAGAGCATATCCTGAGTCCAAGGGGGTTGCTGTGGAAATACGCAGTTGGAGGCAGGTCAGAGTGTTGCTGCTGAATTGCTGATAAAAATCCTCCTATGCAGCAGGAAACAGCAGTCCAGCTCTAATACTCCACCCTTTAGCTCTGCTCCTCCAAACCCATTAACTTCCAGCTGTGGAATTCTTCACATATACTTTAATTTTGTAGGTTTTTTGTGAAATAGCGTGGATATCAGCTCTGTTTTTTATACAAAGTCAGATTTCAAGAAATGTGGTCACCTGATTCTGTTTTCCAGTGTCTTGTTTTAAACCCTGGCAGGTTTGTTATATCTAGAATTAAGAGTTTTAAAGTAGTGAGCAGAAACAAAATTCGTCTTAATTTGTCAAAGTTCATTAAGTTGAAATACTGAAAAACAAATAATGAGATTTAATCAAATAATTTTCAATTTATTTGGCCCCCCAGAGGAGTCCTTGAAAGAGGAAGCAGATATAAGTCTTGGGCACCATTATAGCAATGTGATTTCTATGTGTGGGATAACGTATTTTGTTGCAAATTAGCAGAAATTATGAGAAGGCATCTTTAACTCCACAGAACAGGTATCTGGATGGGAATTTATTTGTCTTGCCCATGAGTAAGTGTTTGCATTCATCCAGTTCAACTTTTTTTGAATGTTTCTAAAATGAACTACTTCTCCTTGATAAAACATGACCTGCAAGTTAATAATGCAGCAAGTGAAATATGTACTGAATATAGTACACAAGGTATTCAGAATAGAGAATGAAAAGAAACAGTTGTTGCACATTGCAAGAGCAGTAATCAGAAGGGACTGATGATTGATTTTTCTCTAAAGGCAAGGTTAAATAGCACAATACGGCATTGTGAAAGTTTCCTCTCTGATATAGAGTGAATTTTGATCAAAATGACAAGCCAGCTCAGAATTTCCCATTGAAGTTCTATGGCACAAAGCCAGGAAGTTGTATTTTCAATTTACAGAAGTGCTTTAATATGGTTTTTGTGTGGTTTCTCTGTAGTAAGTATTTCGGATTTCCACAAGGAGAGATTTTTTTTGTTTCCATGAGGAGAGATTTTAGCCATGCAAACTACATTTGATGTTTCCATTCTCCAAGCTCAATGAAACTGCACTGTTTCATCACTCCCTTAAAATCTGAAATAGCAGATTAGGATCAGTATAGAGATCATGGTGGGGGGACATCTGCATGTTTATATATTTGTATTTATTTATGTGTGTGTGTTTATATATAACATACAAGAAACTGGATTATGGGCATTTTAGATCTCATATACAAGGCCACAGAATGACTCATTTTCCAAGTAAGAGGCAAGGCACATTCTTTACAGTTCTAGGTAGAGTATTAGTTCTTAATGGTGCATTGTCACCCTTGTGTAGCTTGTGTAGCCCACATACATTGTCTATGAACCTGTCTACTTAGTACCAGATGTATCAAATTCATGCAAGTCCCCATGTACTCAGGAAATGTAAAATAGTACTTTGACAACATTCTCCAGCATAAACGGGATTTTAAACTAAGGACTATAAAATACCCAAAGACATGAGCACATCTGCTGGATGGTCACAATAGCTCATAAGAAGGACTATGATCAATCTCAGTTGGGCTCAGTTGTAGATAAAAATACAGGTGTTTGAATCTGCTGAGAAGGGAGAGCTTTGGAATGAGTTTGATGGGAGCAAACGGTTACAGTATGTGCTTAAAATAGTTGGTAGGTTCACATCTTAATAATTTATCATTTTTGCTGGATTTGCCTGAATAGTGTATGCCAGGAGGCTGTGGATTTAAGCTTTTAGCCAGCCAGTCCAGAGTTTTGTACTACACAGTACCCATATTATTCCTAACTAATCAGCACAGTTAATGAAGAAAAAAGTATTCAGAATTTGGTGCTGGGTCCTGTTGCCTAGGAAGTCATTGCCCATTCTTGTCACTGCCTAAACGACAGTCACCAAATGTCATCAATAGTATCCTGGCTGCCTTCAGAGCAAGACCAAAACAAAAAAAAAGGGAAATAAGCCAACAGCTACAGATCATTTAAAATAGTGAAATTATTTCATGAGGCTTAGCTAGCCACTGGTGGCTGATCCAAATTATTGTATGAGATGTTTTTTACTAAGACAACTACAGCTATGAACATGCACAGTTTTCCCTGGTAAAACACACAGCAGAACTTCAAGTGTTAGAGCCAGAAATTTTTAAAGAAGTTTGGTGGTTGGTGCATTATTTAAGAAGAGCAAGAGGTGCCAAGTTGACCCAAAGCTGTGTGAGCCATTTGTTCTTCTGCCATAGACAGTGTCAGAGCTAAGACTGGGAACTTAATTTAGCTGATAATAGAACCACTTTGATTTATAATTCAGTGCCTGTCTAGGGTCGAAGTAATGGACAGCTGTGGATATAATGGCTTCAGATGAAGGCCTGGGTGCATTTCCTCAGCCTGTGGTGCCTTTCCCTACCTCTGTGCTTGACTTGGACCATTCCTTGTGGCCCCTCTAGTCTACCATCACAGGAGTTCATATTGCTACTTGGTGTACTGGATTTAGGTGTGAGTCCTGCTGAAAGTGTTATTATCAAAAACACTAAAAGTAAAAACTCCTTGACAGTAGCATAGCATTAGGAAGCAAGCATTCTTTATTCAGCCGGATGCATGAGGGGATATCTCCTCCAAAATTGTACATGCCAAGTACAGAAAAACCTTCTGTTTAGGTACTATATTTTACATATATATTCATAGGTTTTCCCAGAAGAAACGTATATATGATAGTGATTTCTTTGAAATGTCATAACTAGGGTGGTTGCTTTCCAGTTCTTCTTCCTGCAGAATAAGCATTTTGCAATTTTATAGGCCAGTGGTTTTTGAAGAACAAGCATTGTCTTAACCCACCAGTTGCAAACAATTTTTAATCTGGCAACAGAGGTGCTTCTGCAAAAAGTGTCTCTATGTGCAGAACTTTTAAGTAGAATCAGTTCACTCAATTATGACATTAAAAAGAAAATGGGTATGAAGTACAATACAGAGGTGGGACTTGAGATGAACTACTTTTGATGACACAGAAATTTGTCAAAACTCTGCAAGTAGTAAGTCTACTGCTTTCTGCATCAAGAACAAAATGATCAATTAATTTTTAATTTTTTTTTGCAGTCTACATTATATTCAACTCTAGAATGTGGAGCTCATTTATGGCAGGTGCCCCACTAGGGTATGCAAAGCAAAACAACTCAGTGAAGAGTTGTTATTGTTCGTCACCAACTCTGGCAGTTTTGCCTCCAGCCACATGCCTGAAGCCATGAGGCAGAAGCACTGAAAAATGGAGGTCTGATCTGATCCAATGTAGCTGGGACTTCCAGAAAGGAAGAAGAGCCGGTTTAGTTCATGTCAGATGTTCAAGGGATTTTTGATCCATGTGGAAATAACCTAGTATATTACCTTAAGAGCTGGGGCAGGGCATGTTTCCTAAAGGTCACAATAAAGACATTTTTGGCAATAAAAAGTCTATGTGGTGAGTCTTCTGATCCATCAACTTTCACATCATGGGGTCTTGTGTATGTATATATCTCAGGTCTCAACATTCCACTCAGAGAATCCTGTTGTTTCTGTAGATGCCTGCATATACCCTAGGAGGTTGCATGTACTGCAATGCCCTGCTGACCAGGAAATCCTTGTGTGTCTGTGCCAGGTGATTCAGTGCTTCACAAGAACTTCTTAGTTCTGGATCACTTATTAAAGCAGTGTCACAAGCTTTTAGGCCATGTGAGATCACCAGATCATGGCTGAAGCATGCAGCCACTGTATGGATAGTTTTAAAACCAAAACACTGAAACTCCCTAGGTTTGTATTCCTACACAGAGTGAGTTTCTGGTTTTTTTGGGGGGTTTTTTTCCTGCGTGGAAAAAAAGCAGTCTCTGCCCCACTAAGGAACCACCTTGCATTAAATATTCTTTCATTGTCCTAAACTTGAATTACGGATTTCTGCTGCCATAACAGGAAGATTTTTTTGGTCAGACGTGGTGGAGGAACACATCTCCATTTCTGCTTCAAAGTAATATGTTTGGGGACATTTCTCAATGTTAGAAAAGGCACTGAAAGTGGGCTGCCAATGTACCCAAGTGACTAGCACTGCTGTTAGTGGTATTTGTTAGGTATTTTCAAGTTTGTTGTCCTATTAACAAATCTACTTGTGAAGTCTCATTCACCCATTCCAGTGAATATAGACATGCTATGGAAAAAAAAAAGCAATTCCCTTCTGGTTTTAGACATGATACTTAGCTTCGAATATCTCTTGAAAAAAAATTAAAGTTAATACTTTTCTGTCTAGTCTGCCCTAGCCTTGTTACCTTGATGTGTCTTGGGGGCAAGAAAAGTTGAATTATCAGGAAAGGTAGCTGTCTCCAAATGTTCTTCTTGCTGTTAAACTTTCTGGTCTTCTAGCCTTCATTTCGATAAAGCTTTACAGTTGACATTTCAGTTGTTTGGCCATTACCACAAGGTTGTGAGGATTACTCACTTTCCAGCATTTGTCCTTAGTTTCTTGCAACTTTGTCTGAGAGTACTTGGCTTTGGGGACTTGGAGTTATTTTCCTCATTAATGAATTTCCAGCACTGGAGACTAAGTTTAAATCTCTGGCAGGATATGGCTTCACTTCTCTATTTCTGTCTGATACATCTTCTCCAAATAACCTTTGGTTTACTTTCCTCAGACATTTTTGAATCTGTTGCTTCTCTTAAACGGAAGAGATTCTGAAATCTTTGGACTTCATATCTTAGCATTCATCTCTTGCGTAAATGTTAAATGAGTTTAGGCTCTATATTTGTCCATGAATCTAAGTCTTAAAACTTCACCTTCACCCACAGTTCTTCCTGTTTTGGGAAGCTGTGCACAGAGCTACTGACACCTATTTTATCACTTCCACACCTTCTTCCCTGTGTCACTGGCAGTGCCTAGACAAGCTCTTTACCATTTCTGTTCATTCTTTATTCTGCTGCACAGTAAGGTCATTTTCTATTCCTTCTCACTGCTCAGCAGCTTCAGGTAGGATGCACAAGCACAGCACCATAAGTGGGAATGGAGAGAAGGGGACTACATTTCCAGAATCTGTCATCATTTCAGATTTAAAGATGGATGTCTTAGCTGGATGCTGAAGAACACTTCCTGTTTTGGCACTTAATTATTATGCAGAACAGGAAAGTACATAGGAATATATGTCTTAGCCTTCAGTGCTCTGCCATCACTGTGTGTATTTTCAAGTTCCCTTCTTCGGCTACTGATCTTTTCTTTCTTTGTGTTCAATTACATGCCTGAAGGTATATGTTTTACTAATTAATCTTAGTAAGTATTAATACTAGTATGTTTTACTAATTAATATTACTTGCAATAGACTTCACATTTCTGTAAAAGCTGGCATCTAAGCTGAGAAACTTCAGAAATCTGGGCAGATGTTTCTTTTTTCTTATGGGTTTTCAGTCAGTGGTGTGTTCTGGGTGTGTGTGTTCTGTACCTCAGCTCGGTGGTTCTTTTCCTGTTTTCTCCTCTGGTGAAATAGCAATAGTGACAGGGCAGGAACATTATGAATTTTTTTTTTCCTTAAGTTTTGTAGTCAAGTCTGGGGATTGGTTACGCATAGAAAATCTGAACACCCTCCTCAGGAACATTATCTACTGCCTACAACAACTATTTGGTGGTGCATCCTGATGGTGCTCAGTTGAGAGGATGTTCCTTATAGTAGAGTTGCCTTCAGAAGGTAGCACCAAGGGCTTTTAGCTTGGGATACATCTCCAGTGCAAGAAATGAAAACATGTGTCGTTCTAAACTGATGGGTTTTTGTTCTTTTTCTTGCCTGTAGCCTCGTCATGTGTTCAACATGCTGAAGAAGTATGTGCGTGCTGAGCAGAAAGACAGACAGCACACTCTCAAACACTTTGAACACGTCCGCATGGTGGACCCAAAGAAAGCTGCCCAAATCAGATCTCAGGTAATCCCCACTGATGGTTATGGGGTCATGTTAGTTCATAACTATTGTGAAATTTCTGTCAACCTATTTTTTATGAAATACCCAACTCCTTTCCATGGACAGCTTTCAGTGCAATCAAAAATAATCTGTTTTCCATCAGAAGATTAAGGCAAAGTGATATGGTAATGTGGGTATGATTTTTCTTCTGAGAAGAACTGAAAGCAGGTTTTTTGTCTGTTTGGACCATGAGTCAGTCATGGGCATGTCCTGAGGAGCCTTCCAGAGCATTAATGCTGAAAGCTTTTGTTAGTCCTTTGGTAAATAATACTTCTGGGAAAACATCAGCATTAGATTTAGCAACAACACATGGTTGTACTTCTCTCAGCTGAAGTGGCAGAACCAGAAGTGGTGTAGCCATCTGACTGTGATAGACCTTTCTGTAGTCATTGCAGAGGCACTTGTAATGTCTAATAAATGTGATTACTGCAATGCACTCAAGTTTGATTTGTTCTTTTAAAATAGACACTGTTTTTCATGGCATTTAACTGCTGAATGTTACTATAGCTCTCAATGCATGTGTTTTAGAATATCTTTTATTTTGTCTTCATAAATCATAGAGGGCAAGAAAGCAGAAAGAAAAGACTTAGGTCTTTGAAGATGTAGCTGGCTTTCAAAACAACAATTAAAATTGAAGTCACAATAAAGGCAGTGTGCTGGAGTCTGTAGAATCTGCTGCTATTGCCTCTGTAAGATTCAGTGGCAGGCACTTTCCAGCCACAGTTTTTGAATTGGCTGACATCACTAAAAGAAAAATCAAAACCATGTACCTCCCTGGATGGCAGATTAGCTTTTCAAATATCTGTTTTAGCCAAATGTGTACATTGAGGTCATGCTGTCTTGAAATTGCTGGGGTGAGAAGTGCACACTTCTAAAAGTCCTCTGCAGTGACTGTTGTCTTTGCCTTGTCTTAAACACCTAACATGACTTTTTTTTTCCAAGTCATTGGATTATTTAATAACAAAAATCAGCGAAATTTTGCAGAGTTGCAGATTGTGTGGCAGCACTGGTGAAGAATAGAAACTGACATATAAATACAAGAAGTGCAGTGTGTTGCCTAACATGTCTTTGTAGGAATGAATACTGATATAGCATCTTTGTGTCTAGAATAGGTCAGATGAGGAAATGTGGCCTGGGAGTTCTGTTTGTGAAATGTTTTTCAGTGGAAACTGGAAATCAAAATATTTTGTTCAATAGTGTAAATATTTGGATTTGAAGAAATCATGCTGCTGTTTCATTAAAATTGCTGTCTGCAACTCATTTTACTTGCTAGGCCTAATTATCCTGTCAGTCTTCTAAGTCTTTTAAAATGCACCTCAATTTCTCCTTCTACTGAAGAAAGGTGATACTTGTGGAGAGTACCCTGGAGGAGCACATATCATGTGTTGTCATAATTCAACCCCTAAGAATGTGAGGGCACTTGAGGCAATAGAGCTGTAATCACATGAGAGAATGCAGTAATGCTTCTGGGTGGAAATGTTTTTTGTTTGCAGCTGAAAATGTTTGCAATTTGCAAATGTTTCCTTTTCCTTTTCCTTTTCCTTTTCCTTTTCCTTTTCCTTTTCCTTTTCCTTTTCCTTTTCCTTTTCCTTTTTCGTTGGAGGGCTATTTCTTCTCAGAGTATTTGGATTAGGAAATAAATAAATTAAAAAAGCAAACACCTGAAGCATTCTGATACAGTAATCACTGTGATTCACTTGGTTTACATGTTATGTGAAAACTCATGAGTATGGGCAAATGTAAATGTTGCTAAAAGAAGAATGAAGCTGTGGATTTCTGCCACAATAGCTGCTTGTGTGCATGTTCTGCCCCATAGCAAATGTAAATCCCTACTTTGAATTACTGCATTTGCATGGGATTTCAGGTGGTTGCTATGGAAGAGCATCTAGAATGCTATTTTTGTAGCAGCTGTAGGAGAGAGGTGAGTTTTGTAATGGGTTTGACAGTTTTGATACCTAGAGCATATTGAAATCTTACAGCTGCACGAGTGAAAACGGTCTTGCTTCCTATAATCTGAAATTTGTGATAATGTCAAATTATCCATAGTATTGCCCTCCTTTGAATACTTTTGTTTCCATAGGTTATGACACATCTACGTGTGATATATGAACGCATGAACCAGTCTCTCTCCTTCCTCTACAATGTGCCTGCTGTGGCAGAGGAGATCCAGGATGAAGTTGGTATGCAAACTACTAATGTAGAAAAAAAACATATATTTCTGTGATGAGAAATTACCACCAAAAGCAAAAATAAGTCATCTCACTTTTCCTATTGATATACTTCCTCAGCTGAAAAACAGAAGAGTAGACCTGGCAACATCCTTAAATTTTGAATTAAATTATAATGAACGCTTGGAAGACAAATCCTGTATAACCCGTGCAGAGGCATCATCATACTGTTGTAAATGTCTTCCCTGAAATGTGTTAACTGATATTTGGAGCCTTCCATGCTATAGGGTTGCAGGAATTGACAGTGAGACTTAGCAAATCCTTTGAATATAGAATTTACCTGGTAAGTATTTACATGATATAAACTGTTTGGAAATCCCACAGCTAAAAAATTGGTTGCAGAACCAAGCATCTGAGAAAAGTGTAGGTATCAACTTGGCAGTGTCCTAGTGGTCATGCATTTTAGTTCTTGGTTACTTATCAAACTGATATCTCTGCTCTTCCCACTTTTTCCAGCATACAAGCTGGACTGTGGATGATTCAGGTAGCAACCAGTCCCATGTTTGCCTCTTCCCTGAGAGCTGTAATGGCAGATAGCTGTGAGGAAGAATGGCCTTTCCTTCCATCCAGATTCCTGCCCTTGGCTGTGGCATTGCTGCAGCACAGAGATCTCCAGTACAGCACTCAGACTCTGCCATGTGCTGCTATTGCAGCAAGGCAACTGCACTCAGTATTGGACATCATGTTGCTAATGTGTGTCTTTAAGAAAAATGGTTAAACGTGAGGTTAGAGATGGGACAGTCATTTTTGGAGCAGCTTTTTTCATAAGTTGTAATATTCTGCCAAATGGCAGTTAACATATTAATTTCACTAATAACCAGCTTCAGCTGACTAAATAAGTCATTGATTTCTTCAAAACATGAGAGAGGGAGGCATGCCACTGCAGTAAGGATTAGGATGCATTTAGGACACAGGGAGTAGTGGTGGATTCATTTGCCCAAAGTATGAGTTATGATGGAGATGTGCTTCTGCTTGAGAGGGCTGGAGATCAAGAAATTGTGGAAGGGATTGGGAGGCAGCCAAAAGATAACTGGTTAGTCATTGTCCTTAACCATGTGTTTCTATGCTCCACAATTATAAGGCACAATCAGCAGTCCAACAGTCTCAGTCTGTGGGTGTAGAGTCATTCAGGGAGGAACAACATCTTATTGATAATTTGAAAGCATATCATTTCTGTAGAAAGAAGATGTCAGTACTGTGATGTCTTTGAGATGCTAAGTTAGTTTTCATTTTGCACTGCTATCGTTCCCTTGAGGTTTTTGCTTCAAATTTCAATTTATTCTATTCTTGGTAATGTTTATGCTTGTTGCTGAGGACATTCTTGTAAATTTTGTTCTCCTTTCTTAACAAGAATTTCAGAATCTTTGAGGTGACAGGAGACCAAGAGTCTAGTAACTGCAGAGTGGTTTACAAGAATCTGACTCCTAATCTCAAATGTAGTACTAATTTTTAGGGGCAAAAAAGAGCCTAAAATTGGTAAGGTATTATTTCCTAATAAGTTGAGAGCAGCTAAGAAATCACAAAGAAAATGTTTGTCAGTCTCTTGAGTAGTTTTTCCTTACATTGAATTGGGGGTTTTTTTTTGTGTGGTTTAAGCTGTGCTAAAAACTATTCAAAGCATTGCAAAGTTTAAAGCTATTAAAACAAAGTCCTCATCATTGGGAGTTATTGAGCAGCACAAATTAAAGTACTATCTTTTCTGGGTAAAATAATCACATCTAGATAAAATAGTTTTCCATAATGCAATGTCTTTCAGTATCAATGTGCTTCTTGTGGATAATATTGTCTGTATACTTGGTTTTACATGTTGGTTTTAATGAAAGTTTGTGGAGGTCATTCCCATCTGTTCAAGAAGACAGTATCCTTCTAGCTTTGAACCTTGTAGCTCTGATCACATGTTTTCAAATTCTGTTCTGAAATTACTGAATTTCTTAGTCTCTGTACTCTTCCTAAACCCGTGGAAAAGGACATCTCTTACAGCTGCAAAATCTGTGGACAAGTAAGCTTCTAATAAAACTTAACTTCACTTTGTATCATTCCCAAGAAATACTACAACTCTCATTAAAAAGACAAATGTTTGATTAAATACCTTTTGTTGGAACCATTGACTTAAAAAGTCTGAGTCAGTAGAAAATTTGAAAAATAAGCTAGGTAAGAACGTCTCACACAGAGTGTCTGACATATAAGGTGACATGGTTGAAAATAGTTTTAGTTCATTTTCTTCCCTCATTATAGTTTTAGTTTCTAGGTCCACTCTGCTGCAGAGTTCTTAATGAATAGTTTTTACCTTGAGGAATGGATAATCTCTGCTTTAAATAGCAGAGTTCTGACAAAGGCGGTTTTTCCCTGAATCGAGCAAGTAGCTCTATGAGCAGCAATATAAATGAGATCTAGTTTCCTGTGAATTTGTACCATGGGTTTAATTCCTCTTACATCTAATGTGGTGCTGTTTTTCACTCAATTTTTCTCATTGCTAGAAATATTATGACCTATTTTTGGACAGTTAAATCGCGGTCTAGCCGTTGGACATTTGACATTTCCTTAAAATACAGACTATGTTTGAAGTCTCTACCTTAAAAGGCAGGCTTACAGCCATTGTTTTAATGTGCAGAATCCAAAACAAAAAAATCCGGCTTTTATGCCTTTTAAGAGCAGCCTTTTCTTGTTATTTTTATAAGTCCAGCAAAGGTGGAGGCAGGAATTTAGGGTAAAATTTAACAGAGCGGTAGTCCTTACCTGCAGGTCTCCATCACTAGCTGATGTCCACCAGCTTTAACAGTGGGTGTCATAGGAATAGGAGCATAGAGATAGTTGGAAGACCTACAGCACTCCAGAGGCAGCACTTAAATTAAGTGAGGGCTTTCATCCAAGACATTTGACCAATGTGGAAGGTGCAAATGCCCCATAAAGGTTTCAGGCACCATAATGTAGCAGCAAATTCCAGATGTGTGAGGAAGGATATTGCTAGCTGACTGTTGTTCATGTTGGGACAGGGGGAAAGGAGCCAGTCTGAGAATTGCAGAAAGAGGTCACTGACCATGGTTTTTCTGAAGAAGCTCGGAAAGAATAAGCAGGTCATTTGGGTAGGAGACTGTTTGGCATTCTGGCTGCAAATGATTTCTCAAGGGGCAGTGATGCACATGTAAAAACCAGGTCACTCTTGGCAATTGATGTAGTTCTTGGTGATAAATGGAGTTTCTTATGAGCAGGAGTATGCCTCTTGAATAGGAGAGTGGCACAAAAAAAATCTGAGCATATTATTTGCCTACCTAGGTATTTCTACTCACCTTTTCCCTCTGATAAATCTCATATACTATTTAATATGTATGGGAACCCAGAAAAAGCAGTAGTAGGCTTTAAGAGAAATCAGCAGTTCCTTTGAGCACATCCTGCTTTAAATCCTTATTTGATTAGATTGCTTATCCATGTATGTAAAAGGCAATTTATTGCAGAGAGTGACACAGCAGGCATAGCTTCTGAATCAGAAACTACATCAGAGCTTTGTGCATCAGTCACATGGGCAGGCAGTGATCTGAATTTTGAATTCTGTCTTTGCTACTTGTTTCAAAACTGATGTCCTCAGCTTCAACTTTTCTAACCCACCACTGAGGAGATATTAAGCACTGTAGTAATACCACAGCAGTATTGTACCTAAGCTCAGAAGCATTCAGTTATGAGCAATACATAAAAGAATATTATTTCATCTGTCCCTTGACAAATAAAATCAAACTGTTGTTATTTTATTATTCTGTTCCACTCGTAGCATATTCTGGATGCCACACCCACGTTATGTGCCTAGGAGAGAAGGCAAACCCAGGCTGACCCCCAATCAGTGCCTGCTTTCAGATATATATAGTGTGCTGTGGCTCAGGTGCTATTTTAAGCATTTGTGTGCTCCAACTTAACATGAAAAAATTTGAAACAAGAGACATTTGCCTCTTGACATTTGCCTTGCAAGTTCCTTTGAAGATTTTTGTAAGTGTTTTTAGAAACAGGACAAGCTGCAGACTGAAGATATCTGAAGACTTCCTTTCTTCTAACACTTCCTCTTTAATCATCAGGCCCAATACCTGAGTGGAGGGCAAACTTAGTGCTACCTCAACTGGTCCTGGTCTTTCAGCGTTTATTAGACTAATTTTTGATTCCTTGTTTCTAATTTTGACCTGTAGTCAATCCACAGCCTTGCTGCATTTCTTGCCATGAGTTGAATTAGGATGCTGTTCCCAATCATTCTGTGGCATCCTTCTTAAGAGGTTTAATGGTATGCTAAGTTTCTTGCCACAGGCTGACAGTTCCAAACCACAACCAGAGTGGTCTGGAGAGTGATACTGCAAAACCAAAACATGCTCGTGCAGGCTTTGCAAAAACAAATTCTTTGTCTTGTCTTGTTCAATGTCATTCCTTTACTGATTGTTCTCTTCATCCTCTCCCTTAAAATGCTGTGTTTTGAATTTGTAATTAGTAATGTCTGTCAGACTGCAGTGGGACTTCTCATGTTTTTCTGTAAC
Organism: Rhabdornis inornatus; assembly: GCA_013397075.1. Taxonomy (NCBI): domain Eukaryota; kingdom Metazoa; phylum Chordata; class Aves; order Passeriformes; family Rhabdornithidae; genus Rhabdornis; species Rhabdornis inornatus. The sequence goes on along the minus strand of VWZS01002160.1, from coordinate 444,091 downwards.
TCTTCCTTGTCATTCTGTCTTAAAATTTAGCTGATGGAAAGAATTCCACCTTCAAATATGTTAAAGATGTTGAAGCAATACTTAGGATTTCTGAACCTTTATTTGAATTTGAGTTTCCCAATCAAGGTGTCAGAAAAATACAGGGAAGTTGGCTTACACTGACTGTGTCAAAAGCTTGTTTAGAGGTTTCCAAGAGTATTGTAATGGGATCATATAGAATGGTGTAGTTCATATCAAGTAAGAACAGTAATTACCTTGTAACACAATTTGAGTGTGTTAGACTAGAAAATTCTTGAAATTGCTTTTTATTTGTGAAGGTGGCAGTTGTAGGCTGCTTAATAGGAGCCAGTTCTAGCCTTCCTCTAAAACTAGAGGCAAAAATAGTGATAGCATCAGATTGATGCTATAATGTCATGCATCAGAGTGCTTATAATGCCTTAATGTTTTCTTCTGGTAAAGTAAAACAGTGTTGTTGAGGCATGGGTAAATGAATTAGCAATCCAGGATTTATCTGCTCTGGGACAGACCATGTTCAGTGAACTGAGATAGAGAAAGATAAGGAATAATCACCAGTGGTGCTCATCATCAGGCAGTTGGGTTTTGCACTAGTTGATGAATGTGCTTCATACAGACAGTGTCAATAGAGTGAGCATTTGCAGTAGTTGCAAAAACTCACAGCTGGGGAAAGTTGGACAATTCCTGTTCAGTTTTATACTTTCTGCCATTCTGAAGATCAATGGAATTGTTATTTCCAAATTGCCCCAGGCACTTGTCTAGTACTGTGTAGGGGAGTGTCCAATTTTGGATGCAAGGAAACTTCATCTTTGCCAAAGCAGAAGTATTGAATTTCTACCCGCATCCCTTTAAAACCAGCACATTTTTCTGTGACAGGAAGTATTCCATTGAGATTTGCTGGGTATCTACAGCACAGAGAAATTTCACAGTAAACTTTAAACAGAGTTTGTGGAAGTAGGATGATAGTATGTAGGTCTTACCAAAGGTTCTATAAAACCTGCCTTGTAGTTTTAAAGAGCCTGTTTGGTGTGTCAGTGCTGTATCATACAAGCTCATGTTCCTGCCCTTCTTTTGTGCCCATAATTGTAATGCAACTGGAGCGAGCAGTCAAAAGCAGCCTTCAGAGAATGTGTATTTGCACAGGTATGCTGAAGTGACTTCCAGCACTAACTATGCTCGTGTTTTCTCCCCATAATTGATTTGACATATTTATGTGTATCCAGTAACCTCAGCTTTTCAAAGAAAAAACCTGAATTTTCTGTGAAGTGGTTATTTACCTTTAATATTCTCCCTTGGAGGCCTATAGCATTCAGTCAAAAAGATGGTTTGTTAGGATTCTAGCAAAATATAAATTATTGCACCAGTGATTAAAAGTAGCAGAGTCCTTCCACAATTCTGTGTTAAGCTTTCCATAGCAACATTGAGATAGATTTTGTATGCTTAAATATTGACATATGGCCCAGGTAGAGTGCCTAGTGAGCAGTTAGGACCTTTTCCACCCAAGTACATCGGTTTTTAAAGCATTTGACTAATTCATATACATATATATAGACACACTCTTAAGCTTTTCTTTTTTTTTTCCAAGTGTTGGTTTCTTCTTTAATCGTCACAAGCCTGTGGTCTTTACTAAGCTGTCAGTTTTGCCACTTTGTTATCTCTATAAAATATTCTTACAATTATCTAAATACCATAAATAATAAAAAATAAAATAAATACCATCAATAATAAAAAGTAAAATAAAAATAATAATAATTAAAAAAACCATAAATAATAAAAAATAAAAAAAAAAGCATAAAATTCCATAAATAATAAAGTGCTTCTGCTAAAGAAGGGCCACCCAGAGCCAATTGCCAGTGTTTGGTCACTCTCACATTGAAAGAGCGTTTTTTATGTATATGTTTAAGAGACTCAGCTCTGTCTGCTAGTAAGATACATCCTTTGGTTCAGTGTAGGAGAGAAGGGCAAAAATCCTGGAAATAAATCCAACATTTTCTTTTTCTAAGCATCTCTTACTTTTTGTTAAGATTATTTAACTTTCATAGAAAATTAGACAGAGAATTGTAGATAATTAAATAGATATAAATGCACATTGCTGATGCTGATGTTCTGAAGTGCTTTCATTAGCAATGTACTATATCCTCCCCATGTTTTATAGCTAAATGGGCTATTGTGTCCTATCATGGGCACTAATGTTCTCCAGAAAAGACATGAATCTTGATTTTTGTGTACATAAGCCCTCTTTTAATCTCATAAATATTGTGAGCACGACTTCAGTCAGTAAAAGAGCTAGCTTCGTCCAGGGCTCACAGATACTGAGAAAAGGATAAATGGCTTCAGGTGGCTTTGGATTGAGGTGGCTTCTTCTTAAGGGAAAGATATGGGACATCTTGTTTTCCAGTTCAGAAATTTAATCAGAATAAAAAGTTAATAGAAGTGACTAAGTTTATCAAGAGAATATTTTCGTCTGGTTTAAATAATGCTGTTCTGTTTCACTTGCACCTCTAAAAAATCTGGTCTCATGATCCAGATGTTAGAACTGAAAACTGATCATGATTGTGAACCCCTAAGTTATAAACAAAGTAATTTTTAAATTTTCTGAGCATCTGCTATTTCAGTGAGTATTTAAATCTTTCACTCTAAATAATTCATCTATTTGGAGGAGAGGTTTAAAGGTGTTGGACCTTTTCATTACTTTAGCCTGGAGTATTTTTTCATAGACACTTCTCTTTTAGTAGAATGTTGCCATCCCCGCTATAGATCCCACAGGGAGTTCATGATCATGAAACCACTCTGGGCTCACAGTGGCAATAGGCTGAGGCTCAGACAGTGTCCACTTAACAACTTCTTTTGATACTCCTCTGGGAGAGTCTACAGTCACCTTGTGCACAATGGAAAAAATGCATTAAACTTTGAACAGTTGTCCAATTATTGGTTGTATTCTTTCCTATTTTTTTTAATTTTATTGGATACATGTGGGAATACAGATTTGATCAGGATTTTCTTCTAAATCATCAGTCATTTTCTGGTGTCATGAAGACAATAGACAAAATTCTGTCTTGGAGAACCTTGTCTCTGTGAGTAGTAGAGTTACAATTATATGAAAATGTTGTATTTAAAAGAGTGTGTGTATTATTGTAAATCGGTATACTAGATATATTTGATTTCAAAAAGCATTGTAGGTCAAGATTACCTTATAGCTGCAGATTTCCTTATAAATATCTAGTTGAATTGATTTCCTGTTCTTTTGTGTCTTCAGTGAAAAGTCTAAAGTCGAGCACACAGTTTTGAGATGATACAGATAAAATATGTGGTGATACCGAATTTTTTAAAAAGTCTGCTTTTAGTCGTATGAAGCAGAATGTCTTCTCAGCCTTTCTCATTAGTATTTCCTGATAATTGCTTCTAGCATTATGCTTTAAGGAACTCATATGTTAGTTCATCGCATGCCAAATTTAAGATGTCATTCTTTTTTTCTTTTGGATAGATAACCAAAGTCTGAAAACGTCTTCCAGTTGTCCAGCTTTCAGATATGATCTGAGAGCAGGTGACTTTCCAAATGCATAGCTCCAGTCAGAGGGGAGGCTCTGGCTTGATAAAATGTTGCCTGCTTATGGAAATCTCATTAAAATCAGCTATTGGAGATTTTTTTGTTACACTGAATATATGTGTATTTTTTTTCATAAATAGGTCATCTTAAATCAAGTTCATGATGTCAATGCCCATGAGCAGTGAAGCAGCCCAAAATTGTGGGCTCACAGTCATTCCAACATCTTCTGCTTCATTTGTGCTGTTGAATTATGGATTTTCTTTTCCCAGTTAACATGTTTTGGAAACACAGTTGTGTCATTCTGTGTGATTCACTCTAAAATCCGATTCCTAGTAGGAGGGCTTGGATTGTGAAAGAAACAAAGGAATCATCTTAATTCTTACCTGCTGGCAAATTGCAGGTCTCCGGTGACAACCAGTTACTGGAGTAACTGTCTGCACAAGCTAATGTAGTTTTATATATAATGTATTGCAGAGCTAGTGTGTCAGTCTCTGTAATTGTTTTCCAGAGGGATTTAATCACTAAAGTCTGAATTGCATCACTGTGGGCAGGTATCCTGAGGGGGATGGTGAAATAAGCCTCTAATGCCAATGGTGTACTAAATTTTGTTTGAAGCATAGCTTGCTTTCCAGAAGTGCAGAGGGAAAATTCACAGGTGTTTATTATGGTCAGGAGTATCTGTGGTGTTCTTCCTTGGCAAGTTGTTACTATTGGGATAGAAAAGGAAAAAAATTACAGAGGATATGTGATTTTACAGAATGGCTGGGTTGATGGAGATGTTGCAGTAATGTCCTGTCAGTTCCCATGCACAATTACATGTGCATGGGATTACAAATGAAATGACCTTCAATCAGTGCAGTTTTCTCCTGCTTGTGATTCTCATATACCCAGTTTCATTGAAAAATGCATTTTTCTGAATAGTGATGCATGGGCAGGCTTCCAGTTCTTGCTCTGTTCTGCTTCCTTCTTTTAAATCATGAGTATGAAAGACAGTGTAAAAGGCATCAGAACTGGCCATATCCCACTTCATAGATATATTTGGTGAATTTAATAAATGCATCTCTTTAGATTACTCTGAGAACCTAGGATACATCTGGCCTATCAAATGCTAAAACTGCAGTTAACAAATAGGCAAAATACTTATTATCTGGAGCAGGCACTGCACAATTCAGTTTTGTTAAATTTGAATTTAAATTTTAAAATATTCTCTTTTGACCAAGGATATCAGCTGCTGATGCCTATTTCGGGCTTACCTAGAAACAGAGGCCAGACAAAGTTTAAAGGATAAAAGTGGATAAATTTCATGAAGGACCTCCAGGCAGTTTAAGGGCAGACAAAGCCTCCCAAGGGGCTACACCCAAAATGGATGATGGTCACAAGTTTTTCAGACAGATATAAGTTTGGTCTATAAGCATATCAGAGGTTCATCCTCAATTACAGCTTCAGGTAATTAAGCTCCCCTCTCCCCAGTTCACTTCTGTTTATACTTTTCAGGGCCAGAGGCAGATGGTGTCCTTGGATCTCAGGCCTAGAAGGATTGTTTTGTCTGACCAAAATGTGAAGAGAATTAACTAATACTCTATATGGAGTTCAGAGTTACACACTAATGCAGTACAGGATCTGAAAAATACAAAACCTAAAATCATAAAGCATCACTGCAACAAGTTAATGTACAGATTTTTAATATTTTTTATGGATTATTTAGTGCCTCCAAGATCAGTACACATCAAAAATGGTTTTGAGATTCACAATCTGACCTTTAGAAATGTATGTAGAAAATGATAGATACCTGACTTTTTTCAGAAACTGGTAGTTTTAGGTCCTACTGCAGTTTTAAATTGTGTTGTGTATTGTAAGTTTGGCAAGTAAATACCATTATTTTTATCAGTAAGTAAGACCAATAAATAATTTATAAATAAAATAAATAATTATTTTCAGAAAATAAGACAATAAAATTCTGTAGCAATATTTCATAAAAAGGTTTTTTTTGCAGAGTAGTTTCACTTATAAGCTTTATAAGGTACTTAAGAGGGAAATGTACTTGGTTTTTTCTACTTCACACAAGCTTGAGCAGGAATAATGATTGCTGATTAATCTGGCAGTAATATCAGTGACAATTGGTTGGGCTGTTTATTTGTTTTAATTTAGACTATTCGGCTTATTTTAAAGTACTTAATGATATGTTCATTTGGAATTAAATGTGGAGTTAAATTTAAACTTGGAGAGTTTGTCGCAGTGCCTTCTTTGGATCAGGATGGTTGATATACAATATATGTTCTGGATTATGGTATAATTTCAATTCAAATTTTTCCCCAAGTATTTTTTAATGTTATCCTGTCTACCTTCATATCAGGTTGTTTCCATGTCTTACTTGGAGAGGAACTGTTTAATTTAACCAAATTGAATGAGGAGGGGATGAGAGAAAGGGAAGGAGACAACAGAAATTGACAAAAAGGCATGTTGTGAAAGGGAAGAGCAGGGTCTTTAATTTCTGTTAAATAACTCTCAGAGATGACACAAGCTTTAATGCTTCCTGCTTTGAAGTGAGGAGGAAATGCAGTTATTAATCAGATGACTGGCTGTTAAATACAAAAAAAAATTATAGATGTGCACTTAGCTACAGCCATATGTTGAGATTTAATTTTAGTTAATAGCTAGTTTGTGTAGTTGTCAGATAACTATGGGTCTGTAGTAATTATAAGTTTCTGTCACTGAAGGTAAAGAGTGTCATACCAGCCTTCTAGGAAAATTAGACAAAATTTCAGACCATGAGTTTCATAGCAGGCTGATGAAGTGGTGTGAAAATTGTCATGAACCTTTGCTCAGAGTGCTCAGTAATTGCATAGCCACATACAAAACTAAATTTGCATTGAAGTCCATCCCTAATGAAAAAGACACTGAGGTAATTTTGAAATCAATCATTACTTGGTAATAAGTGTTTTCCTGAATTGGATTACCCAAGCTTTAAGGACTCTTCTGTACCAGAAAACCTGTGATTTACCTGCACAAGGACAATCACTTTGTATATTAGTTGAACATCTTTGGGGATTTTAATGATTTAAGACAAAATGTCTGCAAGGTAAATTTAACTGAAACATTATTCCATCTACCAGCTGGCAGGAAGAAACTCACTTGGGTTGTTTTTATGATGTGATTCAGGAAAAAGCAAAATCCACATGTGCTGAAATAGAAGGAGCAAGAAATGGGAAAGAAATGGAAGTGCTAAAGTTGTGATTTTTTTTTTTAATTTGAGAGAACATGTTCTTTTTAGCATTGTTCTAATTATTGCAGCTATTCTCCAGTTCAAATGTTTATTTTTTCTAAAGTTAGGTTCTTAGCTATCAAGGTGTTGTCTAAGGCTATGGGATACTTATTCTCTTATTATCTTCTAGAAAAAATATTTTAGGTCAACTGTTTCATGATACTCCAAATGTTCACTTTCTGAGAATTTGAAAAGGGCAAACTCTTTTCAACTTATTTAACTAAGTTATCATACACATAAGAAATTTCTGAAATGTGGAGGGTTTTGGCTGCTACTTGCTCTTACCTAGTGGTGATATCTCTGAAGGACAGAAAATAAGAACTATGAAATGCATTTTTCCATGGTTCTTGCTCTTTCTGTCTCCCTTTAGTCCTGAGGGAGAGACACATTGCAGTGGAAAAGTTTCCAGACAAAAAGACCTGTGGCATAATTTCACGGGCTGTCGAGGAGGTGAAAAAAAAGCTTAGATCTGATGGCGTGGTCACGTTTCTCTGTCAGTATGGATCTGAGCACTGAAGGTTGGGCTCATTTCCAGTGTTTCACAGCAATGATCTACCATATCACTCCTCTTTCATCATCTTCAAAACATGCAGGCAACAAAGTCACTCCTCTACCCTCCAGCACACAGTTCCCTTTCAGTCACGTTCTCATCGGAGTCTCTGTAAATTATATTTGACTTGTACTCTACAAATAAATGAGTTCAGTGCTGAATGCCACAGAATTGTGTTTTGTAGCTTGATAATGTTGTAATTAGGACTCATGGCAGTATGTTAACATCATGATCATGCAGTGTTTGATTCAGCAAAACATCTTAAAATAACAAAATGCTTGACATTCAGTGGAGCTTCACTCTTTGTGGTAAGGCACGGGAGGTCTTGTTTTCATATTTACCAGTTTGGGGGAGTTTTGATTCATGCAGCTGACAAGATGCAGACACTCAAAGTTGGTTAAAACCTGACTGCATTAGGTCAGTGCAACTGCTTTAGAAGCTAACATGACATTGAGTTAGCCCATAAAGTAGGCATACAATTGAAAGCTGCAGTTAAACATGTTACCTCTTAGCACATTCACTGTAATAAGTGATTGTGTTGATGTTCTTAGTGAATCCTAATTGTGCATGTGCATGATTTAAGATGCCTTCAGACTGGATTAAGGCAATATGTGTGCCAGTGCAAATGAAGCTGTTGCTGTGACTGAATTGCTCTGTAATTTCTGCTGTTGAGAAGAACAGGAAGGTTGTTGACACTTTTTTGTTTTGACCTTTTGAAAGCACATGCTCAAAAGGAAGTAGCTTTGGGAAAAAAGGACATGTTCAATTCAGACTGAATGGTGACTAATGATAAGTGAGGCAATAAGACTCTGCATTTGTACAAGTTTATTTGAGCTGGTTCCAAGCCATCTTTGTTGGATCAAATATATGTTCTACTGGCATTTTAGAAAGGAAGTTTGATGTTGGGTCAAAACTATGGCATATAATTTGGTGATAATTTAACTAGTCCTAATTAGGGGTGTTTTGGGTGCACTTAATTTCTAATCTGGTTTAAGAAATTGTTTTCTGGAACTCCACAATTACAATTGCCAATTTTAAAGCTGCTTTTCAAGTATATTCAATGCTCTTGGCACATAATAGTGATTGCAGAGCTTTTCATCTAGTAGATGGACTCCTTGAAAATACGACAAACAAATATTGTAATTATTTTTTGAAACTTTAAACAATAAACTATGGACTAAATAAAAATTGAGGTTTGAAGGATAGTTAATGGGTTGTTGGCACTCCAGGACAGCAAGAGAAGCTGTTCCATATGAAATTCTTGTCATTATAGCTGTACCAGTTAAGGGCTGGGAAGTATGTCCCAGAGTTCAACATTGGAAACAATTTGTGTGACAGTAGATAAGGTTATAACATAACATGGGTTTTGCCACTCCAAGACTCCATCAACTTTGTTGGGATGTATCATGATATCTTTTCTAGCACAGTGCTTTTTGCAAAGATTTGCAAATAGAACTGTGGTGTTGGGGCATTGTAGACAAATAGCTTGTAACAATCCAGTATTTATCAGAAGATTTTGTAGTAAATTGTATTTATTTTCTTCAGCTCTTTCTTTACTTTTGGCTCCATTTGCCTCTTTGTGGGATAAGAGAATAGTCTTGAAAGGAGTTTGGAGTGGTATTACACTTTTATCCAGTTCTCCAAACATATTTCACTTCAGTTTTTCTAGATGCTGTTGTTGAGGAGTATTGACCCATGAGGAAATGACTGCAGTGAGGCCAAGAATGAGTGAAACTTGCTTAGGTGTTATGAGAAGTCCAAGAAGCATCTTATTAAAGTACTAGAAGTGAGCCCGTCTCTCATCCTGAGAAAGAAAAGGTTTAGGTGCCTGAAGGAGAATTTTGAGTGTCTGGAGGAGAAGCAGCAATTGTGTGCCCTCACACCAAATCCAGAGCTGGTGGGAGGTCTGAGGGTGTGGTCTTTTCCCATGGTCATGGTTGCTTTTGAGCACATGCTTTCAGAGAGACGGAAAGATTTGCCATCCTCTTTATTTTTCTCAGTGGCGGGGCTTAGCAGAATGCTACAAGGAGATAATGAGCCAAGTGAAAAACATTTATTATAGGGAGATTCTCAGAGAGTTTTGTCCTGTTGGTTTGATGTGAGATGAAATTTTGAGGAGCAACCTAGGATCTCTGTATTTTCAGCACCTGATGATAAGATAGTCACAATACAAATAAAACCCCTGAAACAGTTTGAATGCACATTCTTATCCTTGCTTATTTAGGGATTTGTCTTTTGCACGGTGGGGGAATTGAGTTGGCAGCTGCAGATGGAGGAGTCCTGTGTTGATGAATGGATATATGGCTTTCCATTAGTGTAACTGATGGTTCAAGTAGCCATCAATACTTGGAACAAAATCAGCCCTGAAAAATTGATCGTGGACTTTAATAGTAGTATTAATAACTGGAAATCCTAAGGCAAACTTTTTTAACAGTTCAACGATTGAAGCAATTGTTTGTGAATCATTTACTCAATGCAGACACAGCTGCCTCAGTGTGATGGATTCCAGCAGTTTCTATGCCAGGCACTTCCAATTTCTCACTGTCATTCAGTGTCTGATTCATCCTGTCAGATGGGCTTGACTCATGTGGCCATTGTTTCCCTGCTTGTAAAATGGATGTGATCATAATCTGCTGGTTGTATTATCTGTCTGCCTCACTTGAGCTGTTGTGCAGGTCAGTTCCTCTCCATGCTGTGTGCCACAACTGAGTGAGAAACAGCAGAGCTAGCAACGATGTGCTCCCACTTGGGTAGCCTTGAGAGAGACTTTGTGTGTGATCACTCCCAGCCCTCAGAAATTTGGATATAATGATGGTATCATTACCATCATTACTAGCTGTTACTAGCCCAGCCATGCCTGCACTTTGGCCTCTCCTGAGTGCTGTACCAGTCCTGGTGCTGCTCCTCCACTGCCAGAGCTCCTTCCCCTCTGTGCACCATTTGTCCCTTTCCAAGGGCAGGAGCTGTCTGCAGGTGGCACTGAGTGAGTCAGCAGCAGAGTACGGGCAGTTGTACAGGATAGACACTGGCTGGGGCACAGCTTCTCCAGCACCAACCCCTGCCACTGCTGCCTGAGCTCCAGGTGTCTGCAGTTACCCCACACCGTGCTCTGGGGATGGGGAGAGCAGTGGGAACAAGGGCAGCTGTGCCCCAGAACCATTCCAGTGGCCAGGTTTTGAAAGATCTGTGGTCACAAGGATGCTCAGTACGGTAACACTGTCTCATGTGGTCCATGATGACATGGTGTTAGTGTTCTCAGCTGCTGTCATCTGTGGCTCCCTGCAAGGCACATGGACACCAGACTCCTCCATCAAGCCACTAAAATCCAGCTCTCTTTTGTAAAGTTTTTTTATCCTTATCTAATGAAAATAACATATCACGTGATAGTGTCTGCTCAGAGTATCAAGGTGCTTCATCTGTCTCTCTTCTGATAAAAGGAGGTGGTTTAATTTGAAAAAAGATTAGTGTAAGTGCAGTTTGGAGACAAAATCAGATTTAACTTCTATGCTGAAGATTTGGTAGGTGTCATAAAATAGTACTGGTTTCAGTAAAATGAACATGAAAAGAAAAACAATTCAATGTGACTGACATAGATTTTCTATACTGTCCTAGTAAGTCATTCTAATGGACAAATTACATCACAGAATTAAATTTTCTATTCACATTTGTCTTAGTAGCTGCTCAAGTTTAAACTGGAAAACTGATTTTAAAATGTTATTTTACAAGCTTCAGAACCCAAGCTGAGGTTGCAACCTTTTGTTTATTTTTGATGTTCTGAATTTGGTATTAAGGGAATAGGGTAGCAGAGAATTTCATCAGCTGTCTCAAGGTGGCCTTTGAGAGATGTATTACAGAGCAGAGCCCTACTGCATCATCGTTGATGGAGGCACTGAAGCAGTGGCACCTCTAATGCTTGTGAGGTGGTAAGGGTCCTTATTGAGGGTGCTGCATGGTTGCATTGTGCTTCTGTGGTATGAAACTTCATGGTGTAAAGCTGGGAGAAACATAACATTCAAAAGTTTTTGCTGAGGTCTCTAAAGCTGTGGTGTGTATAGAAAACTAGATGCCCTTAATCACTAATATTACTAGGAAATGAGTGAGCCCCTATGGAGTGGCATAAAGGGTTTAGCAGCAGAGTGGTGATTCATGTCCCTGACTTGCTACATGGTAGAGATGTGGGTGTGGAGTAGTGACAGTCAGGGGGTCCTTAATGAAGTGCAGAGAAGACAGTCTTAATAAAAGCTGATGCATCATCAGCTGCCTTGTGTGTTCTCATGTGCTCACTTGCACTCTGTTACAGTCTCCTGTTATGAACTATTTAGCTCTGTGACACTTTCTCACTCTTGGTGCCTTATTAGCAGTTATAGGTCTGCATTGCAATTGCTTACTCAAATGTGCTCTTGTGCCGGAAGTTCCCTCAAAATACTTGCAAATACTGTGTTTTTCCTGCAAAAACAGATGTCAGTGAAGCAAGGGGGATCAAGAATGGAATTGTAGAATAGTTTTGGTTGCAAGGGACCTTTTAAAGGTCATCTACTCCAGCTCTCTCTGCAATGAGCAAGGACATTTTCAACTAGATCAGCTTGGTCAGAGCTTTGTCCAGCCTGGCCTTGAATGCTGCCAGGTACAGGGCATATACCACCACCCTCCTTGTAAAAAATTTCTTTCTTGTATCTTATGTAAATTTCCCCTCCTTCAGTTTAAAACCATCACCCCATGTCCTATTGCAAAAGGCCCTGATAACAAGTTTGGCCCTTCTTTCTTAGAGGCCCCCTCTCAGTATTGAAAGGCCACAGTAAGGTCTTCTAGGACCTTCTTCTTCTCCAGGCTGAACAGCCCCAGCTGTCTCAGCCTGACTTGATAGCAGACATACTTCAGCGTTCTGNTGCAATGAGCAAGGACATTTTCAACTAGATCAGCTTGGTCAGAGCTTTGTCCAGCCTGGCCTTGAATGCTGCCAGGTACAGGGCATATACCACCACCCTCCTTGTAAAAAATTTCTTTCTTGTATCTTATGTAAATTTCCCCTCCTTCAGTTTAAAACCATCACCCCATGTCCTATTGCAAAAGGCCCTGATAACAAGTTTGGCCGTTCTTTCTTAGAGGCCCCCTCTCAGTATTGAAAGGCCACAGTAAGGTCTTCTAGGACCTTCTTCTTCTCCAGGCTGAACAGCCCCAGCTGTCTCAGCCTGACTTGATAGCAGACATACTTCAGCGTTCTGATCTACTCTGTGGCCCTCTGGACTCACTCTAACAAGTCCATGTCTTTTCTGCTCTGACAGTAGAGGAACCTTGGTGTGAAAAGGGGGTAGGAGTAATGAAGCACACACAATCTCTGAGCTTGTTTTTAACATGGAGTTGAACAGTGTGTCCTGTACACCTGATGGAACTGAAAAGTGCTTTGGTTGTTCTCACTTTCCATCAAGAAAAAAAAACTCTACTGCATAGATAATACTCCATAGCTTTGGGTGCTGGTTGCTTATAAAATAATTTGCCTGCTACTACTACTAGTAGGTGTCTACTACTGCTTTTTAGCAAAGAGCTGCTTCAGTGTTACGATGAAGTTATATATGTTAAAAAATCAAATATTTTTTCAGATTTGATGTGTTTATAGTAAATCCAGTTTAATACAGTGGCTGGTGTAGAGATTTAGGATTTAAGTTGTGATGAGCTTTGGCAGTGAGTATTTAAGAGGAAGGAGAAATTACAAAGATGTTCCTTCCTGTGGATCTCTTTCCAGTTGAGTTATGGGACCATGTTGAGTTGAAGGGAATTGTTTTGTGCTTCCTTTCAAAGTGGCTGGGAAGAGCCCAGCAAGGTATATAGCACAGATCTGTGATTTGTTATGTGGTGGAAATGTGGGTGGGAAACAGCATTGAGCAATTCTGGTTGATGTTTCAAAAAATTGCCTTAGCTGCAGTGCTTATCATGGGGTTTTGACTATTCCAAGCCTTAATATTTTTATTTATCATAAGAAAACAGGATCTCAAAACAGGGAATTCTTACTTGAATAGCATTGAAAATAGGTCGTTAGATATACTGGCTCTTTCAGATAATTTCTGCATTGACATTTCCTTGCAGATGAATTACTTCAGAAAGAACAAAACTACTCTGATGACGTTTTGGCCAATATGATCAGCGAACCCAGAATCAGCTATGGAAATGATGCTCTTATGCCTTCATTGACGGAAACAAAGACTACAGTTGAACTTCTTCCAGTGGATGGAGACTTCAGCCTAGATGACCTTCAGCCATGGCATCCCTTTGGAGTTGATTCTGTTCCAGCCAATACTGAAAATGAAGGTAAGTACAACTGGGGAAGAAACCACAGAACTTTCTGATCTGAGCTTTGTGGTTTCTCTCCACATTGTTCCCTGAAAATTAGTATTTTTCTTGTAAGTGGATAGAGGTTCTGAAATGTACATTTGTAACTAATCTACTGTGTCAGTTGTGTCTATTTGATGGAACAGAAAGTCCTGACTAAAATCTGTAATTCAGACACACCATAAATTTCAGAGTTGAGCTTACTTGCCTTCAGAAACAGCCAGTAATAAATTCTAGGAGATTATTAGTAACAGTCTTATAAGATACATGGCAATGACTGAAGGGAGATAGATAAGTTGTCAGATTTGTGCCATGATGAAATGAGTGTTTTATTTAAGGTAGAGCTTTTTATTTGCTGGTATGAAAATAATTACAATTCCAGCTTACTCCTAGCAGACAGATAATGCTATTTCACTCCATACATTGGCTGTCTGGAATATACTGCAGAAATGTTCCTGTGTGTGCATCAATACAACTTGGCTAGTGAAAAGGTTTTTCCTGAGGAGTTACTATATGTTGTTCATGGACTACTTCATTGAAGTGACTGCATGCTACTTGAATAATCCATGTAGAATCTGGAATTCATAGTTCACTTAGGCACTGGAGCCAATAAATCAGAAACCTGAGGGACTTCGGTCATGTCATTCAAGTTCCTCCTCTTGCTTTTGTTTTCCTTTGTTTAGCTGCACTGTTACTAGTACTGAGTTAATCATATCAGTTAAAGTTTGATACTGCAAAGCCACAGTACACACAGAGCCTTGAACTGCAGAAGTCTTCTCAGGCAAATCTGTGATTTGTAACTGAACTGCACAGACATTAACATCTTCCTCAAGTCTTTTGAAACCACTGGCTTAGGCTGTACCTTCTCTCAGAATGAGTTCTGAGATCATCCTTAGGCAGTTAGTCTCATTCCAGCACAGTGAGTGACTGTGAGCAACTGGGTGTGTGGGACATAAGCATGGATTTGCCAGGTCTGGTGTTGGTGCCAGGTGAAATCAGTGGAATCAGAAATAGATTTGCAATCAAAGTTTGTCCCAAGAAGTCAGAGAAGCCTAGGATCAGGCAAAAGACCTGGACAAAGGTCAGTGGGGCAGACATTTAGCAGATCTGAGGGGAAGAGGAGAGGCTGGTCAGGAGTGGGGCTAAAATCAGAGAACCAGGGAGTCAGCACTGCAAGTTCGGGACCAAGTAAAAGAGCAGAGCCAGAGCAAACTCAACAGACCAGCCAGCAGGAAGAACCAGAAGGCAGGAGATGGTGACAAGGACTCCAGCTGTGTCTGAAGGGCACTTGCAGCCAAGTAGCATGCCAGGCAGTGACAGCAGCTGGCTGGAGCACATCAGGCACTGGCAAGGGGTACAGATGGCTCACAAGCTGGCAGGCTGAACTTCATTTTCCTGGGGAAGGAGCTGCAGCTTGCTCTCACAAGCTAGCTAGCACTAGTATCAAGGCTGTCTGCCAGGAGCAGGTCACAGTCTGGCTCATGTCTGTCCTGCAGGAATTTTCAGTTGCAGCTTTTGCTCCAGTTTTTTCCATAGCTGAGGCATCCAGGGCATCAGTTTCTATACTTGTTGCCTGCTTTCATAAAACATGGTTGGGATTCATTATTTTTGATGTCTGTCCTCTTAGCTCTCAAAATATATTGATTTCAGCCACCAGGTTTAGAAGTTATTAGGTAGACAGGTGCCCCGAGATGTACCCATAGTTTAATCACACAAGCGTATTTTTCCTTCAGAAACCTGTCTAAGCTCAGAATCTGATAATGAAAGGTACTTATAAGTGAACTGAATTCCCACAGGCAACTATACTGAGCACGGTTCTCCTTTTCAAATACATGGCAGCAAATAAGAAACAAAAACTCTCCTGCCTGGAGCACCATACTCAATTATTAGGCCTGTGTGTTTTAATGCAGTGTATGGTTTGTTGCAGCACTTACTCTTTCATGCTTTCAAGTTGTTGGGGTTTAGTTTTGGATTTTTATACCAGGATTGTATTGTATTCGTCATGAACTTATTGCAGCAGTCAATTAAGTTAGGCTAAGCATTGTGATTGTTCAAGTAGGCACAGTTAGAAGTGGAAATCATTTGGTGACTTAAACTTCTTCAAGTCCGTCTTGTTTCCCCTTCTGTGTCCTCTACCCAAACCACAACATTCTTAGTGTGATCATACCAAGAATACATTCTTTCTTTAGAGACCATTTCTATACCTTTGCCCATAGCATCAAAGGGGAATTTCACAGCTTTATTTTTTTTCCTTTGTGTTTGTCTCCCACCTCGTTTTTCCAGAATCCCGGGACTGACTGTGTCATTTGTCTTCCCTTCCCATGCCTGTTTTCTTCTTTGATAGTGATCTTACTTCAGGCTTTTTCTACCTTGCTTCCAAAAAGATGTTTTTGTCTTCTTATAATATGAAGTATATATGTATAGTAATACAATTGGAAGTAGCAGGAAGTTAATAACAACTGACCTAATTTTCTCCTCCTCTTTTTTTTTTCTTCTAATGAACTGATGAAATTAAAATACCACAACCCTCCCCCCTAAAATTTCTTATTATTCATTCCCATGCCTGTTTCCTTCCATGGCCATGATCTAATTCCAGGTTTCACCCAGAGATATTAATAATGTATTGGATTGGTATGTTGCCATGTAATCTTAAGGTTTCATAACTCCATTTGAAATTTTCCCAATGTAAACTGCATGTTTTAAAGAACAGGTTTTATGCAAATAGTTTATTTTCCTAGAATTGCTTTAACAGAAGAGTAAGTGAAAAATAATCTAAAAATAAATAGACTTTAAAAGTCTAGCATAACTCAGTATTTTCTGCAAGTATATTGTCACTTGTTTTTCCCTGAGGTAGTTTCCCTGGAAATGTTGATGGAAGTTAATCTAAAGCAGCAGGTAATATACTGTATGGACATCCAGCATGCTGTGACACAAGTTTGGTTAACAAAGAAAGCACTTTCTGAGAACCATACAGAGGCACCATGAAAAATGCCAGGAAACTGTATTTCAGCAATGCAAAATGCATCTTCAGAGTGACCCCCAACAGCTGTGAAGCTCTGACACTGCCAAGCCCTCTGGGCATTTTGCTGATGACTATCTGGGTTTGCTGGTTTACCCTTTGTGTTTTAGCTTGCAGGTTACAGGGAGCCTTAATGTCTGTATCTAGTATTTATCTAAAGTGAGCTTCCTGTAAATGTACTGTGTTATCCTTATGATTTGTTCAGTTCCTCCCTTCAACAATGTTCTTGATAGGTGAGCATCACATGACACTCCTCACCTGCTGGTTTGTACTAGTTTTTTATGTACTTTTCTTCTACTTTTGAAAAGAGAAGTAAACACATTCTCTCTTGCTTTTCTGAGATGTATTAGTATTAGGTAAAGGCGGGAATGTGTGGCCTCTATGAAGCCTGAGTAGTCAGTGTAAATAAACATGTACCAGCCTAATTTGATGAGTCTATTTGGACAATGTATTTTCGGTCTTATTTCTGTGCCCGTAGAAGTATATTCAAGAGAAGTAAAATTCTGGAGCATCAAAGTGAATGCACTTTTATAACAACGCACAGTACATATTTGAGTTTTGATTATTGATAAATGCTGTAATAGGTTTAAATTTCTCCCCTCTTCATTAGCTGTTGTGATGATGTGGGCTGGTGAGGGGTAGCAGGTTGACCACTGGCCAAACGCCAGTGCACTCACAAAAATCATCTACTCATCTTCCTCTGCTGTAATTGAGCAGAGGAGAAAATAATCAGTTAAAATACAGCTCGTGGGGTTGAGA
The DNA here is from genome assembly GCA_013397075.1 of Rhabdornis inornatus. NCBI lineage: Eukaryota > Metazoa > Chordata > Aves > Passeriformes > Rhabdornithidae > Rhabdornis > Rhabdornis inornatus. Next base: position 426,615 of record VWZS01002160.1, on the reverse strand, counting down.
TAAGGATTAGGAGAAAATACTTCAGGGCAAGACAGGATCAAAACTTTAAAAGGGATAAAAGAAAACTGCATTAAAAGGAGAATGATAAGAACTAAAATAAACCTTTATAACACCTTCCTGCCTAAAGCCCCTCTTTCCTTCCCACCAGCAACACAAAGAGACAAAACCTGAGATTCTCAGTCAATCACTTCTAAAAAGGGTCTTTCTTCAGTTCACCCAGGGAGAGGAGTCTCTCCTGCTACACCATGGAGTCTTTCCCACAGAAAATAGCTCCCTGTGAACTCTTCCAGCATGGTTCCGATTTTCATAGGTAACAGTCCGCCTGGAAAAACCCTGTTTGCATTGTGAAATCCCTCCCGTGTCTTGCAGTCTTCCCACAACTGCTTTCATGGGCCATTTCAGTTTATAGGGTACAGTTTTTAAGGATGAGCTGTTCTAATATAAGAGCAAAGGGTCCTCTTCTTCTATCTCTGAAAGCAGAATTTCTCTCTGTCTCTCTATTCAAGTCAGACTACAACTTTTCAACATTACATTCTCCAGTTCTCATGGGCTGTGGGTGAACGCTACATTCCCCCATACAGGGAAACAGTTTGTTGTATTATAGTCCTCATCATGGCTTGCATAAGATTTTCAGCTCCAACACTCAGAACATCTCCTCCTCCCCTTCCTCCTTCTGAACCAGTCTGGTATCACCATGTTGTTCTCCTCACATGTCCCCACTTTCCCTTTTCTCTGACTCAGAAGAAGATTGGTGTCTGTAGGTTCATCTGTTCTCAGGTGGAGTTCTGCAGTATTGAAAACTAGATCTTATCCAGGCTCCACAAACTGGGGGAAACTCTCATTGTGCTTTTCTCTCTGTTGGTCATGAGATCTCTGCTGCGCCAGCTGAAACTCCACGGCTTTCTTCATGTGGGACACTGAAAAAAGAAGAGCTGCTGCCGTTTTTGTCCCTTTGTTTGCAGTGTGGCAGGTTAGGAACAGACAGACAAGCAAAGTCTGGGCTGGGCCAAGGTGCTGGTGTCCCCACGGCTCAGCAGCACCGGGATGGCTCCCCCAGCACCAGGGCCCTGCCCAGCAGCTCCCCGCTGGCCACCTCTCCAAAAGCAGGAAAAAGAAGAGAACTTCCCGTGGTTTTTCGTTCTTAAATGTTATCATAGAGGCATTCCCAGCTTCTCCAATTGGCTTAGCAGTGTGTCAGTTCTCAGAGCTAGCCAGATATTGGCTTTGCCATCCACAGAGGAAGCTGTTAACAGCTTCCTGCAGAGAATTACTTCAGTGGCTGATGTTTTTCCTCCTCACCAGCATCAATTTAATGTAAAACCAGCATATGAAGGAGAGCAGTGAGAAAACCCACAGACAAGATTTTCAGAGTTAACTGCTGTTTGTGCATATATCAGTATTGGGGCAGAGCAAGAAGGTTTTAAAATCCATCTGAAATTCAAAAGGTGGTAGCTCAGGGCTCTCCAGAAACCAGCCTTTCTTTGTATCGTGTCGCCTGGCATCGCAATCTGCTTTGCTAGACTCTTGGCTCTTATCATTTGCCTCCAATTTTTGCCCTGAATCTGATTTGTTACCTTGACCAGGTCTTTTCACTTCTGTGTCAGTTATGAAACGTGCCAGTGGCCCAGCCTTTCCCCCCTGTAAAGGGCTTCTAAAATTATAGATGACAAGAATTATTCATTACTAGTAATTTCACCTAACCACAAATACTGCATTACTCTGAGGTCAGGTCCGTGCTGCTGTACAACAGAAACTTCTTTCATCCTTTTCCACTTCAGCTACTCCTATTTCTGTTGCTATGCACAGGCTTCTCTCTCAGTTCTCCATAGCTGTTGCCGTGTAGGATTACAGAAAGGAGGGAAAAGAAACCCTCAGCCTTCTAGGGAGGATGCAGGGGCCAGGGTAACAGAGGAGAGGTCTGCAAGAGGAGTTTGGGTAATGTTTGTTTATCGTTGTTTCTTCCCTTGGGTCCTTGCCACTGAAAATTATTGCTGACCCACCTGAGGGTTGGTGCTGACAGTATTGAAAAATCTGTCAGAAGGCATAAATAGGAAAATACTCAAAACTGTGGTTTTTACTTAAGGATGGAAATTGTGTTTTGTATAGAGCTATGTAAGGGAAACAATTACGTGGTATGGTAGTGCCACTCTGAAGTGCTGTGAAGGAAAGTGCCTGTGCAGCACTAGACCAGCAAGCTCTGTGAAAGTTTGCCTTTCTGGAGACACAAGTGAGTCAGATGTGCTTTTAGTCTGCAGCTACTCTAAAGATGAGTTATTGGGTTTTATTCAGAGGCAAGAGCTCATGCAGTCATCTCCTGTGTGCAGAGGACGTGGGAGCCACTTAGGCTCTCACTTACAAGCGTGGTAGGTTGTTCGTCAAACCCACAGGAACACTAAGCCAGTGACACAGACAGACTTCCTGAGAAGATGGACAGTTCCATTGCTCAAATCAACAGTATCATCAGGTTTGTGTGATTTTCTGATGAGCAGTTCTTCTTGATTGAAAACTGTGGGTCTGCCAGATTTCCTGTGTTACTGTGTTTCACTTACTGCTGATAAAGGCTCATACCTGTATCCAGAAATACAAATGAATAAGAATGTATGTTTAAAATTCTGAATTCTAAGGAACAATGTAACACTTCATTTCAGAGCTTAAGTTCTTTGACACTGGCGAAGATTGGGTAGGTAAGGAAGGCAACACAATTGGAAAAAAAGAGAGAAACAAGCAAAAGAGAGGGGTAAAAATCTCAATCTTTTAATAAACATTTCCACTATGTTTGCACTTACTGAGGCAGTTGGCAGTGACTCAGATAGCTCTAAGTTTTGTGCATCCAGTTTTTCTATTAGTGCCAGTGAGCTCCATCAACTTGGGTTTCAGCTGATAAAACCTTAGTAGGGGAATAAAAGTGTTTTGTAAAACTGTATATGACACATATACATTCTATATATTCTATATATGTTCTACTTGGATAGAAATTTGTGTTTTTTCTTTGTTTCCCTTCCAAAAGCTGGGAGATAAATATGCTGTTCACAAATCAGAACATATAGGAATATTAATTGTATTTTCAAAATGCACTTTAATTTTTTTAAACGTTATAGCTGGTCCTGTAAAGAATCCCTGTTGAAGGGAAAAAGGAGGGATTCAGGAGGCTTTTAAGTCAATATTCATAAAGAGCAGCAGCAGGAACTCATCATATCCATTCTGGATGCCAGTTCTGATCAGAAAACGGGGAAAAGTTTGCATGTAATGAATAAGTCTGTGTTCTGTTGACAGAAATTCTTTAGTCTTAATGGTTTCTGACTTGAAGCAGTAACCAGAATACGGTGTAAAAAATGACACCTCAGGTGTGAAGCTTTCCTGGTGAAGTCTTACCCATCCCATCCTTTTACTTTCAGGATTCACGAAGGCAGATGTTTCCTAGTTGTTGCTTTGGTAACTGTTAATGCAGTATGTCTCTTCTGCACTGTCCCAACAGAAGAACCCTTGACTTTGTAATTTTGAGGGATTTTGTTTATTTTTGTTTGCTTTTTTGTGTCTTTTCTGCACATGCCTAGTTGAGCCTGTTGATGCCCGCCCAGCTGCAGACAGAGGACTCACCACACGACCAGGTATATGACTTGCATGGCTTTTACCTAACCTGTATTTTTCCAGCATGCATGTGGTCTGCTGGAGCTGAAATGATTTACCTTTGCTTTGGTGTACCCCTCTCACAAAATTTAATGCTATTCCACGAATGATGGAAGCATCATTCCCTCACAAATATTCCCCGTGTGAGTGCTGTCCATATTGAGGGCATTTGAGATGTGTGCTTGCAGTGGGAGTGGGTCCCATACCCAGAACTGGTTTGTGTCAAAGGTCTCATCCCTTCCAGAAATAACACTTTGGCAGGTGCAGGAGATGGTAAGCTTGGTACCCCTTTGTACAGACACTACTTCTAATTTGGGAATGTATAATGGAAATGTTGAATCCTTTATGTAGAGTGAGCAGGACTAATAAAGAATTAATGTGTACAGTTTCAGAACTGCAGCTGGCATAGATATTTTTTGTTATGGTACTTATCTTAGCTCCAAATCCCTAAAAATCGGTATTATCCATCTGGATTCACTGAGGACACCTGAGGACACAGCTATTCATTCCATTCTAGGACAGAGCAGGGTGATTGTTTCTCCTCTGTAGGTACCTCTGTCTTTGTATTGATTTCAGAACAATAGCAGATCTCTAGGCTGAGTCAGGCTGCAAATGTTTGGAAAAGTTAAAATGGGACAATCCCAGTTTCCAAAAGGAAAAATTATTTTAGCTTTTCATGCTACCTTTTTTTTTTGCTTTTGGGTTTTTTTTTCCTCTGGTTTTTGTTCAGAATTATCTGAAACTGCTAAAGCCATTGAGAGAAAACAGCCTTTTATTTCAGAAGAGGCTACTCTCTGACTCTTTGATGTAGTGAGAATATATTTTAGGGTCAGGATTATTTCAGGGTCACATCATAACTGTGTTTTCTTCCTTCAGATTATATTAAACTGATTGATCAGTATCCTTTTTCCCTTCGTCTTGTTTTCCAAGCATCCATTAGATAGCATCATGGACAGCACCTTCCTAGTGCTTTAAAATCTTAACTCACTCATTTTTAGCAACTACCAAAATTTCTACAGTGGGAGGTAAAATAAGCTCATCTGTTGCAGCAATTGGGATATGTGTCAGAACTGGCCAGGTAGTGTGCTCCTAGCACTGTTTTAGGAGTCTGACATCTTTACTTGTGCTTAGAGTCTAAATTCAGTCCATGAAGAGAGCCTGGAAAATACCAAAAATCTTGGGACCAGGGAAAAATCCCTCCAGTACTGCATCATCTACCTTCTTCCCCAGGAGCAGTAGAAATATCACAGATGAAACATGCATAAGGTTTAATCCAAATTTTGTAATGTTAATTCAGTCTAGCAGTTTTCTTACAATATTAAAATCTATTATTATTTACAATGTCAATTTCAGTCCTCTTGAAAAATTTCCTGTTATGAGGCCCATATTTATTACTGCAGGTTATTCCTTCCTCCCTTCTGTTCCTTCATACATAGACACATGCCTCAGAAATTCTTTGTGTCCCTTCTCTAGAGAAAGGATTTTCTCTCACTGCCACTCTAGTTTCAGAATGAAACTGTGTTTTAGTTGACTGCATTAGAGTGCTTTGTTGGTTGTGGTGATACAAGTAGTACTAAAGTCTATAGAGCCTAATGACAATAAGTCATGAGTCATCTTGGTGGATGTGTGTGATAGACTACTAAGGATAGGTAAAAAATATTTCAGCATCTGACCATTATGGCTGGAAGTTTGACAGATGGCAGATGCTGTAACTTTTCCACCGTGAAAATCTCATGGGATATTTCCTCAACGTTCTGCTGAAGTGCAAAAGTAATGCTTAATTTCCCTATGTCTTTAATCACCATTTACAGATTTAGAAAAAAAATTTCTTACTGATACAGCTTCTGTCTATAAATGTCCATGTCGTTTTTCATCATCCTTCAAAAGCGATTTATGTGTGACAAAAATTCAATTTAACAGAGAAATTATTCCAATCTGAATATCTTCATGAACTAGGAATAGCAGAAAGCAAACGGACGCTTATTTAAACTGTGAAGTACAGAAGGGATTCTGATAATTTAAAAATGTGTGCTTTAAAACTGTTTTACTTTACTTGCTAATTACAAATAAAATTCATATATTAGAGACTCAAAAAGGAAAAGAAATACATTTTGTGCAGTAACTGTCCTTTTGGGATAGTCTGTTTTTGCATTTTGGGGCTATTATTTAAGAAAAATAATCTACAAAAACAGTAGATTACTCTAGAGTGAAAAAGTATTAATGAAAGACCTACAGATTAATGCATCCAGCTGCTTGTGACTTTTTGTTTCAATTGCCCAGCTTCTTGTTGGTTTCCTGAAAGGTTTGCCCTTTCTGTGGGCCTGACTTTCCAGTTCATGCTTCTACTTGCTTGGCTCAAGTGACCTGCTTCTTCAGGATAAAAATATTGGTGTCATGTCAGCCTGCAACACTTCAAGGCTGAAGAAGAACAAAGGAATGTTTTGTAATTGTTTGAATTTCTTGAAGAAAATGAGCTCTGAAAGGACTAAGACAAACATGCAAACATGTGCCCTTTTTTCTCTTTTCCATTTTATTTACTTCTTGCTCACACAACATTCTTATAATGATCAGTATGTTTTTCTTACAGGCAGATCAAAATCATGCAGATCATCTTTGTCACTTTCTTACAAGATAGTTTGGTCACTGTACAGAATAGAGTCACAGACTCAGATTACTGGGTTGAAAGGGGACTTCAACAATCATCTGGTCCAACAAGTATTTAGATGGTAGTAGTATTTGTGATACCTGGGATCTTCTTCCTTCACCACATCATTCTCTTTCAAAAAATGAAATCTGTGACTCAAGTCAGAGAAAGTAAGGAGTTGTCCAGTCCATAGAGTAGAAAAGTTTATGAGTAAGAACCAAGTTTAAAGCATTTGTTGAAATTTATGCCAGTTGTCTAAACCCCCATCTCTGTTGTGGTCCACCTTGGCTGTCCACAGTTAAAGCTTGAATTGGAATCTGATCTACATCAGTCCTAGGGAAAGAACATTGTCTGGATGAGCCCCATTTTCTAGTATGGATATCTGTGTAATTCGCATGGGTGTTAGAAAAGGACTCTAGTGCCTTAACTTACTTGCCCTTCCTAATTCACAAATGGGCAAACAAAAATAATAATGATGCCTAAAACAGTTTCTTATCTCCTTCCTAAAAAGGAAGTAAATGAGGTGGTGAAAGGTCAAAGGGAAGAAAAATGTCTAGATGTACTAAGTAGTCATCAGTGAGCTATTTTTTAATGCAGCACAAAATTATAACAGATTTATGACATATTTCTTGCTATTTAGAAATTGCTTTATACAGGGAGATCTTAGATGTTAGGAGGCTCCAGTTCAGCCTGAGAACTTCCATAGGAAGAAGTTCAAATAGAACAAATACCTCTTTCCTTGATAACCTAACTGTAACAACTTATTCAGTAGTGTTTCCTTCTCTCCTGTGCTCCAGCAGTCACTTTTTCATGATGAACACTTAATTTCGTGCAACTGAGTTTTGGGTATCTGTTTATTAGTAACTTTTTCTTTCTGTGTATGTGGTGCGTATAGAGACATATACACATAAAAATATATATAAAAGCATCTCTAGATGCTCATGAGCAAGCTTGTTTTACTTACATTAGTTCAGCAGGTCTGATCTGTGGAAATTGAGTGAAGATTAGAAAATGTGCCATCAGAAGGGACATTGCTTAGAATATTTTGTGTAATTCAAGGTGATAAACAACAAATGCTCTGTTCAGGGCAGATCGTATTTTCATCTGTTGCACAGTTGCAGTTGTAAGGATACACTCACAGCTGTAAATACATCACTTACAGCGTGCCCATAATTCACAATGCGAGGATTTTATGCTATTAAGTATGTTATTTTCTTCCGTGTAGTATAATTTGGACTTGGTGGTTTTTTGTGTTGTTCCAGCTCTTTGTCAGTTGATCGTTTCTGCAAACATTTAACAATTCTGGGGAAATATTGCACATAAAGCTGCTTCTGTGTCTTTGGCCCTTCTGCTTATAAATCATGACATGTCTATCTTTATTGCATTGCATTATAACTGAGGGGTTTTTTTCCTCATGCAGAGGCTCTGAAAGCCTAATGGCTGTTCTGCAGAATCATTAGCACATATGCTGCAGTCTGTATGAGGTGAGGGCATAGAGCAGCTTGGTTATTATTTATTTCTTGTCAGAAACTGCCAACATATTTTTTTCCTGTCTTCGTGATGTTAGTTCAATACAGTTGCTTTAAACAAACTGTCTGCAGTGCCAAATAAAAATCATTAATAATTTTTTTTCCATTAGGTTGTTTTGGCTTGTTTTATAAATGAGATCGTTGCTAACTATGAATTTGCAATTATAGGCGCATATGCACAGCATCTGGATTCACATGCCAGAAAGATTATCAAACCAGATTTTACTTGTTTTGATCATTCATTTCTACACACATGTTTTCTGAGAAATAATTATTTTATACTCCATTCCAATTAGATTCTTTTGTAAAAAAAAATAACACTTTTATAGCACTTATTTTCTGCTTTCTTAAGTTTGAAAGCCCCATAGTGATCCATGAAGTGAAAGTGAACCAGCAGTTCACTGACATCTTAGGAGAGACCAGAAAGTTTTAGTTCCATGCAGTCTGAAAATTGCATATCCCTCAAAGATATTTGAGTTTTCCTTACAGAAAAAGAGTATATAGTCTTCATTTTCATCTTTATGAGTTTACAATATTCATTCTTCTTTCATTTCAAAATTAAATGACCTGCACAAAGTAATGGAGTCATATAGAAGTAATAGTTGAGCTTCTAGTTAGAACAGGCAGCTCTCTACCCTGGGGGGTTCTTCAAACACTGCATTCCTTCTTTTCCACCTTTTTTATCTTCCGTGAAGCTTAACCCAGATAAAGCTGCCATACGTGTAACAGGCTTGATTCAACAACTCCTTTCTTGTTCTTGCCATGACTCAAGTTCATGGACATGGAGTTGAATGTTTTCATGAATGTCAGTACAGTCACTCAAACTGCTACTTTGGTTTTCTCTCTTTAGAGACCACCCATGTCTAGTTGTTTCAACTGTGCTTCACTTGGAGGTATAGTTTTTAATTCTAGATGTAATCTGAGGCACAGCTAACACTGTCTTAGATCTGTACAAAACTTTCTAGCTGTTTATGTAACCAGTAGATGAAGTAATACCAAGCAGTATGGTAGATAATGTGCACCTAATCATATCCTTGGTGAGATTCACTGTAACCTCTTTTTTTTTAGTCTTCTGAAAATATGAATGTATAAATATATATTTACATAAACACAGAAGCTCATCAATGTTAGTATAAAGTGTTCCCCAAAGCAGCTACTTGGTTTTTATTTCATATGAACAGTTTTTCACTCCATATGATTATTTTTCCCTCTAGGTCAAGGAAAAAAATGAGTTTCATACTCTCTATTTCTTGATGTTTGGAAATGTATGTGTGCATGCATGCATGTGTACACATGTAAATATAAAAACAGTTAATATTGCTAATTAAAAGCAATATCAATAAAAAGCCCATCATAGTTAGCTCATTTTGTTGGATTTGACTAGACGCTTTTAAGCCTATGGTTTTTATAACAAAATAGTTTTGTCGCTTTTCTAAGGAGCTGAGTGAATGTATTTGCCAGCTGAATTGAAGCATTTTTAAATTGAAGTGATTAGGAATGCAGCTCCCTAAAGACAGTATGAAATTCAGAAGAAAACTGGTAGCAATTATCATTATTTGTGGATTTGCACTGAGGCTGTTGCTCTCACTTTTCATCTTGCATATTGGCTTTTGTGTTTGGATTGTATATTTTAGAATTGGTAGTGAAAAAAACATCATTTTGTCCCAGGTCAGGATTAAAGTTCTTTTCAGAGAGAGAACTGTTCTTTGTGTGCTTGTCTTCAGTGCAAGAGTGAAGAGGTGTTAGGAATCCCTTGACTGTTTGCATCTCACCTCTGATCAAAGTTTTAGGAAGACCCTGAAGTTTTTCCTTCTTCATTTACTACCCTTGAAAAGTATATCTTTGATTTTAGCATGCAAATCTAAATGTGTGGTCATTAGGACAGTGAAGTGAATGAACTGGTAATAAAGAGAATCTCTTCAACAAAAACTCTCAATTCTATAACATTGTGGAAAGGCATATGTAACCCCATGTATATTTTTATCTCATACCAGGTATTTAATTGATTCCAGTGCAATGTCATACTTCTCCTTACTATATAATGAGTTATTTGCAGAAGACCAGCAGTTTACCCTAGTTGAAGTCTTTTTCCTTACTTGTAAGGGAGATAGAAGGAAGGAAGAAGTTGCTATCAGGTTTGTTAGTGCAACAGCTAAAGAAAAAATCTCTGTTTCTGACCTTTTTCTGGTGCAAGTTGCCAAAAACAAGTTTCAGTAAGTCTTAACATCATTAACATTCTAATATCAGATCCTGCCTTGTGTTCAGATTCCATGGCATTTTTTGTGGAGCCATGGTCGCTTGGCCCAAACCAAAAAATTTCTGCCTCATCTCAAGGCAAAAACCCATGGTTTAACCTGCTACATGCTGAAAGTATGGCTCCTATGCTGCTCTTTGATTGGGATGGGAAGAAGGAAGGGAACCAAATTAAAGAATGTTGCTCTAGGGAAGCTGGAGCCTGCATTTTTCCAGCAGCTGAGACTTCTGGTGAACTTACCACCCTCTGATGCCCATTGACGTGACCTGTTGTGTCCCCATAATGCTACTGTAACTCCTGCCTGTGGAGTTTGACTGTTGAACAGAAGGTGACAAAGACCCACACTCAGCTGTTGCAGCTTTGCTTTCAGTAAAAGTGGTTAGACCCCAAGAGCAGAAGTGCTCATGTCCCTTTTCCTACCTCTAGCACTGGTACAAACAGAATATATACAGATTTCACCACTGCCTTGTACCTCAGCACATCGAGCGTTTGGCAGCTAGCATTTGGTAGGTTCCAGGACTGAGAACTCTATTTTCACCCTTGTGTTTAGTAACCCTGAAGGAACCTTTCTTCTTTGCATTTGTTCGTTTGTATTTTGAACATCCTCTTGATTTGTGCCAGTGAGTTCCACAGTCCAGTTTTGCATTGTACTGAGTTGTTTATGTATGTACACACACTTTATTGTGTTACTTCTCAATCTGCTGTATCATAGCCATGTTAGTGTCCTGTATTTCTTGGGAGAAATAATGAATTATCATTTCCTGTAGACTTTCCCCTTGTCATTTGCAGTCACACACTCTGTTGTGTTTCACCTTCTTTGCCTCTTCCAGTCTGAAGACTCACAGTCCTTCCTGTACAGAAACCATTCCATACCTGTGATCATCTGTGTATCCCTGCATTGTATCTTTTGTAGTTCTTCTGCCTTTGTGTGAGGTGAGGTGACCAGAACAAATAGCCAGATTTAAAATGAGGATGCATCATTTATACAGTGGTGTAACAATATTTTTTCTCTATTTTCTCATAATTGCTCCTTTCTCTTTGCCTTTTTGACTGCTACTGAGCCAAGTGCCCACAGTTACCCACTGTGACTGCAAGGTCTCTGTCCTGGGTGGAACAGAGCTAAATTAGAGTCTTTATAACTATATGTATAGTTAGGCTGTGTATCCCCACAGGCACCACTTTGCATTATATCAACACTAAATATAATTTCCCTTTTACTGTGCTCTTGGAATTTGTAAGATCCTCCTGCAGTTCTTAGCAACCGGTTTTACTTCAACTATCCTCTTTTTCTTTTATTTTTTGTCAGTAAACTTTGTCATGTCACTCTTCACTCTCTTATCCAGATCGCTTTGCAAACAGCACAGCACAGATCCTTGTGGGACCCACTGGTAATGTTCCTCCATTGTGAAAAACAGATGTGTATTTACACTTCAATTCCTTTCTCTTAGTCAGTTTTGGAAAGTGAAGTAGGACTTTCCCTTCTAATCCTTGGCTCTTAGCTTCTGCCAGAGCTTTGATCAGGGACCTTCTCAAAAGCTTTTTGGAAATCTAGATTCACTCCAAGCAGAATCACTGTTTCCCATGTTAATTCCTAACTCTTCCAGTGGCCTCTAAGAGTTTTGGGAGGCAGGACTTCTCTCAACAAGAGGCAAACAGATTCTTCACTAATTTATCTTATATGTGTGTGGATATGTTCTAATCAGTATTTATAGCTTCAGTGTATTTGCCAGCTGTAGCAGCCAAGTTGTGCAGTTCCTCAGGCCTTTGCCTTGGAGGAATTTTCGTGTGGTGCTTTTGCCAGGGTATCTACGAGGGCAGTGAGTGTGGCCATGGACAATGGTGAGCAGCTGGGAGCAGCCAGCCCTCCAGCTGCTGCAGCCCAGGGCAGTGAAACAACTCCTGGGAAAGCCCTTTGCCCCCAGCTACTGCACTGGTACTCCACTACTGTAATTTTCCCTCTTCCCTTTTAATCCTAAAACCAAATAGGCAGGAGGGATTGACAGGTCGAGCTTCCTTGCAGGCAGATACATGTTCTCCTTTGTTGCGATCCGCTCTAATCACAGAGGAGCTTACAGAACTAATTCTCTGTGAATAAAATGGAACGAACCTGGATGTTTGAAATAATCCCCAAGATGTGATTAAAAACAAAAGAGACTAGATGTTGATACATAAAAATTTATATTTAATCGTAAGATAGGCAAAGAAAAAGAAAGGGAAAAGAAAGAAATAGAAATAATAGAAATAGAAATAGAAATAGAAATAGAAATAGAAATAGAAATAGAAATAGAAATGGCAGGGCAGGAGGAGGAATGGACAGGGAGCGTGACAGAGACAGATTAAATAGAAGCATATCACCCCTCTGTGGGTCCCAATGACATCTCCTTGTTTCCCTCCATCTGGTCTTCTTGGTGGTGTTTGATTCCTTAAGAAAGTGTTTGATTCCTTAAGAAAAAAAAAAAGTAAGGTAAAATTTATGGGCCAGTCAGACTCTTCAAGAAATTAACAATAAATTCTTTATAGCATGAAGATGATTCTTGTTCTCTCCTTTGCATGGTTTCCTATGAAAATAGAGATCAGAACCTTAGAGTGGGTTGTCTGTACAGTCCAGAGAAGTTCTTGGGAATATCTGTTCTTGCTGATTCATCATTCAAAAATAAACCACCATTTAATGAAAAAAGAAATTGCACATTCAAAGGCAAAAAAAAAAAGTAATTATTAGTTTGAGTACTATTTTAGACTGTGGAGCTCATTGGCACATGGAAGTCTTAAGGAATTATTATTTAGAGTCCAGCGAGACAGTCAAGCACAGGAGCAGTCAGTACTGTTGAGAATTTTAAAAGAGGTTCTTCCTCTTCATGAAAACTTAAGTTCAGTGCAAGATTCTAAGAATTAAGCCTTGGAGAGAGGAGTTGGAGCTGAGAAAATGCTGAAATAATACAAACAACAAATATTAACTGGTTTGTTCTTATATTCAGAAGAGGGAGGAAATAACATCTCATAAACACCATTCTTCTGCAATGTTTTTGCCTCCAAGAAATATAAATGTTGGGTATATTGGTACTGAGAAGGAAAACACCTATACCTATATGTTCTCTATAAGCCAAAGGCAGCCCTCCAGGATTCATAGACATATACAGGATTCACTACTCCATTGCTGTTAAGTCTGGCTCATTCTCCTAAGGCTATTTTCAGGTGGAAATTTTGGCCTTATTTCCACTAGGTGAGTGCAGCATCTCCCCTTCACCCCTGTAAGAGAACAGGACTGCAAACTAGATACGATTATAATTGTTGCAGGTTGTACTCGCTTGCTTTTCTGTATGTTTCTGATCGAGAGACAATTGTCGTCTTTCAGAGAGAAGACAAGAAGAATCAATAATTCTGAGCAGTATGAAATCTGAAAACAAATAGAAACTCTGTGAACTTCACAAACATTTTAGTAACTTGTACGTGTTTGTGGAAAAGGTACAGACTCACAGGGAGCAAGAAAATAAGGTATCTGGAGTTCTCTTCCTCACACCATGGGTATTTTGTTTTTTCCTCACTGCAGCCTGAGCTGAGGGAGGAGGAAGTTTTTGGCCTAAACAACAAATTTTCTTGACATTGCTGAAGAGTCTGTCAGAGCAGATCTGTGTGCAGCCTGTGAGCCAATTCAGGAGGCCTCTGTTGGTCCCTCACAGCTTAGTTCATGCAGTGTTTCATGCTGGCAGCCTTTGATGCCTGTACCAATATAGCTGCTGAGGATTAAGGATCGTTTAACAGAGGAGAAACTTTACTAGCTCATTCTGTGTCACCTCAGTGGGACTGAAACACCACATGCAGCTCACTTTCCTCCCAGTTCCCTTTCACGTTGCATCACACCTCCTCCGTGTGAATGGCACTGTTGTCTTCTGTTCTCCAGCAATGGGGTTAAGCAGAATCTTCTTGAGTCTGAATCCTGACTTCAATGAATTGTCTTTGTGGTGCAATGCAGGTTCTGGGCTGACCAATGTTAAGACAGAAGAGATATCTGAGGTGAAGATGGATGCAGAGTTTCGACATGACTCAGGATACGAAGTTCATCATCAAAAGCTGGTGAGTGATCAAACACTGCTTTCCACACGTGCATTTTGAGATGCTGATCCCATCTTGAACTAGTGAGTCACTTGTGGCCATGGCTTAAGTGATGTGGACACTGAAAGTGCCAACAAAAAGTTATCATGTGAAAAGATTGATTTTTCTGGTTCTCTCTTCAATGAGAGTAAACCTGGAACAATGTCACCAGAGAGGATGGAAAGTCACTGAGCCTCACATGAGAGGAAATTCCAGCAGTTCCTGTCTTTGCACTGCCATGTCACTGGATGGAGAATACTTGTCCCACAGTCCATCTCTCACAGTCTCAGAAGGAAAATGCTGAGTTTGAAAAAGCAAGAAAAAGAGTTTGGGACACATAGTACAGTGCAGCAAGAAACAGAACGACACCATTCCAGGAATATAGTCCTTTCCCATTAAAACAGATGGTAGGAGTGTATGCATGGATCATAACCTTTCACAAGAATGGCTGCTTGGGATAAAAGGAGATTCTCCACTGGCCTTAATTTTAGTTTGTGTTTGGCTGTATCTGTGTGTTTTGTTCTTTAAGGTACATGAAGTTATTATTAACAGGGGGAAGGCAGGTAGGAGCAAAATATTGTTCCCCATTTGAACTGTCCTTCTTTGTGAGCATAAAAATGACAACCAAAAGTACTGTAGGTAAGAAAAGCATCTTCTAAAAGCTTGGTTTTTTTGCTTGATAAGCAGTGAAGAACTCAGACAGCAATGTTGCCTATAAACCTGTTTCTCCTTTTTAGAGGTATATTATGTGATGAGGTTTCAGTTCCATAGCTTTCAATATCTTGATATTGAAAGCTTTTTTTCCTTAATATATTCTTAGAAGTAAGTAGTGCTGAAAATCAAAATTAACATGGTACTCAAATTTGCATTTGAAGTAGACAATCACTCTGTGAAAAGACATTCTGCCATCTCTTTGATGCCAAGAACTGAGAATTCCCAATTTGATGAGTTAATCCAAAATGCATTAGCACTAATTTGGGAAAGTCTGATGTGCTTAGCTCAGATAGGTTAAACATGCCAATGGAGCAAAGCTGTGCAGGGTGTAGAAGAGGAGGAACTTGCAGGAACATGTGTTAGACACAGTAGTTAACTGGTGTCGTAGTTTCAGCAGCACCCTTTGGTGTGTAAGTGGTTTGATACCATCTCAAGAAATTAGGTGCTGGGAGCTCCCCATGCCATGGTAGCTAATGGGAAGGGCACTGCAGTCCCTGCACATGGTAATCTGTGTCATGCTTAAAATGGGACCTTTCCAGCTTTTCACAGCAATTTTTTGCCATACTTTTTACTGATAGGTACAACCACTACTTAAAAATTAGTGAGCTGCCTTCCAGGTTATCTTTTCAATTGAGACTGAGCAGGGATTCTGGTATTGCTGAGCAAGTACTGGAGTGGTGCTTACAAGGCCTTGCTTCCCTGCTGCCCATCATGTCCTGTCCAAAGCCCCTCTCCATTCAGTGTTAATTGGAAGGCAGGGAGCAGAAAACACTTCGATCTGTGCTTCCATTCTGTGCCATGGTAGAATTTCCTGAAACAGTCTCCTGAGGATATTGCTTTGAATTCAGCTGCACATTGTATTTTACATGCAGACCTCTGAATTGGGTTGAAATCACATTTATTTTCTCCTTTTTGGAGGTTCACATTGGAACTGTACATTAAGTTGATTTTCATGGCTCGGGGTGCTTAAGGCCTTCCTCTCTTCTGCACGTATATTAGCTGGGGCATTTCACAGTGCTCTTGAAGTGAACAATTCTGTTACTATAAGAAACAGAATTTCAGTCCTAGGCAGTTAAAATTCATGGAAGAAGTTACTACTTTGCACTGGCTTATGCCAACACTATCCATTGTCTGTACTTTCTAGTGAATTTTTAACTTTGTTTTGACACAGTTCTTGCTTGTGACTAGGAACAATATAAATATTTATACTGCATGCTTTAATACCTTTCTGAGGAAGGTTGTGTTTATTAAAGAGTGCAAATGTTATACAGCTCATTATAATTCTCAGCTGGTTTCTTGTTTCCCTCTGCGTTTTTGTTAAATACTTGTCAAAGTATTTAGTCTTTCAGCGTGTGCTAGTTGTACAACTCTGTGAATGTAATTTATTCTCTAATCTTTTTTGCCCATTTTGGTTCAAAATAATAATAGAAATAACAACAATAATAATATTAAGAGTAATAATAATTAAAATTGCCTGCTACGGGCACGCAGACAAAAGGATTGTAATATATGCTCAGATGTGAAATAATCCTATGTATTCTTTGAATACAAAGCAGGGCAATGAAAACAGTCATCCATTTTTCATACCTGCTTCTGCTTATACAAGCCAGTCTTATTATAAAGCATCTTGTTGTCCTCTGTTTTGCCTTATCAGTGTATAAAATTCAAGTGGATTTTCTCTGGTTTTCACACAACTGTTACCTCCTAGGTCTCACAGAAGTACCTCATACAGATACAGCTTATTCTCTTTACCTTGCAAAATCTTGAAGCACACCTTGGTGGTCACTTCAATCAGTGATAGCTTTTGTTTTCTCACTCCTTTCGTGTGAGAATTTTCTCCCAAGCTGGTTGCATGCAAGTTTCGCTGTAGTCCTACATGTCCTTCACTACTATTTTATTGAGACAATGCATTGCAGTCCAAACAGGCCACACAGATGTAAATTTATGACCACACTCATGATTCACATTCTGAAAATAAGGAAATGTGTGTGCTCCTGGGTTACTCCACTCAAGCCTATCACTCGTGCAATTAACTTGACTAGCTTACTCAAGGAAAAAGGGGAGCTACTAGCTGAGACCTGTGTGAAGCTGAACTGGAGCTGAGTCCCCCTTTAGCACAGCACTGCTACACCATAAAACAGGCCACATATATGTCCCAGATTGCTCCTCTCCAGCTTCCAGAGCTTTGTGGCACGGCAATCCAGGTTTGAGTAATTACAAAGAAATGCAGTGCCATTTAATCACTGATGCTTCAATAGTCTTTATATTGCTGTGGCAGCAGGGCAGGTTAGTCAAATGTTCAGTGAGCTTTTTATTAGCCATCTTCCTTTATTTTTCTTTTGTAGGTGTTCTTTGCTGAAGATGTGGGTTCAAATAAAGGTGCCATCATTGGACTAATGGTGGGAGGTGTTGTCATAGCAACAGTGATTGTCATTACTTTGGTGATGCTGAAGAAGAAGCAGTACACATCTATTCATCATGGGGTTGTGGAGGTAAGAAAAGACTTCCAAACACAACTGGTGTCACCTGTGCAACATAGTCAACACACTGCTCTATAAAATTAATAAATAAAAATTTATAAATTAATTTACGAAGGAAGAAACTGTGGCTTTGGCCATATTGGCATTGTTACATCCAGCAGCATGGAATCAATTTGCTTTATTTAGTAAAAGCAGACACAATGTAAACCATGTTAAAGTGGGTGTAAAACCACAAAACTTTCTTCCAGACCAATAACTTCATAATGTGAAAGTTCATTTTACAAGAAATTTAACAGTGGCCAATGAGAAGATACTGCGCAAGAGGAAAAATCTGTTTTAACTGTTGGGAATTCACACACCAATTTCTTTATTTAGCTTTAATGTTTGAGACTGGCCCTCCCATAGCTTGTGCTGTGCACTGCAAGGATTTTCCCTAGACAGGTATTTTATTGCTCTCTGTTCTCTAAACAAGATGTTTTTGTTGCCACGAACAGATTCGGATTTATGGCTAATCTGAAACTCATAGTTTTGAGAAACAAATAGTATTTAAGACTCTTACATAGGATTTTCAAGATGAAAATCCTTGTCTGTTCTCAGTCTGCCAAGGAAGTTTGTGGTCAATTTACAGTAATTTAAAATACTTTATCTATTTCATGGCTTTAAGATAAGATCTATGTATAGAAAACTTCTCTGTAGAAAAACTTCATTATGAGAACTGGAAGGGGTTCATGTAACTCTTTTTCTTCCTATTTAGTTTGCTGTGTGAGTGTCTGGTTTGCAGATAGTACTTGTATTAGTAAGCACTTGAGATACTTGTATATTTTTGCCTTTTAGAATTGGTCTGTTACATTTTTGATTGAAACTGAAGTCTTGATCAAGTCCATAGTTTATGTAGGTTTCATCTTGAGTCAAATGAGCCTTGTTTTGGTCTTGCTGGAGACACACATACTTCATGATGCATTTATTCCACTGTCTGGGATTATGAAGGCTCTGAAGAATTATTTGTGTAAGCCTTTGTCTTAAGCCTCTGCTTGTGCATCCTTTTGTCCACACTGTGGTTATCCATGTGGTTTGAAACCTTCCAAAGAGACATGGTCAGAAGATCACCAACAGTGTGGGGTGGTTTGCACAGATAGCAACCTATGCAGAATTTTGGACCAAGAGGCAGAAAAAATAGCAAACAGGAATCTCAACTTTAGCTTTTGATGTGATAGCTTTCAGCCCATTTTGTAGAAAATTGAAGCAGATCTAAGTATTAATCCACCAAGCTGATACCTGCTGCCAGCAGTTGTGCCACCAGAGACTCTCCTTTGGATGAATTTTGTGAGAATGGAAAAACCAGGAACCTTGCTAGGTCAAAGCCCCAAATCAGACATTAAATGTAGACGTACCATTATTGCAGTACAACCTTAAAATTCCAGGTGGGTTTCACCTGATAGAATGACATGGCAAAGATGATCCGGGACTTCTACAAGCTTTCTTTGGTGACAGTGAATTTGGAAGTGTTGGCCTAGAAATAACATGCACAAACTGAATAAGTAATTTATGTCAAAATGACAGCATCATTTAATAAATATTAAGTGATTTTTATCTGTAAAAAATTTTACACATAGAACTATAAAGCTTTAGCATGCAGATGTGCCAAGAATATTAGTGGATTTATAGTATCACACTGTAGATTTTGTCACCTTGTGGATTTGCTGGCATTGGCAGCCAGGATTCCTCCTTCTGCCTGACTTACTCTTCACAGGCTGCCCAGCCTTACTGTCTGAGCTTCTTGCCTTTGAAGCTTCTTGAGCTTGTTTTGGTCCTAAGTTGGTAAAAGTTTTATATTGTGGACAAAAAAACCCAAACAAAACTACAAAAGAGCCATATACAATTGATGTTTAATACTAAAATGCCTTCAAAATTAAGCTGTTACATTCTGAAGAGAATTAATTTATTTAGCTACAGCCCACCTCTAGTATACTGTGCACAGAAAGCATGGAATAGCAAAATCACCTAGTGTAAAAATAACTGTACATCAGCTCTAGCTTGGTTGAGTGTATTTTAACTAATTTGCCACCTCTTTGTTGTGTGTCAGAAGTTACTGTGTGAATTTAACCCAGTGATAATGGAAGATTACAAAACAGGTCTTGTTCCACCTGTGTTCTTGTCTTCCAAAAAGGCACCTCTGTTGTACTCTCTCATTTCACTATGATTTTTTAATAAAATAAGTTATTAAAAATCCTGTTAGTCTTTTTTTAAGCTGAGAGAACAGATATACTTGTCCTATTAGGAGATAGTAAGTTTTCATTTTCATAGTCATTTAGTCATTTTTTCCCTATTCTGAGAATAAAAATGTTCCAAAAGTTGTTTCCCCAGGAAAAATAACTTTCATAGTTAAGTAAATAGATGACTGAGAGATTGAAAATTCTTATTACATGTGCACACAGGGGCTCCAACAAATGTTTTGAAGGGTTTTTTTTGTGGGTGCACCCACCCTAGCTGTCTGCAGGAGATTATTTTCTCCATGAAAGCAGGTGGCATAACAGAGATTCTCACATCTGCAGCGCACTGGGCAACTGCTGAGTGTCCCAGCTTCTCCTCTTTGAGGATTTCCTGTTCAAAGCTCATTTGTTTTCTGACAGAGGCAGGACCTCCAGCAGTGACAACAGGAGGGCTTTGCAGCATGGGGCAGACACTGAAATTGCTGAAAGGGATAGGTGGAGACAAACAGTCTCACAGGAGGTTATCTACCTGACTGAAGTGTTTTTTCAAGACACATCATATCATAGAAGAGAGAAGTGTTGAACCAGAGCACCTACACCTCTTACATGCTGTGTTCAGCTTCTGCCACCTCCATAAGGGGGGCAAAAAGCTTCTTAAAATGGTGGGGGGTTTTGGGAATGTACTGACAAGGAGATAATTGGGTTCAAAACATGTCATTTGGCAGAGTGGTACCTAGGGCAGAGGTTGTAAGGAGTCTGAAGAGTTTGGTAGCATCAAAACATGTAAAACAGAATAGCAGACATTCAGGATGAGTGATAGCACGTGTAGGTTGGTGGTTAGATGGATTACCCTGCAACAGAGAGCTACAGGAAGGAGAGGAGGTACCAGCACTAGTTATTTTAAAGGCTGAAGGGGAAATTTTAAAAGAAAAAAATTGACTAAGACTGCAAGCTGGAACTTCACTAAATCCCCTTTATCTATAAACGCCATATTTCAGAGTTTATTGGACTTCCACTAGAAACTGGTTTTATCAAAACAAAAATTTTTAATACTGTACAGTTGTGCAAAGGCCTTAAAAATTCAGTCTTTTTTTACTGTCCTTCCTATTTTTTTTCCTAATCTCTTTTTCCTCCTTGATTTTCTTCGAAGTGTCTCATTGATTCTTTGGTCTCTTCTGCCTTGCAGTTTTCTTGATTCCTTTTTAATTTATGGTGGTCTCTCACTCCATTTCTTTCTCACAAGCAGGTTATGCTGTGTACTTAGCACATTTTCTAGTCATGAATAAGAAAAGCTGAGTGAGAGACTTAAACTAAAATGACTGACAGAGTTCACTACAATATTGTTTGGAGCTTAAAGACAGAAGTCCAGCACATGTTTTGGCATTCCCCTCCTTTGCATCCCAGCCTAGTGAGGGATGCCTCCTAGTAATGAAAATGCTCTCGGGCAGGTATTGATACGCATGGAACCCTGGTCCATGAATGCCAGGGCTTCACACTGAGTTTTAATTTTATTCTAGAAGAGTATCTGTTAGTAGGATTAGTTGTGAATTGTGAGACTTTCACTTCATGATTTGAAGGAGCACTGGATGCTCTGAGATAGTGGTGATATGGTGTGGAACATTTGCCATGTTCCTGCTTTGTTCTTGCCTTCACAGCCATGTTCACAACAACTTCGGCAGCAGCAGAATGCTGTTAATGCTGTTAAATTCATGAGTCCTCAGGGTGGGGATTAGGCCTTCAGCACATTTGTACAAAATCTATGTGGAATGGGTTTGTTAGGCCCTACTGCTGTTAAACTGCTGGCGCTACTGAACAGCAATAGCACGGAGGGATTGCCAGTCAAAGATTCCCTGTCTATGGATCTAGATGGTGTATTTTTGTGGAGGGAGAAGCTGGGAGCCCCCAGAAAGGACAGGTAAAGCAGCAGAAAGCAGCCCAGCCCCTGGGGTAGTGGCAAAGGTGGGTGCTGTGAGGTGTGAGCCTCTCCCCATCCCTCCCCAGCCCCGCTGCCAGTGCAGGGGACACAGAGCAGCTGGCACAGACCCTGCTTTAAAATGCAAGCACGCGGTGGTACTGCTGAGCACACAGGATGTCCTGGGATTTGGGAGTGGGAGATTGAAGAGGAGATAGGCTGTGAAATTCCATGGAGTCCTTCTGTCCTTGATGGATCGAAATGATTGTTGACAGCCAAGCTGAGCACTTGGCATGCACATGGGCTGGCCAGGGGAAGCTTGGCGTCCTTCGGAAGAAAAAGGTTGTCACTTTTGGAGAGGGAGGGGCCAGGGAAAGGAAAAAACTCTCCTGTCTTCCCCCCAGTTCCTTAAACAAATGATACAATGCAAGAGCAAGCTCTGAGCATGATCTTGCTACCTAAAAACATGTCAGAGGAGTTGAAGAAATAGGTGGGTTTGGGGTTTATTGTATAAGAGAAATACTGCATGCAAATGCAATTTTAAAAGAAAGAAGGAGAAATAGCCTGTGAATGGCGGTAGTAAAAATCCAAGTTACATTGCAGAATTTGAAATACAAGGAGCACAGAGTCCGTGCAGCACAGTGATCCTTTCTGCCTGGCATCCTGTTCCTTGCCCACAAGAGTCAAGGGGTGGTGAAAGTCCCAGCTGTGAGGAGTTTCACAATAGCTTGTGAGCAATATATAGAGCAATATATAACCTCTTAGTTGGATATTTCACAAAAATGTGTAATTATTGTGTAGGAAAAACACATCTGATGGGAGATACAGTTGATTTAAAACGCAGTTTGAGAGTCAGGACATAAAAAGGGGCACAGATAGGAAAGTGGATCAGATTTGAGGTTAGCAGTTCATCTGAGTAATTGAATGCATGTGCCACACAGAGAACCATTTCTTAAATAGCAAATAAAAGAGCATATAAAGTGGAGATGGCTCTGAGAGGAGCCATTTTCTGGTGGGACTGTGGGGAAGGAGTTCAGTACTGTGTTGTAACCTGCAGCAATGAAAGAACAGCTCAAAAATAAGCTGAACATCCTGTGTTAGTCCCAAGCTTGGGAAGAACATACCTCCAGTCTTTCTCCAGGGTATGAGAGAACAGCTTACCAACATCTCTCCTCACTAGGCTGAGATATTTCCAGTAGTGCAGAGTAGATTTAAAATTGGTATCAGATATCAATACTTCTCCTTTGCATTTTTATTGAAAGGTTAGATAGAGTAAGCTAGGGTTTCTTGAGAGAATACGCTTTCCTTTATCTTAAAGCTAACTTGTTGCTGAAGGTGACTTGCTGTCATTTCCAAGAGGTCACTGCTTACAGGAATCCACAGGAAAATGGTCATACCTTATATTTAACAGTAGTGTTTTAGGCACCTTCCTGATTTTAGACACTGTAAAATTCACTTTTTACCTTTGCTTTTAGGAGCTGTCAAACACTGGAGACATCAGGTAGCAAATGAAATAACTGACAAGTAGACTATTTTCATAGGTGCTTAGCAAGGTAGCCAGGATTTGGTAGTTTTGAATACACAACTACTTAGCTCATACAGCAGAGGTAAAATACCTAATTAAGATTTAGAGGCTGTTCTCACTCACTTTAATTTGATGGAGTTTTATGGTTTTGTAATGTTCAGTGAAGGAAGAAAATAATTTATGAAGATGCAGGTATTCAATGGAGAAGTCAAAACTGAGCTTTGTGCCTGTCTTCCAAGTAATCAAGAATGGTCAATTTCTGTTAAGTATGGATACTTAAACCAGTGCAGACATGTCAAGTTTTCTGTCACTTAACTGAACCAAACTCAGTCTTGGAGGTAGAGGAGTTCTGTGTCCCTGAGTGCAATGAGATTTTTTGCTCACCTTGTGCATAGTTGCTCTGGCATTTCCTTGCTATCATTTTATCTTTTCCAATTAATTTTTTGTTTTGAGACCACCACACCTGCGACAGATCTGGGAGCACAATGCAGGCAGGAGGCAGACTCGAGCCGCTGCCTTCAGCTTTTTTAGTGAGCTTTTTCTTTTCTTTTGAGACCCAATTGATCCTAAGTATAGATGTTGATATATGTGCTGGGGGATAAAAATATCTTAATGAAGGACTGGCAGAGAGAAGCAAACTCCATCCCCCTTTATTTGGAGAGTTGCTTCCTGAGCCAGACAACCAATTCCAAAGCTGGTAATGCTGGCTTTGGCCAGCTGGTTTTCAAGTCCTGCAGCAATAAAATGAGTTGCAGAGTTGTTCTTGGTGCGTTATCACCTTCTGTTCAAAAAGTGAGGCAGAGGATGCTTTCTACCCAAACACAGGGTACAAAGTATGTTTGGATGGCCGTGAAGGGGGGAAACACAGGGAATGTGAAGTAAGCAGGAATGTGACCCCAGTTGTCCCCTCTCCTGACAGGTGGATGCTGCAGTGACACCAGAGGAACGCCACCTTTCCAAGATGCAGCAAAATGGCTACGAAAATCCCACATACAAGTTCTTTGAACAGATGCAGAACTAGGACATCATAGCAGCCTCATGAGTTGGACAGAAGAATAATTGCTTCACTGCCCATTGGTGTTCAGTTATAGAGTAATGTGGAAAGAAAGAAAAACACTCTGCTTTATTATTTACTCATTCTCGCCTTTTGACAGCTGTGCTGTAACACAAGTAGATGCCTGAACTTGAATTAATAAAATCAGTAATGTATTTTCTCTCTCTTTCTCTTTACATTTCAGTCTTTACACTACATTATTAATGAATGTTTTTTGTGTACTGTAAAGAGGTTAGCTGTATTTAACTAGTGCATGGATAGATTCTCTTTCCCAATTATTTATCATGTAGCTCCTTAGCCAGTTGTATATTATTCTTGTGATTTGTGACAAAAATTAAGTCCTAGTTGAAACATGCTTTAAGAATTGATGGGGGATGCTTTCTGTGTCTGTGGGGTTTAGCTGCTTCTCTTTGCTGAGCATTTTTTTCTGATCACTATGCATTTTAAAGTAAACCAACATTTTTAAAAAGTATTTCAGATGAGTTATTGAAATTCTTTTCCTCTGAAGCTGCATTTTGTTGTACGGATTGTTGCTCCTGCTGTATTAGTGATGTAGAAATCATGAAAATACACATTTGTTTCTTTGTGCCTGTTTTATGTGCACACTTTAGGCATTGAAAGGTAAAATTTATTTTCTTTTCCATGTATCTTTTTGATCTTAAAAATTTTATTAAAAAGAGTCCCTGTTAATTGTGAGCACTTCTGGGGGAAGAAGTGCCTGCTGGCCAAAAATTAACGGAGGTCCTCTGCAGGATGATTGTACAGAGCCATTGCTTATGAATTGATAGCTTTCTACACTGTGTTACATAAATAAATTAAGAAAAGAATGTGTGGGCAAGAGTTTTCTTTGGAGGCAGAAAACAGAGAGTTCTGAAAGCCATTTAAACAAAATACATAGGTGTTCACACTGAGAGCGAGTTGGGATCCTACAGGGATTGTGGCACTGAGAGGTGGACCAGAGCAGAAGGAAGGCAGCAGTGAGACAGGGCGGGAAGTGGGGAGCTGCATCTTTGGCACAGCTACCCATCTAAGATGTCTTTTTATTTTTTCTTTTTTCTTTTTCTTTTACTTTCAGTTTGTATAACAGTGTTTTAATGTAAATAAATACATTCCTGGAGGAGCCCTATTGTAGTAGTGCGTTTCTGTGCCAACCAGCCACCCTTGGTCACGCAGAGGAGCACAGCATGGATGACTAACCAACCTCCTCCTTTCCTGGCTATCCCCTGGAGTGATTCACCAGCAAGCTCTTCCCTCTCCTCCCTGCACCTCTGCTGGCTTTCTGGCAAGATCCATGCCTTGCAATGTGCTATATTGGTGCAGGTGAGGAGGAGCCTCCCAGGCTGCATCCAGCCTGGTTCTGCTGCCTCACAGCAAGTGCCCAGGAAGGGTTGGACAGCAGCAGCAGGATTTTTTCCTGCAGGGAGAGGGCAAAGCTGTTGGTGAGCTGGGATACATAACCCCCAGCCCAGCATGTTCTCTCCATTGCCTGAGATCTTCCTTCAGCTCCTGGCCCTTCAAGAGAACTCCTGTGGCACAGGGAGAGCACAGCAACTCACACCACCACCTGCCAAGAGATGAGACCACAGTGAGTGAATGAACCTGGGGATCTTCAAGATGGGTTTTGTACCCAGCCCAAAAGAAGAACTCCTCTGTTTGAACTTGGAAATGGTTTCTGGAATAAAAGTGGAGGGGTGTGTTTGTGAAAAAGGGAATTACTGTATCTCTACAGTGAATGAGTTAGATAAAGCAGGACTGTGGGAAGAACTAGGAGCAGAATAAAGAAAGCATGATATCTTCAGGGAAAGCTTCTTGCAACTCAGTTTGTGTGCAAGCCATGGCAGCCCCTTCTTCAGCCTCGCTGGCAGCTTTTGTATCAGCAAGATGAGGCAGGGCTGCAGTGGGGCTGCACAGCTCAGGCAAATGGCTGAGTCACTCCTGACTTCAACTGGGAGAAAACAATAGTTTCCAGTCCTGTTGCTCACTAGTCCTTCGCCATCCACGATCTTACACAAAACCTCACCTATTCAGGTAATTCACCTGCTGGCCTGAAACACAGCCATGCTGGCAGACTGGTCAGGAGGGGTGTTCATTCAGTGAGGGAACCTGGAGTGAACTCCAGGTCGGGGAGTTTCAGAAGCCATCTGTGCAGATTCAGGATGATGAGGTGGTGGCACCCACCACTCCAAACCAGGAGTGGGAAAAACTGCAGAGTTTCCCATTGCCTGTTACCAACAAAGTGTTTATTCCTTTGGCTCTTCCATCCCTACTGTGTCAAGAGAATCCTTCTCAAGGGATCAGAGCGTTGGAAGTGGTTGGTGTTATTTGCAGGCCCAGGAGTACTGTTGTGTTACAAAAAACTTAAAAGATACCCCCAGAGGATTTACCTTCTCCAGTTTTAGAACTGAACTTGTTGGGCCAGAATAATGTGTGCTGATGACCAGAGGCTTTCAGTCCCCAAACTGCTCAAAAAAAAAAAAAAAAAGAAAGAATCGTTTACAAATACTTAGGTTTAAGCTTGTGTCTCTTTGTGTAGCTGGTGTTATATAGGTTATACATATCACCTAGAAGGGAATATGTAAGCCTGTCTTCTGTGCACATGTCTAGCATCATAGAAGAAGATCCCACTTCAGGGAGAAGGCAGGATGTAATTCAATTTAGCCTAGTCTCATTAAAGAGGTATTATCAAAATTCCTTTTAGAGGAGGCTGGAGTAATCCATAAGATGCAGAGAGCCACTGGCCTTTAGAGCAAATCCCGTTTATAATACCATAATCCCATGCAATCCCAGTTATAGAAAAGTTGCTTTGAACACCAGTTCCCAGACAATCAAGCCACCTGGTGGGGGGTTATGTGTCCAGTGAGATGCTGGTGCTGCTCTTGCTGCTTGTGCACAAGCTGTTAATAAATTGCTGTTTTATGCACTGATTAAGTGATCAGGTTTTACAATTCCCTCCACACACAGTCTCCTGAAAGAAAGACAATAAATGCACACCGTGACATGCATGGAAAGCACAAGGAGTGAACAAAGTTCCCAAAACTTCAAGAGAAACTGTCCCACAGCTGCTCCAACTCTGGAAGCTGATGCTCCCAGGTAATAGTGCAGCATCCTGCCCACCTCTAGCCATGCAAGCTCCTTATTGTGGAAAGATTATATTAGGTATGAACAAAAACAGTTTGACAGGCTCATAAAGTAGAGAAGCAGACAGTAGCTGAATGCCTTGCTTCTAAGTGTGGGATTGATTGGGTATCACCCTCTTCAGCAATAAACCAGGCAGGGCCACTGCATGCAGCTGTGGGCTGGAAACAAAATGCTATTCCCAGCCATGAGGAAATTACTTTTGGAGAAGTGTGGAAATAGATAAAATAAAAATATCCCTGTCTGTTGAGTTGATAGATTAAATGGGAGTTTTCTAGCCTGTTTCAACAGAAGGTGTTTGGAGAGTATTTGCACTGCAGGTTCATCAGCAGAGCTGGTGAGGGTGGTCCCTGGCAAGCCAGGGTGGTGCCAAGCAGGGATGGGGGCCAACCCAAGCCTCCTCAGCCCTTGGGGGGTGCTGGTGGTCCTGCCTTGGCTGGCTTGTGTTGATTCACTCAGGTTAATGAGTACCAGGTGCAAGGTGAAGCTCCAGACATTTCCAGGCATTTCCATGGTAGTGGAGCCACCCTAAAATTGTGCCATGCTCTGCATTCAGTGTCTGCCTCCAAACCAGACTGGAGAACCAGCATTTGGGGATATGGTTATGGGGTGATTATGGTGGAGCTGGGTCGATGGTTGTACTAGATGGTCTTGACGGTGTCTTCCAGTCTTGATGATGGATGTGTTTCTCTGACTACATGGTGTTCTAGGAAAAGCAAACCAAGGCTTTGTGTTCCTTTGCAGACAATGCCTCACAGCAGCTGTATTTTCCTCTAGGTCTCTCGTGGTCTTTGCACAGCTCCAAAGTCTCCATCCTCATTGTGTCTGCACTTACCAAAGCAATTTTAGGGCCTTCACTGTGCAGCCAAATGGCTCATTTTTATTGTTTAAACTAATGGATTTTGTGGGCAGTAGGCAAGCTGCTGTTAAAGTGCCTCCAGGCAGCATGCATGAAAACACCCTAATGATACATAAGAACAGGTTACAAATAACACTGTGTGATTGCATTTCTCTGCACTTTTTCCATCACTTGAAAATGAGTGTCTCAATTAAGTCAGACTGCGATGGCTCTTCTCTCTCATTGCTTTCCAGCAATTATCTATTCCTCCTCCTTCCTACGAGAAGCAAGCACTGAATATTCCCCACAGCTTTCTACAGTCCTGGGAAATTTATTTGGCTGACTATACAGCAAAATCTTTCAACGTTCCAAATGGAAGTATTGAGATTTATATTGAAGTAATGAAATATTCTGGCTTTAATAGGATTCTTAGTTAAAGCTGTATTTGGACACTGACTTAAAAAGCAAGTCTCCCTAACTACTGCTTGCCATGTATGGTCTTCAGCATCTGCTGTGAGGAGACACCAGAGGAGCTGAGCTGTTTAGTCTGGAGGAGACTGAAAGGGGATCTCAGTACATAAAAATATCTGAAAGGTGGGTGCCAAAAGGACGGTGCCAGACTTTTCAGTGGTGCTCAGTGACAGGATGAGGAGTAATGGCTATAAAATTAAAACACAAGAAGATCCACCTCAACACAAGGAGGAACTTCTTTCCATGGAGAGTGGCAGAGCACTGGAACAGGCTGCCCAGAGAGGTCCTGGGTTCTCCCTCTCTGACGGCATTCCAAACCCACCTGGACACATTCCTGTGTCACCTGCTCAAGGTGACCCTGCCTGGGCAGGGAGGTTGGACTGGGTGATCTCCAGAAGTCTCTTCCAACCCTGGCAATTCTGTAGTTCTGTGTTTGTAACCTAGTTTCTCTAAGGAAGATCGTTGGAGAAAAGTATCCACAGCAGTTCCAGATAGGATACTACCTAGGTCAAAGGGTGACTGGTGTCCTGGGGTGATTTTATGATGATACTTTATTCCCTAATCATGTGCTTTATGCTCAGAAATGGCTGTGGTGTCTTTTAGATGAACAAGGGAATGCCAAGCGTGGGCTCTGTTCAATCTCTCTGGACAGCATGGACCGAGGACACTGCATTGTTACTTTTGTTGGTTTTTTTTTGCTTGCTTAAAGCAAGAAGTTTTTTCCTTTCCCTTCCCCTAGCCTGGAGGCTGTACTGGGAATCTTCCCAGCAGCTTTTTGGGTTTTCTGTTCCCTTGAACGCTTTTTGGCTTTGCTTGTTTTTCTTTTCAGCCCATCGAGGGAGCCGGCAGGACCACCCCAAACCCATGTCCTCTGAGGAGCTGAACCAACACAAGAAAGAACATTAAAATCCACCAACTTTGGCTGCTGCAAGGAGGAGACCCACCCCGGAAATTCAGCAGGTTTCCCATCTGCTCTGCTCCAAGCTGCTGTGTGAATTCCTCTTCCCCTCCCACAGACAAAAGGGACCCACTGCTAATAAACCTTTTTTTTTTTTTTCCACTTTTACTCGCTGGTATCAATTTCTCTCATTGGCAGAAGAAAAGGGAGAGAGCTATTGAAGCTCTTTTCTCTTTAGAGGAAACACTCATTCCAAGGCTTTTCTCCTGAAATTTGTCTCCAAAACCAAGACAACTGGTCTTTTTAAATGCTGCTAATTAATAAATAAATAAAAGAGAGAGACAGAGGAAGAAAACTAGCTGGCACAGGGCAGACACACCTCAGCAGGGGCTGGCCAGCACCTGCAGGAAGCAGATACTTGAAATAGCTGTGACATTGCTGCAGGTCCAAAACAGGTTGTGGTAATTATGGTTATCTTGAGTCCCACACCAAGTCCATCTAACTGTGCCTAAGCACTGCTTCAGGCTATAGCTCTGGGGTGTCTTTCAAGCACAGGATCTTTCAATTTAGTTAGGATGAGAGGGCTTGGAAGAAACAGGCAAAATCCTATTTTCCCCACATCTTGCTCGTCTAAGAAGGGCTTATGGAGAAAAGTCTGCATCCCTCCAGCTACTGCAGAGATGAGAGAAAACTCAAGCTATGGCCAGCAGTGGTCCCTGCCTGGAAGGCAACTGAGCTCTGGAGTCTTAATTTGACTTTTAGAGTCCCTTGAGAAGAAAAAAATAACCAAACCTGTGATAAATATAATACAGTGTTGGCTTTCACAGTTGTTAGAGTGAATACTTACATGTTTTATAATGTTGACTTTTGTAAGAGAAGTTTTGCTAAAGTTTAGAGTTCTTTTAATGTGAATGTTGTATTGTAATACCAATGTTGGTGTAGAGTTGTTGTAAGGTTAACATTTAACCAATGAAGGAATCAAAACCTGTTGAATGTATTGAATAGTAACAAATGACCAGGACTAAGATCACTGCACATGCTCCAGAAAGGTGGGATGGAGGAGGAACTGTGTTGGCATGTTTGAATGTGTATGACCATTTATGAATGTATTTGTCTGATGCAGTACCCAGGGTATATAAGGGGTTGCTGTGTTCACTGGTGTGGCTCTGGCTGTGGAAAAGCACCCAGCACTGTTCCTTTTGCTTTATTGACTTTGTCCCCTATCATCCCTTATTAAATTTCCTATAAATTTTAACAGAGTGGTGGGCTTCGTTTCTCACAAACCTAAACCAACTGGGAAAGTGGAGTTTATTCCCCTTTCAACAGCCTTGTCTCTCAACCTGCTTTATGAAAAAAAAGAGAGTGGTTTATTTTTAATTCTTTTTTTTTGTGTATGTGGACCGGCTGCTTTTTGGGGAAGAGCTGGAGGCTGTGCTCTCATACCTAGCTGGATGAAACTGCAGGCCCAGGGCACTCATCTGGGGTTGCCTGGAGGGAGAATTCCAAGCCCTTTATCTGTCCTGCTGTGTGGCTGTGACATGCCAACCACACTGAACTCTGCTCCTCCACTGAGCATCCCTGGCCCAGGGCACAGCCAAGGATGTGTCTGTAATGTTCAGGCTGCTCAGGGTGCACCAATGTCTCATGTTATGGGATCCAATCCACCCCTGACAAGTTTGGAGTCACAGAATCACACCAGCAGCAGTGGGGGCTGGAATCCTACTCTGTGCCTGACACCTGGGCTGCTCACTGACCCATTGGGGAAACTGTGCTTGTTGGAACTGGAAGGGGTGGATGTGGGAAACTGATTTAGCATCTGGGTTTAGCACCTGGGGAGTCAGGATGAGAGCCCAGGGCAGTCTTGACACAGTGCTGCAAAAGATGATCTTCACCTGCCTTGCAGATACCTTCATTAGAAACCTCTTGTTTGCAACAGAATGCAACAGCAGTAAGTCTCCCCAGAAGTGGCATAAAAAATGAGCAATAAAAGACTGAGCTGCAATTAGCCAAGTCTTTTTTGAAAATACAATTTGTACCCTATTGCCTATACAAAGTGGTGTATTTGAGTTTTCTTTTGTTTCCCTGGCACAGAATAAAAAACCGAAGGCACTTGGCTGTTTCTGACAATAGAGTTGCTAGAAAATCTGCTGTGAAAGTCTGTGGGCTGCCAAAATTCAGTAGCCAAAAGTGCCTGCATTTTGCAAAGCCTAAATTTTACGTGGCTGGTGTAAAAGAAGCCATATAAACCTAGATATAGAGAATGAAATTCTCTATTCAATGCCCCAGGGTAAGTGTTATCTTTAGAAAACCCCATAAATGAAGGGCAAGTCAAGAGGAGCAAGCTGATGACAGACCCCAAAGAAGAGCTGCTCTCCCCCAAGGAGGACTGGCCAAGCCTCTCTCTGCTGTTTGCCCTAATGCTGCAGTTCTGGCCTGGTGCAGAGAAGGTGTCAGGACATCCTCTATCAAAGGTGTGTTGATACTGGGGCACACTAAATTTTCATGTGCTCACACAGAGTGGAGCAACTCACGGCCTCTCCCGAGAGGAGGAAGCACCTGGAGCCACAAAAAGATTTCATCCACGATGCAAATTCTATTTACAATCTGCAGGTTATCCAGAAGCAGCCACATCCCCACTGTGACCCTTTCCAATGCATATTCAGTTCCCTTAGCAGAGAACAGAACCTTCCAAAGGGTGTAGGACACACCAGTGGAGTCACAAAGTAGAGAGAGAAAATTCTGATTGGCACTGCATAGTACTGGCATGATCAACCTAGAGAAACATGGAATAGCAGATGGATATAGAGTGCCAGAGCCAAGGTCCACCTGAGCCCAGCATCCTGCTTCTCATGCTGACCAAAAATTGAAAGCTGGGGAAAAATGGGGAAGGGTGTAAGAGGTCCTTAGATATCCACTGTGTTCCACTCCAGAAGTCTCATTCTGTCCAGATGTCTCACTTTAAGAAGGACACTGAGGTGCAGGAGCATGTCCAGAGAAGGGAAACATAATTGGGGAAGGGGAAGAACACAAGTCTTGTGGAGATCAGCTGGGGGAGCTGGGGGTGTTCAGCCTGGAGAAAATGGAAGCTTAGGGTACCTTATTGCTATTGTCTAGCCAAGACAACTGCTATTGGCCTTTATTGACATTTTAATGCAGAATCACTTCTGTGGCACAGAATCATTAGAGTGAAATGATTTTTTCAGCACTTTTAGGAGAGTGACATGTCTGATAATAAACTCTTTAATGAGTAAACTTTAAACTTTTAGACCAGTCCTGCCAAAGGACTGAATCATTCATTTTGAGCTTGACTTTGATAAAATAATACAATGTTTAAGCATAGTGATTAAACAACATTATGCAAATCAGAATGGTTATTTTGTGGATTCCTCAAAACTCCCACATTCTCTAGCCTTCTGGCCATATTAAAGAGTCAGGATTTGGCATGTTTCTAGTTAAATTGCTACTGGCCTCGTGGTTAAGCTAAACAGTGTAAATGCAGACTGAAGGTGGCTTCAGAGTTCAAATCTGAACTCCAGACAGAAAAGTACTCTCAGCACTGTGGCAGTAAGTGGCATTTTGGATTTCTCCCTGTAAAACCACTTTCAAAAAGTAGCAATTAGAAATCTATGGGATGGCTGATTGTCACAGTTAGAAAAGACCAGCCTGTGTCCACCTAGCCTCAGATCCTGGTGGAGGGAATGGGCTGGAGTTCAGTGAGCTCTCATGCCCCACTCACCCATCCTGCCACCCCAACCTGAACTCTGCAGATCACTTCTGCCTTTGCAGCAAAACCACACGAGACCCACTCTGGGAAGATGCCTGTGATTTCACAGGACTGCTCCTGGGACAGAAGAAATGCACAGAGCCTGTGAGCCCAGGCAGTGCCCACCCTTCCCACCACACTTCAGGAAGTCAAGGAAGCCAGTGTGTTTGCCCATCTCTCCTTAAATGTGGGCTCAGTCCCATGCCCACCTACCAAGTAGGGTCTATTCAATGCACCACAATGAAGAGATACAGCTCTTCACGACTTCAAGGCATGAAGAATTAGTTAATCTCATCACAGTTTCTACTTTCTAGTGACAAGCCCAGTGGCAGGAGCCTTCCTCAGTATGTGCAGCATGATATGGCTCAAGCCTTCCACTGCAGAGCTCAAAAACATTTTCCCATTTCCCCATTTTCTGCAGCACAGCATCTGGCTACACAGGGTCAGCACAGGGAAGGAGGGTCTTCTGCTCAGCTTGTGCCATCTCGTGCCTTCAAGTTAACTGAGCCTGGGAGGGAAAAAAGAGACTAGGAAGGTTCCTGTAAGGTGGTCATGAGGGCTTCCTTTAAGGTACTCATAAACAGTGAGCAAAAACCCCAAGTGTATTTTATGAGCAGGAAAATAAACCTTGGACATTTTTGTAAGGAGCAGACATACAAACCTACTTTCTGAAAAGTATTTATTGCCCTGCTCTGAGGAAGCAGAGACAGAGCTCTGAAGCCCTGAGGATATGGAATAAACACTCACATCCTCTGTTTTTCTTACTGGTTTGCTCTAAAAGACTTTCCAATCATTATCCTGACTGTAAGACCTCATCTGAGGCTTGGAAACCAAACACATTTTAAAAAAAAAGCCCCAACCCACAGCTTTTATGTACATCAGTCTTCCATTGATCTACCCAAAACTGTGAGCCCTGGCACACAGCTTTGATAGCTTTGTGTGTGAGAGCTGTAACAAGTTTAGTAGAAAGAAGGAGCATTCTGCAGCTTTCACACTCCTGTGCATTCAGAACATGCACTGGAGCAATGCAAGACCCTGAGACTTTAATATATTATGCATTCTTATCTGCTTCTATTTCAAGACCTTGAAGGTCCACTCACATCTCATTTTCAAGTGCTCAGCTTCAGTCACAAGCCTGCTTGTGATTCTGTGGTCAGGCAGGCACTGTCAGATTGGTCCAGTCCATCAGCAGCACAAATGAAATCCCTAATGCTGCTGTGGCTGACACAGAACAAAAGACTATATTGGGCTTTTCTGATAATAAAATTACCCTTTAAAAATCCCAAGCCACTCGCATAGCACACTTATTTCTGTGTCAGAAATCTTAGCAAGCTACCACGCCTAAAATACATACGTGTTCAAAATTCAGTGCCTGTGTGCAGGTGAGACAACAGGAGTTGTGGTTTTATGATGCTCAGAAAGCACCACTTTTTCCTCAGTAAATTCCCTATCTTAGCCCTACAGTATGTAAAAAGACAAACACAGCTGTTCAAAAAATTTCTTTTGATTTTTGTGAAGAAAGATGGAAAATGTTACCATTATTTCTATTTTGAAATAATTTAGAGCTCTTTGAGGTCTGCAGCTCCACAGAGCTTTATAAAATACACAAAATTCTCATTACCTTGGACTTTCATATTTAAAATTCAAATTTAACTACACGACTCAAGAAATGTTGCAAGTCAAAGGCCATAATAAAAATAGGCCTATATCTCAGTCAACCTCATTAAAAAAAAAGGATGTGTCTCACTCTAAAATTATAATGAACACTAAATATATGCACAGTGTAGGTAAGTCAGTGTTAGCCAAATGCCATTTTAAATGCCTCCATATGGTTTGACTGAACTATTCTGCAATGCACACAATAAAGTCTTCAGCATTTTGCTAATGTGTAATTAATGTTTCCTTAGTTTTATAGTGTTGCAGACTATTACACAACTCAAGAACAAACTCTGGCTTCATTAACACAAATCCATGCATTCTTTAATAACTCTCCTCTGATTATATTCCTCCAGCCTGGCTGCAGACTGTGTCAACTGTAAACTCTTCTAAAGTAGCTATTTAAAAAAATCTACTTAATGACACTTAGCTGAAGGAAATTCTGGTCCAAAAACCAGATCTCCTCCAACAATAAATAATTAGAGCTCAATAAGTGCTGATAGCCTTTTCTTACCTGTGAGTAAAGGTCTTCATTAGCTTGAAATCTGTAAACACATAACATGTCTCATTTTGTTTTGCTTCCAGCTCAGGACCTCATGAAATTGGGAAATGCATGAGTTTCAATTTTGAAAAAAAAAATTAAAAAGCAAGTTCTTTCTGGGCTGAATTAGACAGAGCTCTTCAATCAGCTGGAAAAGAGAGCAAGGGAGCATGGAAATTATGAAAGCTGTTCTGCATAGGAATGAGTGCTGAGATGCATTGGAAACTTCATGCTGCTGCTGCTTTTGATGAAGAGAACCCTGGTGTGACATCTGGCTCAGCCTATCTTAGCAATTAATGCAATGTAATGAGTGTGGATCCCTGATCAAAGCACTTGGTCCTGAGGCATCTCATGCCCCTGTTGTTCCTAATGGATGTGGATTTAGGTAAGCCCTTGCCTTTTGCTCAGGCCTCTGGCAGCAGGCAGTAGCTTTACTGAGGTGGCCAGCACCCCAAAATCCACTCTTATTCACAAGTTCCTTAATAATGACTAATTCAATCTATTATAGAATGAATTATTTATTTAATAGACACAAAACTAACAGAGATAAGACTTAAAACAAATTAATACTGCACAGGCACAAAAACAAAAATAAACTCCTAGTTTACAAATACAAAGCAAATACAGTGTGAGGTTAAAGGTATCTATTAATTTTACAGCTAGCAAAGAAATAATATAACTTAGGATCCAATGTATCTTACAGTCTAATTTTTGGTGAGGCACACATCATTATACTTTCCCTCAATTCCCAGGAAAGTAACCATGGAATCTGTGTCCAAACTCCAGGAAGAAGTCTAGAACACTTGTCAGGGTGTAAGAGGCTTCTGCTTGTGATAACTTGTGCATCTTTTATAATTTGTAAAGCAGTGTCTCTCAGTCAAGAATATTTCCTTTATCTTTTCCCACATCTACTCTCCAGACTAAGATTCTTAGCTTGGGTCTGAGCCCTCTTGGTACCAGAGATGACACCCTGCTGAGCCTTTCAGCCAAATTTATCTCTTTATGCACCAACTACCTGTGGTAGAGAGGGGAAGGACACGTCCTGCCACACTCATTGCAACCTAAATTCAAGGTGTTTATTTCACAGTATCTATAACCCAGCCTTCAGGGCTAAAGAATTTGACTGCACAGAGAGCCTGGCACTTTCATGAGCTGAGTGACCCCATCAAACCCTGTCTCACTCACACATCTTCCCTTCTAGAAAGTATTGCAGTGTCTTTTCCTCTGTCACTGCGTTGCTGCTCACATCAGTTTGTACGCACACTATCTCCTTTTACAGAGTTAATGCCAGGAAAATCTCTGTTTTTGTTGTTCCTGGTGTGACTCCTGAGGGGCACCACAAAGCTGGTTTATCCAAATTCACCGTGTTCATGTGTGCACAGAGTGATCTCCAGGCAGCTGTGGGTCAAGGGTGGGACATTAATCCTGAAGGCAGGAAGATACCTGATGTCTGTTGTCCTAGGCTGTCTTTTCCAAAACGATGAGGATGGCAGGATTTCCTCCTGAGTGGCCACCTTGCCTTGTCTGAGTGTGCCCAGGGCCTTGGGGACATGTGCTGCCTCATCCCCTTTGGTGTGCCTGGCAAACATTCAGCCTCTCAGTGTCAGTGGCCATAGTCGAGGCCATCAGCTGTGAGTAGACTCTGGTGCTCCATGTCAATTTTTGGGAGTTAACCTCTGGGATGAGAAGATCTGGTGCCCTGGAGCTGCTAGCCAACCATTACCCAGTTTGGGGTGGACAAGACTGCCACAGTAAGGTGGTGCCCAGAGTTTGTCAGAGAGTCCTCCAGGCTCTCTTCCTTTGCTGGAGCTGCTGGCTGTGCTCACCTTCCCATCCCGAGCTCAGTTTAGGGAATCTCTGTCTGCACTGACTGCCAAGGCTGCCCAGCCCTGTATGGAATTTCATGGACCCTCATATTACAGTTGTGGACATCCCTGCAGAAGGACTCCTGTCACTCAGGGCATCTGGTCCCAGCCTTGGGTTCCATATCTTTGTCAGTATGCTCCTTTTCAAGCCCTTACCACATTCATGGTGGGAGTGGAGTGGATGTTTTCCAGCCAGAAGTGGAGCCAGTGACATCTGGCATGTGGAGTGGTGACACCTGGCTTGTGGAGTGGTGACATCTGGCATTTGGAGCTTGTGGCTGTCACTGCTGAGGGCCACAAACACACTGGTCACCAGGAGGGGACTGCATGGCAGGGTGGTCAGTGACCAATGGTTTTGTCATTGTAGTCAATGTGCTGTCAATACAAAAGAATCCCAGTGCTTCTTTCTGTCATCTTTCTCTTCTCCCTTTCCTCAGAGGAGGACTTCCTCCACTCTCCTCTAAGATTTGCCTACTCCAGTCTCTCAGTTCTGAGTAATCCTCAATCTACAAGCTGGGAGCCAGCAGAGTTACTTGGGTGACCCCTCCCCTTGCCCTCGGTGGTTTGGGGTCTCACATCTCCATCAGGCACCTGTGCACCTTGGAAACAGACCTTGCAGGGTGATGTCCTCTGCAAGGGATCTATCTTCCATACACCAAAATCCCTCTGAGAAACAAACATGTCAATGGTTGGACTTGGAGGCTCTCAGGGGGGTTATTTTAACCCCTCAGCAGATCCTAAACAAACCATTAGAGTCAACAGTGTCTCTTTTTCAGGTGTGAGACACAGTCAGTCTTTCCTGTCCTTTTTCTCCCCCTCCCCCCCACTCAGCAAGAAATGTTAACATTACCTTCAAAATGCCAAGTGATTTTTCAGTAGTTCCCATCTTCAATCTACAACAAGCTGAAAGTAATTGAACCTGAGTTGATTCAGCAGGAACATAGACTTGCTTTTGCCTGACAGACAATTAGAGATTTAATTTTTTTTTTTACCATTTGGCATGCCCTGAGTTTTTTCATGGCAACTACTTTCTCCATCTAACAAGGGTACAGGACCAACCTCTTAATTCACCAGACACTACCAAAAAGCAAAAGCTGCATTAGGTTCTGTCACTATCCTGGCCATGTGAGTCCAGGCTGTGCAGTTTGTCAATGCTTCTATGCTTTTACACTGTGCATTACAGTCATCTCAAACGAGTCATCTCAACCCAAAATTTATTCATTTTTTCATGGGAATTGCATGCTACATGATAGAGACTCACAGTGAGGCAAGACACAGTGGAGCAACAAAGGATCCAGCTGAGGAGGCTGCTAGCTCTAGAGCAACGACTCTGAAAACTGGGAACAAGAGTGCTAAATCAGAGCATGTAGTTAGCAAAAATTTAGAGGCTTTGTAAGTCAGAGAAGCTCAGTCCAAGAGTAGAAAACAGCAGGAATTCCTACAGGCACAGCTTAAACATTTTGCTCAAAATAGCTGGACAGGGAGGACACTTTTAAAGCTTTCAATGGCTGCCTCAGAAAGATCCTTCACTCAGCAATAGGCATTTATTGGTGCAAAGCTGCAGTGTTTGCCTCTTTCCCACTCTGGCTCTAAGACACTGTCTTCTCTATGCCTGCAAGTGATTAATTAATTAATCGGGCTGGTATGTGGATGATGCTCATCACATGGGAGGGGAGCTGGTATCCACAAGGTTTGGGGTGCAAGCTGGCAGCCAAATGTCCTATGCTTGAGTCAGGGCAGGCAGCTCCAATGTGTGCTGTGTGTCCCAGCCAGAGCTGTGTGCCACAGAGGCGATTGGATGCAAACTTCTCCCAGGCAGAAACAATCTCTGAAGACACAGTGCACCACGATGCACTGAACTAACTCCTCTCAACCAACTCCTCTGTTACTAGGCAGCTGTATTTTAGAAATGCAGAAAAAGAAGCACTGGCAGAATACATGCAAGGTGGTGTAAATGTATCAAATGTTAAGGCAGGAGGCAATTAAAGGCAATTAAACCAAAACCTGAGGGTTCAAGCTGACTATCAGTGTGCAGCTGGAAGTGCCAGGAAAGGTCATTCTCCCTCCCAGGGAACCCTGACTGCAGCTTTGTAGAGAATGACTGAAGTGTAGAAGAAAACACTGAGGCTGATTTGCAGTTCCCAAGACATCCCAGCTAGCTGATGATCCACAGTTTTGCCTTGTACTACATAAAAGATTTTGCCTGCTGGTACT
The DNA here is from genome assembly GCA_013397075.1 of Rhabdornis inornatus. Taxonomy (NCBI): domain Eukaryota; kingdom Metazoa; phylum Chordata; class Aves; order Passeriformes; family Rhabdornithidae; genus Rhabdornis; species Rhabdornis inornatus. The sequence continues at coordinate 387,196 of VWZS01002160.1, read as the reverse complement.
GGTACCTGTCCTTAAATGAGTTGCAGGTGAACCTTTCACCTAGCAGTGTGATGCACAGCTGGGGAGACACAGATGGGGAGACAGAGATGGGGAGAAGTTCTTGTTTCATTTGAGCAGATCAAAACACAGCAGAAAAATATAGTCTGCCTAAAATACCCACATTCTGCTGTCCCATTCACTAGAGGCAGAGCTTCAGACTCATATGCTATAACTTGACACTAATGTGGAGCCAAACCAGAAACAGACCACTAATGGAAACCTCAATAAGGAGAAAGACAAAAAAATTTAATATGCACAACTTAAGATATCAACATTTCAGAATTCTTTTTTTTAACCTCCTAAAAGTGCATTTACACACACCACACGTTAACCAGATATTCTCTTCCTAACACTAGCAAGATCACAACTTTACCCATCATGTGGAATATAAGGAACTCACCAACCACTTCAAAAAAATCAAAGAGACCATCATTGGGAGGGGCCTTGTGGTGGACAGCGTGACCCAAGGTTTACAAAATTGTGATGCAGGATGCAGAACCGTTATCCACCACCTTGTGCACAGCCAGAGTTTGAGGATACCTGCTGAACCACACAGGCCATCAGTCCAGAGGGAAAAGTACATTCATCTGTACACAGCAGGTGGTCATCTTGGACTCACTGCATCAGAATCATCAGCTCCAAACATGGGCTAGAAAAATTAATCTACAACGGGTCCATAAATAAATACCAAAGAGATTAGGCAAGGATGTGCCCTCTAACAGCCCAAATACAGCACCTGGGAACGCCAGGAGAGTGAGGAGGAAGGGCTGCCACTGGTACCCAGGCTCGTGTGCTCACCCTAAGTGACAGCTGGCACTGTCAGGGTCGAGCTACTGGGTGGCAGGGTTGGCCCTTTAATCTGATTTAGGAGAGCATTTGTCATGTTACAAACAACCTCTGGGCAGGGAAAAAAAAGAAGTCCTTCCATGTGACTTCCCTTCTTCCAAGAAAAGCAGAAAGTGAGAAAGGCAAAGAGAGCACTTAAACTCCCTGGAAGCTTTGGCATTGCTGGCCATCAAGAAGCTGCTTAATTACAGTGTTAAGCCTATTCTCCCTGGAGCACTCTGCAGCCAGCCAGCACTGGGAAGCACTGAGAGTCATTATTTATAGGGGCTGACAGCAAACATCACTGGTGTGGTCATTTTGCTGCCCTCTTCTCCTGCTCTATGTGCATTAGAAACTTAGAATGAAAATGGCAATTCTGGAGCCATTTGGAGCAGGAATGGGTACTGACAGAGAGGAGTAACACCACAGTGCTGGCATGGAATAAGTTCTGACCAGGGAGAGGTTAAGGGTGTGCATGGTCAGTGTTTTTCTCGCTGGTCAAATTTAAATCCAGCGGTGTGAGAGCGACAGAAGTCCAGAAGCAGACATCCCTAACAGTGCCACGCTTTTCTTTCACTCCCCTTCCTCAACAGGGCATGGGGAGAAAAGAAGATGAAAAATCTCATAGGACAAGATAAGGACAAGGGGATCACTCACCAGTTACTGTCATGGACAAACAGTAATATAATTTATTGATGATTAAAATAGATTTGGATTGTGAAGAACAAAGCCGAAAATTAGAACACTCCTTTCCCCACCATTTGTTCCCAGGATCAACTTTACTCCTTCACCCCCCACTCCTCTTCCTCCTCCCTCTCCCCACCCCAAGCAGTGGAGAGGAATAGGAAATGGGGGGCTGCAGTCAGTCCTTAATGGCTTCACTTTGCCACTCCTTTCTCTGTACAGTCTGCTCCAGTGTGGGCTCTCCACGGGCTGCAATCCTGCAGGAAACACCCACCTGCTCTGGCATGGCATTTCCCATGGCTGCAGGGGACCCCTGAATTGAGTGTGTGGAGCACAGCATGTCACTCCCTCTCCAAGGGATGCTCCACATTTACCTTTATCTCAGAGCACTCCAGAGAGGTGACAAAAGCCACTGAGAAGTCTGGGTCAAGGTTTTCTTGGTAAAGTATTTCCATTTTTGGGAAATAAGAAAGAGATGTCATTAGGAAAGATAAGGTGCCCAAATCCATGTATTTTTGGTACCCAAACAAAAATTCTGTTAGCAAAACCCTAATTATGACTAAAAGCTCTGCCAGTCATGCTGACATGGAAAAGTTTCTTCTTTGCATTTTGGTCATGTCCTTTCATCCTCTAACTCGGAAGAATGAGGTATAAAATGTCTCTCACTCTTTACAGGCTTGAATAAATACCAGAGAGATGTATAATGACGTTTATTCAGTAGACCCTTTTGCTCTTCAGGTGTTTTCACAGCCAAGTGAGCGTGTGGAATCCATCCGTCTCACAGGAAGTCCATAATACCCACTTGAATTTAAAATGCACACCTAAAATTGCACTGGATCTTCATAACTGCAGGGGACTTTGGAGGTCACAAACACGGGAAGACAGGTGGTTGTGTTATCATCAGGCATTAATTCCCTTTGATAAGGTCTGGCAGCACACAGTGGTCCTTTACCTGCTGTGTCAAAATGTTGATTTTGGGGCTTTCCTGACCAGAAAAGAATTGTAACAAACGGTATTACAATTTTAGCAACCAGCACACACTTGAGGCTGTAATTTTCACTAGCAACTCATTAATGCCTTTGGTCAAATCCCATGCATAGTGCCAGGAGGGGATTAAATAGTAATTCAGAGTTCAAGTCAAGGCTTGTTTGTGTACCATCAAGGTGACACATGTAGCCACCAAGTTTCACATCAGTGTGAGAAGAAAAGAGAAAAGGGATAGCCAGGTAAACTCAGTTACCTGTGCATCACTTTGCCATGACATTTCTGATGGCATCTCTTTATTTACAAAACTATTGATTTTCGTTCTCCTTGATGCTTTTCATGAGAGGTACATACAGAAAAACACTCCATAGCGGGTTGACTACTGGCCAAACACCAGTGCACTCATGGAAATCATCTACTCATCTTCCTCTGCTGTAATTGAGCAGAGGAGGAGGAAAAAACCTGTTAAAATAAAGCTCACAGGGTTGAGATAAGGATTCAGAGAAAGTGCTTTAGAGGCAAAACAGGCTCAAAACTTTAAAATGTATAAAGAAAATTTTATTAGCAGAATTAAAAGAAGAATGATAACAACTAAAATTAATCTGTAGAACACCTTTCCTTCCCCCAGCCCCTCTTTCCTTCACACCGATTATGTAAAGAGACACACCTGACTCTGTTTTTGAGTCAGTTTACTACTTCTAAAAATAAGTATTCCTTCAGTTTGGTTAGGGAGAGGAGTCTTTTCTGCCATGCCACAGGAAACAGTTTCTCATGGTTTTAATTTCATGGCTAAACAGTCTGCCCAGCACCTGCTTGCCCATGGAATCCCTCCCATGGTCTGGCAGTCTTCCCAACTACATTCGTGGCAATTCTGGATTTTGGGGTGCAATTTTTAAGGATGAGCTGTTCTAATACAGAAGCAAAGAGTCCTCTTCTTCTACCTCTGACAGCAAAAGTTTTCTCTCTCTGTTCAAGCCAGATCATGGCTTTTTCAGCATCTACATTCTTCAGTTCTCACTGGCTGCGGGTGAGCGCTGCATCATACATTTTATGGATTACAGGGGAATAGTCTGGTCTATTATATCTTCATTGTTTACAGAAGAATTTCATCTCCGATGCCTGGAGCATCCCTTCTTCCTCCTCTCTCTTCACTGACTGGTGTTTCCATGCTGCTCTCCCCATGTGTCCTTACCTTCTCCTTTCCTCTGATTCGGGAGAGAACTGGCGCCTGTGGGTTCGTCTGTTTTCAAGCTCTGTCGATGGAAAAGCCTTTATTTATAGAGTTCCGCAGCGCTGAGAAGGTTAATCCCATCCGTGCCTCGCATCGGAGCATCGCCCCTCGCTGCTGCTCCCAGGATCCCAGCCGGGCACTGCCCGTGGAGGGAGCGCTCCCGGCGCTGATCTGAGCCTCAGGATTGGAAGCCACGGCTTGGGATGGCTTTTCCAGCGGCTCGGAATAATTTTTTCATCTGCGTGATCTCGGCTGCCGCTCCCGGGGCCGCTCCCGGGGCAGGAAAAAAGAAAAAAAAACAACAACTTTTTTTTCGTTCTTAACTGTGATCCACAGAGGCGTGCCCAGCCTTTGTAATGGGTTTATCAGCTTGCCAATTCTCGGAGCCAGACATCACTTTTGGCTTTTGCCCGGCACAGAGGAAGCTGCTGGGAATTTCTTCTGTAGCTGATTTATTCCTCTTCACCAAAAATTCAATTAATGCTAAAGCGGGACGGACTCCTGCCACCTTCACGCTCCCACATACCTTCTAGTGGGGCTGGGAGATGTGTGTGAAGCTTTCACAGCGTTCACAGAAGCAGCCCAAGGGCACCTGCACTGCCCAGGTGCAGAGTCCCTCCTTGGGCTGAGGTCACTTCATCCACCAGGCTTGGCACTGCCTGAAAACCTGCTCTGTCTGCAGAAATGTTCCCTGGCTGCCTGAGACCCTGGCACGTGTTATAAGTAGGTGTTATATCACTGTTTTTTTGCAAAAATTAAAATGACTCCTATGCGTATAATGTTGGAAAACTTTGCTGAATGAATATAGTTTCTTTTAGCTCTGCTATTAACAAAACTTGGAAAAAGTAGTGTGATAAATATATTTTTCTTGGACTATAACATAGTGATGTAAAAAGCTTTTGTTCATGCAACTAATTCAGGGAATGGTAAAAAAAAAATCAAAAAATTCTTCACATTCTTGGATTATCCTTTCTGGATTAAGACAGGGGTGACGAACGCCAGAACTCCAGGAAAAAGATTTATTGCTCTCCATTATCAGGGAGTGCACCGACAAGAAGGAGCTACAAGGAAAAAAAATTATAAAAGTAAAAATGTTGATTTACAGGTTGGGGGAGTGGTGATTTTGAATTATGCATGAAGGGCCGTGAATATGCAACAGGTTGATGCATTTAACAAAATGTTCTCCGAGTTAAGGTGTGCTCTTGGCGGAATGCCAAGCACCCAGCCGTTGTAACCTTTTGCTTTATTGTCTCTTATTGTCTTTTATTAAACTTTTCTAAATCTACCAGGAAACTGGACCTCGTTTTTCACAGCACGGCTCTCCTATACGAGTTGGAGATGTTGTTGGGAACCATTTCTATGGCCACCTGTATTTATTGTCCTCTTTTCATGTGATTTACTATCTTTTAAGCATTATTCAGTCAATGCTCATTTCGTCTTGGTTACAAACCTTTACATCTAAACAATTTGTATCTTTCTTTTCACAAATATAAAAATTTCAAATCAGGTATCACAGCATAATAATTGTTATTACATAGGTGGCTTGTGTGTGTAGGAGAATATTTCATAATGCCTTTAGCTTCTTCTTACTCTTAAGACAAAAGATGAAGGGATCAGGCTATCCCAATGTTCTTTAGGAGGCACCAGCAAAGATTTTGCTAAGAAGCCTCTACTCAGGCATATGGCAGTAGGTTTGTAAGACAAAATATTTGGGTTTCCCTTCTTAGCACAGGCAGGTGAAAGCTCAGAAGGCTTCAGGGACTTGCTGGCTTTCATCCATGCATCAAACTTGTCAGAAATAATAGGCTTGTAGGAAAACAAGGATAACCTTGCCTGGATATAAAAACCTGCTTTTGCTTTTAGGGTTGAATAGGGTTGTTATTGTCGCAGGCAGAATGGGAGCTTCAGACAAAGTTTATCAGGGAGGCCCTCCCATAGAGTCACAGGGTGCCCCCTTGCTTGTTAAAGTCTTCAAAGAGAAGCCTGGATGCAGCTAGATCCAATTCTAGTCAAAAAGGATCAAAAAGATTATATAGATGCACTTGAACCTTTATATGACTTTGTTCCACATGACTGAGGATAGCAACCCAAATATATTAATATAAACAAAATAAATTATTTAAATTAATTATTATAATGGTTATTATTATCCTAAAAGATCTTAATCAAAATAATTTACTACACAGTAGAGGTAACTATAATTGCTACTGTAGTGCACTATTTTTTAAGCAGCAGGAGACTGGTGTTTCACATCACTGTACTGCCCAGTCACAGTTGAACAGAAATAAGCTTCACCTTGACACCAGCAGCTCAAGCCCACAGAGAGATTCAGCATGATTGCAGACACTGGTGGGAAGCATCTGAAAATGGAAAATACCATAGTTTTTACACTATTGAGGACCAATATGGTGCTTAAAGGAAGGTGGGAGACTTTCTGTCTTCTTAAACAAAATGTTAGACTCCTGTGTCTCTAAATTACTGCTTATTGAGGCACTTCAGTGAATCAATCTCTGCAAATAGCTGTCCCATTTTAACCTCTCTCTAGGCACCTACCAACACAGCCTCCTGCTCTGACTCTGAATGCAGGGAGTAGCTGCCACTGGCTACTGAATTATAGGCTTCAGCATCATCACAGTGACATTTCATAGTGACAGAAATCAGCCTGGGTTTAAAACGGGGAGGGGGGGAAGGAGAAAGCATCTGAGGAGAGAAGGATGTTTTTTCCTTGTAATTGCTGTAGATGTGACAACATGGCACCCTTCAATGCAGTGTGAGCAGGACAACACACTGGGACAAATCACCTACCACTCCTCATGGAAATGGAGCTGAAAAGGCTTCCCTCCAGCTGTCAAGCAGCACCACTGGTCCATTATTGCAGTTTAAGTGTAATTTTAGCAGCTGCTGGCATTCCAGAGACAAGGGCAGTGGTAACATACTAATGACAAACATTGGTGTTGGCTGATCCTTAATTTCTCTTTTTAAATTGCACTTTCAATAAACTGAGAAAAGAAAGTTCAAGGCCTCAGCCCTGAGCCACCTCTCAGGCACTGATTCCAGGGACATTGCTACTGCTGGCAAACCCAAGCTGAGAAGGGTTTGTCAGATGCAGGTGCATGTTTCTGTCCCCATGCAATCTTCTTGGCTGAGTTTGTACAGCAGCTCATGGGGACACAACACTGAATTGATCCTGAAAATAAACATATCAAAACTACTGTAAGGATTGTTTTAAACAATTCATCTATTCTAGGCAAATACTAGGAAAATGTAATCGTACGTTATGTCAGATATATAATTGCTATGCATGTTTTCCTACAAGGAAATCTTTATTTTTTTACTATATCTGCCCCAATATCAAAACTTGTCATTTTTAACCCAGATGAGTTAATTGCCATGGCTAACCTTCCTGTGAAGCACAGCATATTTAACACACTCATATTCCCCACAGACTCTGCGACGCACTGTTGCTGGTTCTGATTGCCCTCTGGCACAGTTTTCCAGCTGGGACTCCAGGTTGGATCCTGCTGCCTCACAAGTGCACAGCCCAGTAGCCAGGAATACCATTTCTCTTCCCAGGCAAGCACAAAACTCAGGTGTCAAGAATGGTGGCACCATTTGGGCCAGTGCTGCTGGCTGGTTGTGTGACCTGGTGATGGGGACACAAAAGGTGTGGGAATGCTCCCTGCAAGACCTGGTGGTGCTCACTCTCCTGCTCAGCTCTGCAGGGAGGCAGAGGGGCAAAGCAGGGAGTGGTTCCTTCTCAGCCTCCCCTAACATAACAGGAATGGTTTTTTTAATAAAAGTGGCCCTGCTTTTGAAGAGGTAAAAAGATCATCAATCTTTTCACACAGCTCATTAGGAAGCTGGAATTATGCACAGGTGAGTAGGAATTTTAAAGATTATGTTATAATTTTTCATTCAAGTTATTGATGCTGGAATATTCTATTAATTTCCCTGTTATTTGTATATGCACTTAAGAGAACATATACCATTCATCCATCTTGTCAGGCACATGCACCCAGGATTTTACCAGCAAGAGACTGAGAGAACCCAAGGTTAGCAGAGAGAAAGCTGCAGCAACACCCACGCTCACAGGGAATTCTGAGTGCTTCTCTAGCAAATACATGGGAGCAGAGTTCTGTGACACAGGAGGCACACAGACCCTGNACAAACCTTTACATCTAAACAATTTGTATCTTTCTTTTCACAAATATAAAAATTTCAAATCAGGTATCACAGCATAATAATTGTTATTACATAGGTGGCTTGTGTGTGTAGGAGAATATTTCATAATGCCTTTAGCTTCTTCTTACTCTTAAGACAAAAGATGAAGGGATCAGGCTATCCCAATGTTCTTTAGGAGGCACCAGCAAAGATTTTGCTAAGAAGCCTCTACTCAGGCATATGGCAGTAGGTTTGTAAGACAAAATATTTGGGTTTCCCTTCTTAGCACAGGCAGGTGAAAGCTCAGAAGGCTTCAGGGACTTGCTGGCTTTCATCCATGCATCAAACTTGTCAGAAATAATAGGCTTGTAGGAAAACAAGGATAACCTTGCCTGGATATAAAAACCTGCTTTTGCTTTTAGGGTTGAATAGGGTTGTTATTGTCGCAGGCAGAATGGGAGCTTCAGACAAAGTTTATCAGGGAGGCCCTCCCATAGAGTCACAGGGTGCCCCCTTGCTTGTTAAAGTCTTCAAAGAGAAGCCTGGATGCAGCTAGATCCAATTCTAGTCAAAAAGGATCAAAAAGATTATATAGATGCACTTGAACCTTTATATGACTTTGTTCCACATGACTGAGGATAGCAACCCAAATATATTAATATAAACAAAATAAATTATTTAAATTAATTATTATAATGGTTATTATTATCCTAAAAGATCTTAATCAAAATAATTTACTACACAGTAGAGGTAACTATAATTGCTACTGTAGTGCACTATTTTTTAAGCAGCAGGAGACTGGTGTTTCACATCACTGTACTGCCCAGTCACAGTTGAACAGAAATAAGCTTCACCTTGACACCAGCAGCTCAAGCCCACAGAGAGATTCAGCATGATTGCAGACACTGGTGGGAAGCATCTGAAAATGGAAAATACCATAGTTTTTACACTATTGAGGACCAATATGGTGCTTAAAGGAAGGTGGGAGACTTTCTGTCTTCTTAAACAAAATGTTAGACTCCTGTGTCTCTAAATTACTGCTTATTGAGGCACTTCAGTGAATCAATCTCTGCAAATAGCTGTCCCATTTTAACCTCTCTCTAGGCACCTACCAACACAGCCTCCTGCTCTGACTCTGAATGCAGGGAGTAGCTGCCACTGGCTACTGAATTATAGGCTTCAGCATCATCACAGTGACATTTCATAGTGACAGAAATCAGCCTGGGTTTAAAACGGGGAGGGGGGGAAGGAGAAAGCATCTGAGGAGAGAAGGATGTTTTTTCCTTGTAATTGCTGTAGATGTGACAACATGGCACCCTCCAATGCAGTGTGAGCAGGACAACACACTGGGACAAATCACCTACCACTCCTCATGGAAATGGAGCTGAAAAGGCTTCCCTCCAGCTGTCAAGCAGCACCACTGGTCCATTATTGCAGTTTAAGTGTAATTTTAGCAGCTGCTGGCATTCCAGAGACAAGGGCAGTGGTAACATACTAATGACAAACATTGGTGTTGGCTGATCCTTAATTTCTCTTTTTAAATTGCACTTTCAATAAACTGAGAAAAGAAAGTTCAAGGCCTCAGCCCTGAGCCACCTCTCAGGCACTGATTCCAGGGACATTGCTACTGCTGGCAAACCCAAGCTGAGAAGGGTTTGTCAGATGCAGGTGCATGTTTCTGTCCCCATGCAATCTTCTTGGCTGAGTTTGTACAGCAGCTCATGGGGACACAACACTGAATTGATCCTGAAAATAAACATATCAAAACTACTGTAAGGATTGTTTTAAACAATTCATCTATTCTAGGCAAATACTAGGAAAATGTAATCGTACGTTATGTCAGATATATAATTGCTATGCATGTTTTCCTACAAGGAAATCTTTATTTTTTTACTATATCTGCCCCAATATCAAAACTTGTCATTTTTAACCCAGATGAGTTAATTGCCATGGCTAACCTTCCTGTGAAGCACAGCATATTTAACACACTCATATTCCCCACAGACTCTGCGACGCACTGTTGCTGGTTCTGATTGCCCTCTGGCACAGTTTTCCAGCTGGGACTCCAGGTTGGATCCTGCTGCCTCACAAGTGCACAGCCCAGTAGCCAGGAATACCATTTCTCTTCCCAGGCAAGCACAAAACTCAGGTGTCAAGAATGGTGGCACCATTTGGGCCAGTGCTGCTGGCTGGTTGTGTGACCTGGTGATGGGGACACAAAAGGTGTGGGAATGCTCCCTGCAAGACCTGGTGGTGCTCACTCTCCTGCTCAGCTCTGCAGGGAGGCAGAGGGGCAAAGCAGGGAGTGGTTCCTTCTCAGCCTCCCGTAACATAACAGGAATGGTTTTTTTAATAAAAGTGGCCCTGCTTTTGAAGAGGTAAAAAGATCATCAATCTTTTCACACAGCTCATTAGGAAGCTGGAATTATGCACAGGTGAGTAGGAATTTTAAAGATTATGTTATAATTTTTCATTCAAGTTATTGATGCTGGAATATTCTATTAATTTCCCTGTTATTTGTATATGCACTTAAGAGAACATATACCATTCATCCATCTTGTCAGGCACATGCACCCAGGATTTTACCAGCAAGAGACTGAGAGAACCCAAGGTTAGCAGAGAGAAAGCTGCAGCAACACCCACGCTCACAGGGAATTCTGAGTGCTTCTCTAGCAAATACATGGGAGCAGAGTTCTGTGACACAGGAGGCACACAGACCCTGTAGCTTCACAGCTTCCCCCCCCCTTTTCCCCGACATTAATTCAGTAGAAATGTTTCAATGACACCATTGAAAATGCCAGAGAACAAATCAGTATCATGGGGAGGAGGATGCTGTTGATGCACCACTGTATCAGGTGGGAAGCCACAGAGAGCAGTCCTGTCTGCTGAGGCTTTGCTGCTCCAAATGCCACAGCCTGACACCTTTCTCCAGGGCAAGAGAGGAGAGGGATGATTTTAGTGGTACTTCAGATAACCATCTTACTCTAATTCAGCTCAAAGCTCGGGAACCATGACAAACCATTCCCAGAGTGTGTCATAGCAGGCAACCAAAGTGCTTATTTGGGAAGGATGGGAGTAATTTCGTACACTTGGAAAAATCCTGGATTGAAAATAGCCATTTTCAACTGATTAATTGAATTCACTACCTGCTGCCCCAAGAGATACATCTTGCCTCCAGCAAGGAAGGCAAAAGCTCTGTGCTTACAGCCAGCAGCTGGAGGTGGTGGAAAGGAGGAGGAGAGATGTTCATCTTCCCAGAAAGGTGGAACCCAACCAGGCAGCTTTGGAAAGGTCAAGGTGCAGCAGCAGCAAATGGGAAGCTCTGTGCTGGGCTTTGGGACAAAATAGTGTGAAGCAGCATCATAAAAATCCAGGAAAAACAAATGAGCTATTGATACTTCTCAGCACAGTTGTGCCAGACTCGCTGCAAATTCAGATTGGGGGTCCCAGGCCTCCCGTTTCTTGCAGAAGGGCTGGGCTGTCAGGCTGCTGGGATATGTCCCTGCACCAGCCCCTTCCCCACGCCTGTTCTGCCCCCTCCCAGTGGGGCTCAGCTGCCCAGAGGTGCCCATGCTCAGCCTTCAGCTCTGCCATGTGTGCTAATGCTTCTCCCTCCTGCAACCCCGGGATGTTGCCTCTGTTCAGGAGCTTCACTGGTGATCTCTGGTGTGCTTGAATCTATTGTCACAGTGACATCAGCTGGGAAATGCTGGTAGTGGAGCAGGACTTCCTTTTAAGAAGTTTCTTTCCACCCAAAAGTAAGTTCCCCCCCTACAATGCATAGAAAATCACCTCAGTTCTTCTGAAATAAAAAAATTCCAAGAAAGTTATAACTTTCCATGATCTGAAAGCAAGCGATGACCTCCCTCCTCAAGACCATTACCCAGATTAATACTCAATGAAGTTGTATTTTAATTATTTCTTGTCAGTGTAAATTCTTCATAGATGAAATGAGCAAGAGCAAAGTGGAGCTGTGCAGCTGAGGGACAGAGCTCAGCACAGTGGAATTTTCTCTTTTAGTCATACAGGAATGAAGCTTCAGCATCAGCTGTTATGGGGGCTGGAGGTGACAGTGGTCAGCTGCTGGGAACGTTTTCTTCCTGGTTTTTCTGGTGATAGTAATTGTATTTTAATTTACTATTAAGACTACAGGCTCCTCATTAAAAGGCAAAGCAGTTACAACACAACACCAAGTCAACATTTTTATAATAATTGTTGTCACAGGCTGCCAACATGTATTACTATGCAAGGACTTAATGGGGAGTAAACGATCAGGGCATAAAGGCATAAAGCACAATTGTATTTCTTTCCTAAAGGGATCAAGAATTGCCGTAGAGCACCATGGACAATTCTAGAATACACAGATGAGTGGGAAATATATCAGTATTTCTTCTTTGACAAGAAAGAATGCATATTGTATTTCTGAATGTGTGATAGGTGTGGGTGGAGAAATCCTTCTCGAAGAGGAAGGTAGGTAAAGAATCTCAGAGGCTCAGATCAGCATTGAAAGAAGGTTTCTTTTCCTTGGGGCAGGAGACTATTTATTAATTTTTTTTTAGCCAAAAATCTCTATAGGTACAGCTGAGCTCATCTTCTGGGAAAGAAGCTGTATGAGATCTTACTAGGTAATACCTATGTTTGCTTCTCTTACACCCATTATTGGTTTGCTGAACCACTACAACCAGGGTTTCAATTAAGATTTTGTTTAATGACTAAAGATTTACAGTTCCAGCAAGTGACAGGCATTTTTTCACTGTCTAAGCTAAGCCTGGGCAAAGGGAAGTTGCCTCTTTTCCATACAGAAAACTGATTGCCCTGAAGGTCGTAGGGGAAAAAAAGCATTTTCTAGAAACAAGCTTATTTAAAAGATGATAAAAATATCTCCTGAAAACCAGCCTGCACAGCCAGCATGTCTTTTGGAAGAAAGGAAAAAGCTGAGCTTCCCAGGAGAGAGTGACTTCTGGACTTATTTTGGCACAAATGTCCCTTGCATAAAGGCAGGTGCTGAGCTAGCACACTCCCTGAGACCATTGGCAGGAAAAAGGAATACTTCTGCCTGCTGTACTTCCACTTCATTGAAGACTTTCAAAGGTCATACAAGTAAAAGGAAGGAGCAAAGTGCTTAAATAAAGTAAATAGCTCCAGTAATTCCCAAGTTATTTGTGAGAGTCATATTGAGCTGGTATGAAGTTTGTGAGTTTCTCTGCGGTGAACAAACTTTTATTTTGTTCCTGGTTGAAACAAAATTGTCATCAGTAGCTCAAGCAATGGAAAAGAATAGAGCATTACAGTATACATTTCTAGTGAGAGCTCCTATGTATTGGTTTGCCACAGCCTGGTTTCCGGTAGCCACAAAGAAAGATGGCTCCTGTGAGGAGCTGCTGGAAGCTTCCACCATGTCCAGCAGAGCCAATCCCTGATGGCTCTGAAGGTGGTCATGCTGCTGGCCAAAACTGGGCCAGTGTGAGAGGCTGGTAACACCTCTGTGATGACATGTTTAAGAAGAAAATCAAAACAAAGTCACGAAGTTTCTGCTTCAGGTCAGAGAAGAGGAGGAGGTGAGAACATGTGAGGAAAACAACATGGAGACACCAAGGTCAGTGGAGAAGGAGGGGCAGGAGGTGCTCCAGGTGTCAGAGCCAAGATTCCTCTGCAGTCCATGGTGAGACCATGGTGAAGCAGCTGTGCCCCTGCAGCCCATGGGGATCCATGGGGGATGCAGAGATCCACCCACAGCCCGTGGGGGAGGTGTCCATGCTGGAGCAGTTGGATGCCTGGAGGAGGCTGTGATCCAATGGGAGACCTGGTGGAGAGAGGGGGTCCCTGCTCTCAGGCTGGAGCAGCCTGTCCTTGTTGGACTGCACCCCATGGAAAGAAAAAGCCACACTGCAGTAGTTTTGGGAGGACTGCTTCTTGTGAGAGTGGACCCACACTGGGGAAGTTCATGGAGAACTGTCTCCTGTGGGAAGGACCCCACAGTCCCACAGGGAATGGACTCCTCTCCCAGAGCAGTGGAAGAAGATCTTGGGTGATGAAGTGACCAAAACCCCCAAGCTTTGTCTCCCTGTGCTGTCAGTGGGAAGGAGGGAGGGGCTGGGAGGGAGAAGGTGTTTTCAGGGTTTATTTTACTTCTCATTATCCTCCTCTGATTCTGTTAGTAATAAATTTCACTTTGCAACTAAAGCCGAACCTGTTTTGCCCTTGAAGTGTTTTCTCCCAGTCCTTATCTCACTCATGAAGCCTTCATTAATGTTTTTTTTCTTTTCCCTCCTCTGCCTAGCTGTGGCAGGGGAGGGTGAATGAGCGACTCTTGTGGGTACCTGGTGTTGGGCCACTGTCAAACCATGACATCCTTTGTAATCACAAGGCCAAATACAGTTAAAGAAATGAAATGCAAGATTCCCCAGCAGGCAGAGGCTTCAAGATCAAAATCCTTAAATGGGTAATTTCAAATGTTTAACTGAATAACACTGTCATACAATAGCCTGTTGGAAGCTGCTCCCCAGGATCACTGCTCACAAGACATATCTGTTAGCTGATATTGAAAACAATTCCACATAGGACACCCAAAGTTTAATCAGGGTAGGTTTTTCAGACCCCTTCACCGAAACCCAGATAATGAGAGATGACATGTTTTTAGGTGTGCACTGATGAAAATGGTAAGAGCAAAAACTGCATTTATCAATTTACTTCCCAGCCCAAGGAGATAATCAATGCCAGCTGCTTCGGTCAGCAGCTGGTGAGAATAAAACCAAGAACTACCCTGACACCATCTGGTTCAGTTAGAAAGGCTCTGGGAGAGAGGGAGCCCAGAGGAGACAGTCCCTTGGCACATCAGGCTGCTCCCACCCCGCAGCTCTAGCTCTCACTGATTTTTTTTCATAGCTACTTTGGCTGAATCAGGTGATTCTTTGCTTCCCTGCATTTTTCTCAGTGATGGCTATTTCCATTCCCTCTGGCTTGCCTGCACCTTCAGCCAACATCAGTGCTTTACCTGCATTTATATGCAGTCTATTTAATAACTCCTCTAGCCTGACAGGTGGCATTTCAGAGCAGCTTTGCACCTCTAAGGAAGAACTTTATTTCTTCCCTCCATTTGCTCTCTTCAGACAGGTCTTAAGAATAAAAAAAAATCAAAGCACTCACCCATTTCAGCTTTCTCTACTGCACAAAAATCAAAAGCACATAATACCATCTGACCAAGCAAACTTGGAGGAACACCCCCTTGCCCTGTATATATATGTAGTTTTGTATTTTTATAAATTTGCAACAGCATTTTTCTGTCAGGACATATTCAGTCCCTCAACACAAATCAGTCTTGGACAACACCCCTTGATTACTTTGGCAGAACAGCCAGGCAAAGGTCATCTACCCTCTTTGTACCTACCAATATGGTCTAGTTTGCCTTCTGGTCTAAGGCAAAACTCTATTGCCACCTGTCTGGTTTTAATAACATTAATTCATATTGCTATTTCCAGTTTAATGCCAGTTTAGTATCCTAAACCAGCTATGGTTACAGTACTATGCTCTGTCTGGTTACTGCCTCTCCTTGAAGAACTACCCTCTTTTAGAAAAAATATGACAGGAGTAACAATTAAACTAATTGTTGAAACTTGTTTTCAAAAATAATTGAGGCTTTTCCATCCTGACATAAGCAGGCCCAGGAATAACAGCTCCCTGTTTTTTTCCTGCTTCTGCAGCTGAGCAATGTTCAGCAAGTGGCCAGTCTATATCATAATGCTGTCTATTGCACGAAGGCTGAATGACACTTTATTTTCCTAGCTGGGCACACTAATTTGGCCATGGGGCACTGGCCCAGCTCCTCAGTTTTGAAGAAGTTGTGTTTAGTGCTTGTAACTCTTCAGATGTAACTGACCCACTGGCTGAGCAAGAAAGACACAAATTTCTCCATAAAAACTGCTTTATTCTGTAGCTATTCCCCAGGTGATTTTATTTTATTTTCTTTTTTTAATTTCTACAAATCTCACTTTAGGCTTGGTGAATTATGCCTGAGGACAAGTTCAAGCTCCTGTTACAGCTTCTAGTTCCTTTGTGGGTACAGTTCAGGTCATCTTATTAATTTATGGTTGTTAGCCAAACTGCTTCCCATTGGTTTTGCCTCCCTCAGCTCTTCTCACAGGACAAGGGCCAGGAACAATTGGAGTTTCACAATGAGTTTTGCATCCTGACTGTGCCTAACCTCCTCTGACTGGGGACATCTAAGTGGGTACTACAGATTTCAACACGGGGCACTTTCTCTCAAGCCCAACAGGCTGGCATGCCATAGGATGTGGGAATAACACAGCCCTGAGTTTCTGTAATAAAATATTGCCTTCATGGAGGAAAAAATAACTATCTTTTCTATCCTAACCCTGAAGTTTAAAGAACTGCACCCTGCAGGTGTCTAATTAATGTCTAGTTAATCTCATTAAATCTCATCTCTTGCATTCTCACTCTTCCAGACTCATTTTTTCCATGCACAGTTTCCAACTTTCACCCTGATGAGATCTGTATAAAACACACTGGTTTCTCATCGCCTTCTGTAGCTGAAGGTTTATGCAAATCAGTTCCTATGAAGCAGCTCCTGCAGAGTCCTTGAAAATGAGAATACTGAAAAACCAAAGCTTACCAGGATGAAGGGGGAAGCAGCTAACTCATATTATTTCATCGTAAATTATGTTTCCCTAACTGGGAGGAATTTCAAATAAATAATAAATCTTTTAAGAAACAGGTTTATTAGTGCCATCCATATTTGTTTCCATTATAATCAGTAATTGATTATACTCATATATAATTAACAGAATTTGCTTTTTGTCTACTGTGATGCGGGTGTTCTACCTTGATTAGTGAATTCCAAGAGGTAGGTCCCTTAGGAATAGAAACATGTCTCCTAAATGCTAATTTCATACATCTAGGTTAAAAGGCAGGTTGAAGAGGTAAGAAATAAGAAGTGTCTTAAGATTTCAGAGCTATTATGGATGGACAGTGTAAGTTTTTTATTATGTAAGCTCATTTAGATCATTAGTAACAAACACTTGAAGCAATTCAATAGACAAAATTAAACATTTCCACAAGTTTTATACTCCCCAAAGTTGTGCTAAAGTAAACAAGCATTTTCTCTGTTTTTTCTGAACAACTATTTCAACTCCTGTAAGATGAAAATTACTATAAACCGATTTTTTTTTTACTATTCTATGTCCAGCAGTTGTTTTATAAATCAAGCACTGCTGGCCTATGAAAAACTAGTGCTCCGTAGGGAGTTTTAACTTTTTCTGATAACTATTTACATGAGGATTCCAATTATTTCTTTATAGTTATCTTCTCTTTTAAACTGACAATTTTTATTAAGTAGCTGCATAAGTGAGTTGCCTAAAACTAGGATCAATTACTTCTTTGGATTCTTTCTTTCCCATCACAGCTGGTTACAGTGACACCACCTACAAAAAGAAGCTACATGGACATTGTGTGCCACAAATCACGAACACAACATCTGATTCCTCTGTCTTTCCAAAGTAAATAAGAACTCTTCTGTGGCTTCCAGACCCTCTTCTGATACAACTGCCACTAGAACCATTTCATTCTGGTTTTCAGAAGCCCAGTTTCACAAGTAAAAGGCAATTTTAATTAAGATCAAACCCTCAAAATTTGTTTCTCCCTCCTCAGCATTTTTTAACCTTTGTTTCAAGCTATTCATTGGTAAAATGTCAATACTCTAAAATTACAAGATGGTAAAATTTCAGTTTGGTGCATGATTAGATTCTGTGGGCTCCAATCATGAAATAATGAGACAAAATGTAATGGAGTAATAATGTATCTAATGCATGGGGTTCCATGCTACAACCCTCAAAACCAGTCAATCATTAATTCCTTTCCTTTAATTAATTTCTTGTTTAGCATCATTCATATTAAGAATTACTTTTCCAAAGGAAAAAAAAATTAAACAACCCAAATATATTTTAACAGCCCTGATATAGCAATATTAAATCCACAACCTTTAAGAATATATATGATCTTGAAGAACAAGGCACCCCAGTCCTTGTTCCCAGGCAGCAGTCCCACGTCAGCTTACCTTGATTAAGGAAGACATTGCAAGCTGTTAGCTGTAACTCCCTACGTTGTTTCAGTAACAATTTCTGTATGATAGGAATCCCAGAAGAAACTCACATTGGATTAATATACTAATAGCTATAAACCCAAATAATAGGTCCTCCATTAACATGATTCTGGAACACTTGTAAGTGAACTTTAAAACCTTAGATTAATTTAAGTTGGAAAAGACTTCTAAGATCATCAAGTCCAACAAGTTACTGAAATGTCAGAAAACCACTATTTTCAGTCCATTACATGTTGGTGCTGCTAAGCTAAACATAAACATTTTGAAATCAAGTGATGTGGTAGGTTTAAAGATCACAAAATATTTCAGTCTTGAATTTGC
The DNA here is from genome assembly GCA_013397075.1 of Rhabdornis inornatus. NCBI lineage: Eukaryota > Metazoa > Chordata > Aves > Passeriformes > Rhabdornithidae > Rhabdornis > Rhabdornis inornatus. The sequence continues at coordinate 368,837 of VWZS01002160.1, read as the reverse complement.
CAGTCCAGATGGAGGAGTTCAGAAGTATAATGAGAATATTTTTAAATTGTGTCTCAGTAGAAATAAAGTAAGAGCAATGCATTCAGAATTTAATCTTGCTTTTTAACATGGACAGTACTAGCAGTCTTGTTAGCAGAGCCACATGAAGTAAATGGGGTCATCTGCAGGAATGAAAAAGTCCAAAGTTTACAGGTCAGCATGAGCCTTTCTGATTTAAACATTGATAAAAGCATAAACTGAATAATTTCACAGGGCTCCATTCCATCCTACTACAGAGTTTTCATCATTTGTTTAATCTAAGCACCATTCTGAGATTTACAATTAAGATGTTAAAGAAAGCTGCTACAGAAATAAAGGACACTGAGTTTAAAAGTAGAAACATATAGCCAAATATTGAGTCAAAGACGCATCTTCAGAATATAAGCTGAGTTTGCCTTCTTTCTGTACTGAGCTTCTGACTTTAAGAGAAAAGAGAATAAAGGGCAGGTATTCATCTTTGAACTGTTTGTCCCTGAAAGACATCACAAATGTCTGAAAAATTAAGAAGGCAAATTAGCTGTATAACATTTTTATTTTAGTATATTGACATTTTATGCACAAATACTTTATCCGAGTAAAAATAGAAAATAATTGTTTCATGTAAAATTACAAAAAAAAAAGCAAACCACAAAAGAAATATGTAATTATTAGCAGAGTATAAGTGTCTTTATTTAAAGAGTAAAAAGTATGCAAAACCCCTTCTGTTTTACAAAAATTGGGAATATTCTATGTTTTCCTTCTGGCAGCAACAGAAAATCCTTTGACAATATATTCTACATCTTTTATTTTACTGAAGACATCAAGTTAGTCACAGATCTCTCCCTCAACTACAGAGAGCGTGATAGTAATTTTATACCACTTGAAAGGTTCTTTCTTTACTAATTAGAACACGGTGGAAAAGCAGATGGAGCCAAAACAAAGAACCCCAAGGACCATCACTCCTACTGAAAGGCTGCAAAGCAACAACAGGATGTAATCACAAAGGGTGGGAGCAGAAATTTTCCCCATGGGACTTACCATGTAACAAGAGGCAAGAGAATGAAGGATTGATATTACTTTTCAATTTTGCTCCATGTTTACCCACAGTCCAGTTTTATCTACAAAGCTGGTATTTTAAGCTTCTTTTCCTTTCACCCTGTATTTTAACTAAAAAGGCCTCTCAAGAACTCTGCTAACTAGAACCAGTGACTTATACTGGACTTGTGTTTAGTCACAGAATGTTGTTACATGCAGAGCTGCTGGCCTCAAATACCAACTTCACATAATTCTTGGTAAGCAAACTTGCATCTCCTGCACAAGCCACCTCCAACACTTGCCAATCAATGACATCAACTGTAACAGCAAGAAAAGGGGTGATGTTGACCTTTCATAACAGATATATTTACATTTTTTGCCCAGAGCTTACAATTTTTTTTACAAGCAAAATGACATCAGCATGCTCAGGAGATGGAGTGCTGTAAGAACTCAAGGATGAAAGCAACAGTAAGTTACCAGAAGAATCCAGCAAAAGGACTTTGATTTTATAATCATGTCAATGATGAAAAAACACAAGTTAGAACTACATGCAACACTTCTAGATGAGCATCTACCTTGTCCTCAACACATCTTTAGGATACACACAAGTCTTTGTATTCTCTGCCTGCTGCCTACAAGTGTAACCATTCCTGCTCAGCTCAAGAGCAACAGCCCAGTGCTCTCACTGCTCAGCACAAACACACTTTATGTTCAGAACCTCACTGTTCAAGGACTTTGGATTTAAGGTTGAAGAGTAGCTCAATCCCTAAGAGAATTAACAGTCTTCTGTTGTAATTGTTAAGTGTTACCAGAGGGGGTTTAATTTATGAAAAGTGGGTGAGCATCAATGGTGACATAGTAATTATGAGGCAAAAGCAACCCCCAAATAATACTGTTGTCATCCATCAAAAGAAGGAGTCTAACAGGAACCAGTATAGAAACTCAAAAGCTGAAGCCTACTTTTTACTGCATGTGTAAGTTTGCAAAAAGCACTGAGTAGCTCAGAATTCAGGATACATCCCAACTATTTCTGACTCATCATCCAGACTTCAAATTGCACCCAGCTCTGGAGCATGCATTTGGCTTAAGAAACTTCAAAAATATCACTTGAAGTTCAACGAGAATTTAATTTTAAATAAAAAGTACCTCTTTGTAGTTAATATATGTTAGACTGTACAATGATTGGGAAATTAAACATCAGTTCTCTGTCAAACTATTTCCAATTTGCTTTCTCTTCCTAACCAGGGACTACTGATTGTGATTAACATAAGTCTTCAGATACTAAGGTTGACTACCATGCAGGTATAAGCACCTTGCAGAACACAGCATTAATACTCCCCACCAAAACAATCTACTCTTTGGGTGAGGGCTGCTTTTTCAAGTTTTTAAATTACCTGATGGTGGATGGCAGTGGGGGAGGAAGTTCGCCTTTGCTTTCTGTGAAATGGCTAACACCAAGTACACATTTCAAAACAGGTATTTGCCCTCATATATCTATATTATGTGTATATTATAATGAAATACTCATAATTGGCTTTTCACCTAAGCCATATCTAAACCTGGATCTCCTTCTTCAGCACTGATCTCCAGTTAAGTCTAGTCTTAAGTTTCCTTTGCTTTTAAACACAGAAGCGACTTTAAGAACTTGATGCTTTGTAACATTTAACATGTCTTTCAACTCCACTTGATTAACAGAATTACGAATATATCGTAAACTTTGAAAGCATCAAATGCCATTTGGTAGTTCAGCAGAGAACAAAAGACTGGAAAAGGCTGCATTCACACAACTGATCAGCCTGGGGACTACAGGGAGTTCATTTTTGTTAAAAGTGTTGCAGAAATTACTTTGCACAACCGTGGTCACAGTGCTGAGTGGCTCCACTTCTCACTAGCTGCAGAAGCTGGGGTGATCCCTTTACTTACATTAAAATATATGTTGTTAAAAGATCCAAATTTATGCAAGTCTGAGTTTTTTATAGAAACTCATGCTCTATAATGTACAGTCAAGAAACAAAAGTCGTTTCCAATTCTGATAAAGGTAAGAGCACCAACTGCTCTGGTTATAGAGGAAAGGCCTCAGGCTCCCACTTACAGGTCCCAGTGCTTAATTATCCTTCTCTGCTTGCAGGGATGCTGTAGCCAGTGCCACTGCTGTAACTGGCTGTGCAATGCCATGGAGCTGCATCTTGGCCAGCTTCTTCTGCTCGCACTCCGTGACCAAGCGGTTCAGCTCTGCTGCGCTGTACCCAATCAGAGTCTTCAAGTCACACACAAACTTGTACACAAACCTCTTGCCTTGCACCTTGCAGATCATGTCACCATCATAGTAATACCTGCAAAACAGAAATCAGCAACAGAGAATTTTAGCATCTGTAATTTTCATATTTATTCTTTTTCTAATTGAGATTCTCATAGTTTCATATACAAAGATATTATTTAGGCATTTTCTTATATGAGAAAAGGGAAGTGTTAAAAATTGTCTCTGTACCTTGGTATATTAAGGAAAAACAAATTATTACAAACTAATTATTTTACAGGCCACTGGAAGCACCAGTTCAGGAATAAGTCCTAGAGCAGTTTAAAAACAGCTTGGCAGGGAATATGTCTTATATATACTGCTTTGACTCAATAAGAAAATATTGTCTTTCCCCTTATTGTTGTCCTTTGCTTTGCTTTCCTGAAGAAAAAAATTAATGGTGGAAACAGGTTGAAAATTACCAAGCAACTTCTATGATATAAAAGCAGCTATTGTCTCCATACTATCTTCAAAGATGGAAATAAAACTATAAAGGCATGGGTTGGATTTTTGGGGTTTTGTCGGTTTAGGTTTTCTTTGTTTTTGTTATGGTTTTTGGTTTTTTTTTTGGTTATAATTCATATGCTGTCAAAACTATATCTTTGCCTTTATTTACAACTAAAAGTGAGTTCTCTAACTATAAATATCTTTTATATTGTGTGACAAAAGAATTATCAGATTGGGCAGAAACACAGCAAGATAACAAGGTCTACATGAACCCCCCCCCCCCACTCCAGAATCAGTTTAGGTCACACCAACAAAACAGAAATTAGAATTTAGTAGTTTTGTTGCTGTTCTCTCACTACAAGCTTTAATAGAATGTGTATCACATTTCTCATTAAGGAAACTTAAGTGACTGGGATGTAACTTGGATTTGATGAGCTTGACAAGCTTGTGATAAATTTGGAAAATGATAAAAACTCAACCAACACAACTCATACAATATAATTTCTTCAAAACCATCATCCAAATGTAGAACAAACAAAGACAGATTTCTTGACTATCTAAAACTCAATCCTGTGACATCTTCATAAAGCAAAGATGATTTTTGTTCACTAGCAAAATTAAGCCAATTAAAAGACAAACTTCTGACTTTCAGCTCTAGGGGAAAAGAGGTAAGTAACTAGGGATCCAGGCAAATCCTTCAGACATCTCAAGTTCTGGAAAAAAAACCTTTTAATTTCTTACTTTTGAGGGTCAGGGCCTAAGCAGCAGGACCAAAGACAGATGAGAGACAGGCTGTGTAGAAAACAATGTTGGTTACTGAGATCATGCAAGAAGCCACAGAGGTCTGTCATGGAGTACAGAAGTGTCAAGAGTAGCTTATTATTGCGCTGGGGGTAAAAACAGTGTGGTTTGTTTGCTAAAAACTCTCATGATTTTATGACATACAATTATTAAAAAGTTTCCTTTTCAGTCCTTCTCCTCACTCTATCCCTCAAAGTACCACCTGCCTCCCTCAACTCCTGTTTCCTTCTCTGCACCTCTACATTTCTTGACTATTCTATTCTATTCTTAGCTGCTACTACAGCTTCCACCCAGCACTTCTCCATTCCAGCCCTGTCCTCCAAAACATCTCAGCACCAGCTGAAGGAACTGTTGTGGAATGGTGTCCAGCACTTTCAGCCTCTTACCAAGGATTAGTTGCAGTGGGCTGAAAGAACTTTTTAACATGAGGGTGGGATGGTAATTTTTGTTCAGCTTTGAAGCAGAGTCTTGTACTGGGCAGAATTGGGGAAGGATGAGCAATAACCTGGTGTGTCCCTTGTGTGTGAAATAGTGTGTGGGAACACTGGGCAGACTCTCATGTTGAATATGACGGGGTAGAGGACACAGAGAACCTGAGCTCTGCTCACTTTGGGCAATATGAAGCACACACAGAAAAACAAAGTTCGTCATATGTGGCCATGGCATATGTGGCAGTGATCATCATTTTTTTAAAGTCAGTTAACTCTGTACATTTATTGTACAACCCCATATAATCATTCCTGTCTCAAAAAATGTTATAGAAAAATGCTCTAAAAACTGAATACACTTTGAATTATTTAGTCCACATTACTGATATGATCAGAAAGGAAAAAGACCACGAGAAATTAGATCGTGTTTATATAAAGGCCCAAAACATGCAAGATTCTCACATCTCATGCTCAAAACACTCAAGTTAAAATCAGTCAATGTGGCAAAAGGGTATTTTCAATATTATGTTGAATGCATTTCTAATTACAGCATTTGCCTACTCAAAAATATAGAAAGCTAAAAATAAATAAAATTGAATACCCATGCAAGTTCTCAAAGTTACCAGAATATTCCAAGACACACAGAAACTTTGTTTCAGAAGAATACAGGAGATGAATTATTTTTCTTCAAGTCTCACCTCCCTACTGGATAACTAAACAGACCTGGATTTTTAGAACATTTACCAAGATATGTATAATAAAAAAAAGCTGCTCTTCCCTTTCTGCCCCTCTGCCCTAGTTTCTCTATGCCTGCTTTTCCTACAGCTGGGCAGAAGAGGCAGCATATTTTTCAATAATACCACCATAATTTCCTGAATTAGCCAATAATCGACACAGTGATTTCAACACATTAGTAAACAAAACACATAATCATTTATTTAACTTTAGCTTGGCAACAGTGTCACAGGAGTAGCAAGAGGCATTCAATATCCCCTCAGACATTAAACTGTTAGAAAACATGTCAATATTGACATAGCTGCCAAAATGACACCACTTTGAGGAATGTGATTTCTGTAATTCTGTGACTAAAATATAAATGCAAAACTTTTCTAATAGTGATTTATGCAAATTGGTGTTTAATATCCCACTTATAAGAATATTATTCCAAAGTTCTTCAGCTGCCTTTGGCATCTTCTGTGGAGGTGCTGACAAAACCTGAAAACATCAGCATGGTTTACATAATTTTTATGCATCAGAAGGTTTTCACATATGCCTTTAGTACACAGACTCAAAGATACATAGGTTGGAAACATGGGAATGGTATTGGAACTATACAGGCTGGAAAAGAGCTGTACTGGAAAGGTGCTGTTTTGGGCAGGAGATTCAAACAGAAACCTCCTGCAGCCCCTCCAACCCAAGAGAGTCTGTGATTCTATTAAAAAAAACTAACATTCTAATTAATATATAAATAATGCAAGAACAGCCATATAAGACTGGACTAAAGATCCACCTAGAACAGGAATAGACTCCAACAGACTGAAACCTAACACCTAAGGGAAAGCATGAGAGTAAGCATCCACCAAGGCTCCTCCTTGCTTTTAGTGAGCTGAGGCTCAGGAACTCTTAGGAGTTGCATCTTTTCAATACCTAGTATCATTCTAAATATTTTTTTCATTAATTTTTCCACTTGTCTGTCAAACACATAAAATAATTCTGGCATCCACAATACTCTGCCTAAAGAAATTCTAAGACAAACAAAAGGATATAATTTAGCTGTGTATCTCGTGACTGTCAAGTGCTAATTAAATCCTCCCTAAAAGAATAAAAAAAGCAGAATATGATACTTTACCATCACTTCTTCCACAGGTATTTTCAAATTGAAGTTGATATTTTATACAATGCTATAGGGGTTTACTTAAAAAAAAAACCAACCAAGCGAACAAAATGTATCCAAAAGTGAAAATGCTAGTAAGTAAAACACAGACCTCAATCAAAATGCAACTTCACTCAGACAAAAAGAATTTCTGCTTGAATAATTTGCAGGATTAGGCAAAAAACATCTTTCTTGAAAACAAATCAAGAGAAATATATTTAATGATATCAGAATAAGAAATCAGAAGTTCACTCTCAATGATTTCAAAGAACATGGATGAATTTTCAAATTATTTCAGAGACTAAAATAATCAGGGAAAAGTAGTATAAAATTCAGGTACTTGCATTCTTCCCCCTCCTCAAGTACCTCACGATGAATCAATAACACAAGTCCCTTTTATCAGTGTCAAACTACAAAATCACAATGAAATGAAGACACTGAAACACTTCAATTTCTTCAGATCACTGTGATGTTGGAATTGCAACTGTTGAAACATAGCTGTCAACTGTATTTTTCACTTTAAGATCCACCCAATTAGAACGATGAAATGAAACAATATTTGAAGTTAGAAAAGGTTCTTACATACAGAAAACCGCTAAAAGCTACAGAGAAGTATCTACTTTATTCCATAACAAGAACACTGACAGTAGAACATAAAAATAAGTTAGTAATTCACATATTTCTGTATCTTTCACCAATAATCAGTATTGTTTGGCATGCTACTAAAAGCATAAATGTTGAAGATAATTTAAAAAAGAGGCATATTTCTGGAAGTGACTGACCCAAATTAACGATCTTGAAAAAAGAAAATCTAAGTTAAATAAGTTATTCTACTAGCTTCTTTAAAAACGAAAAAAAAAAAAAAACCAAACAAGGAAAAAAAGCCCAGCAAATACCTCTTCCCCAAGACTAGCAGGATCTCATTGCAAGAACCAGCTTCAGAAGATTTGGTTATGCCTTTACCAAACAAGCTGCAAGTTTTGCATTATGTTAATTAAAAATGAGGTAGACAAAGGAAAGCAAATCAAACCCCATGAGTTCCTCAAGTTTCTTACCTCAAAGCCCGACTAAGCTTCTCATAGTTCATTGTGGGCTTGTTCTTGCGCTGTCCCCATTTCTGTGCAACCAGTTCAGGTTGATTCAGTTTAAACTCTCCTTCATCACCAACCCAAGAAATACAGTCCCGAGCATCTTTGTCAGTGAGAAGTTCTAACAAAAACTGCCACAGCTGGATCTGGCCGTTGTTCCCTGTTGAAACAGGAACAACAGATTTCACTTCAACTTGTCCTTTTATGTTCCACTCGTGGCTAAAAACTTGCAACCAACATATTAAAGCAGACCAGCATAGACTATATGATGGAAGGAAAACTTAATTAATCCCTTCTAATGATTCTTTCGCAAACATTTCCCTGCAAAGTCATCAGTACCCATTTTTATTAAAAGAAGATGAATACAGGAAAAAGATTAATCAAGATTTCACATAAATCTTCCCCTAGAACTTAAAAAAACCCAATCTCCCAACATAATAATTTAGATGCATATCTGTCTTTAAAATAGAACAGATTTAGCAAGAGCTCCTTATTCTTCTTCACACACATACATATATGTGTAATAGAAGTTGTTTTTTTTAAAAAAAAATTTGGTCTCAAATTTTCAACATGAAATACGAGAAACACAAAAGAAACCCTCAAACTTCAGCTCATATCAATGCAGCATCTTTCACACCCAATCATTAAGATTTCTTTCTAACTCAAGTATGTGCAGTTAAATTCCTAAATTCTCAATGAGACACAGAGAGCAGACTTTGGCCTTAAAATTCTGAATGACATCATTAGAGGCCTTTATAGAGTCTAAAACAAATAAAAACTCAAGGAGGAAGAGAAGGAAGGACTTAACAGAAAAATTCACAACATTAAAGAGAAGCAGAACAAAAATGACAGCAAGAAAAAATAAAGAAATTAATAATCAAAGAGTATGTACACATGACAGTAATTCCAAAACAAAACTGCAAATTTAGTGCGCAGTTTTCCAGACATGCATTCATTTAACTAAACAAGAAATATGAAACTTTATCAATTTTGAAGTCACTAGATTGGGGAAAAACAGAGGAGCACAACAGACAGTGCAAGTAGCAGCTAGGCTACATTTTACAACATGGAGTTTATTTTCTTCCCTTTCTGCAAATAAAAAGAAGTTAAAAGCTTGAATAAATGCTATGCAGTGGTTTGAGAGGACATCCTGTTAAGTGATGGGGAAATTCATGCATTTTATTTACTGCAGGATGGAAAAATTCCAGCATCATATTGACATGGTGCTTGTGTGAGCTGACCAACCTGCCAGGGCTGCCTGTGCTTACCACAGATTTTTGTACCTATGGCTCCTGTCACACCACACACACTCCTACAAACCTCACACTTGGAGCTACAAAGAAGTGTTTCACCAAACTGTAATTCAAATTAATGGGTCAGTGTTCAGTGCATTAGCATGTAAAAATAATGGAGGCAATACCTGTTCTGTTCCCAGGGGAACTCCTATCTTCCCCAGAGATCCTTGGAGCTCTCTGTACTTTAGCTGCCTTTGCACTGCTGTTTATCACTTTGATGGTGGTTGGGGTAGCAGGCTGTACAGACGCTGGTATAATCTGCACAGCTGTAGAGCAGAGAATGTTGCAGAACATCAATTATAAATTGCTGGCACAGAAATAGGCATATTTTATTTATTACCTGTATTATCATAACATCTTGAAGCTAGTTTTTTTCCTTTGCTAAAAAAGCTCACTGCATTAAGTCACAATGCTAAGAATAATTTAAAGACCCTTTTACCTCTTATACGAAAATTGCAGTTTTAGACTCATTGCAGAAGTGTCACATTACAGATAAAACACCAGCTTTAGTTTATTATTGTGTGCATTACATGTTTCCACAAAAAGATCCCAAACTTTCTCAAGCCCTTGTTTTCCTCATGCTGTTCCTGCATGATCTGCCCTAATGCCCTTCTCTCTACAGTCACCACACAACCTCCATGCCTGCTACTCAAACAGCAAACACCTTCTAATTCAATGGTGTAGGAGGATGCTGATAACCCACTCAAGCTGGATTTAACTAGACACAACCACAGGATGTAATAAACAGTCTGTCTATTTAACATACAAGATGCTTATAAGTCTTCTGAAAATTGATTTATTTTAATAATTGATGACACTACTTAGCTGAAAGAATGAGCTTCAAATAACTGGAAAGTTACTTTAATGTATTATTTCTAATGTTGTTTTCTAAGCAAGTCATCACTTCCACAGAACCCTTCAGTTTTTGGAAACACTTTTTTATTTGAAATTAATATTTAAACAGATCCATTCATTAATGCAATATATAACCTAAAGCCCTGAAACAACTAAAACCCTCAAATATGTATCCTAGACAGCTTATTTTGAGAAAGTGGAAAATCTACCATCCAAAATGAAAGTTATAAACTTCCATAGTTCAAGTCAAACACTACCTTTCAGCCAGTAACAAAATACAGAGAAATTCAACGTTACATTTTGAAGTTTAAAATATATCTGCCTCCCTTCCCTAAGGAAAAATACCCTCAAGTGATTTTCTAGATGTTGTACTATCATACTGCTGAACCACAGTACAATGCTAAACCTGCAAACAGTGAATTATGTGAATCAACGCTGACAGAAGTACTTACGCTGATCAATTGTAACAGTTGCTATTTCTCCAGAGTGTTCTTGGCTAGCCAACACATCTACAAATTGGAAAAAAACCAGCAGCTTTATATTTAACCCGTAAATAATAAGTCACCTGAAGATCAAAAACTTTCCTATTTCATAGAGGAAAAGAAATAAAAATTTGGTATCGGTCTGCAAGAGACATGTATAGTTCATGGTCTTACAAGTGGAGACATTTAACATCTGTCATTCAATTTTTAGAAGGGTGTACATGGCAAATTTCCACTACCTTGTGCATTCTCCATCCCCAAAAACCTTCAGCAACATTATATAAATGAAGATGGAAATAGTTATTAGTCTGGCAAGTTACATCAAAGCGTGGTACATCTGAAATGCACACATATGTTACTGTATTATGCACACGCAATGCATCACTTAGCAGCTGTGCTGTGTACCATCTAAGGATTTTATCTCCTGTGCTTAATAATCTACACTTCAATATGGCACAGAAATGTACATTTAATAACTCACAATCAACATTTAATTATAGAACTAACAAATTCAGTAGGTGCACAAACTATTAAGCTTTATAAAAAACAAAGGTGGAATAATCATTCACTACCTTCTACCAGTTATGAGGTTTGACAAAAGACAGGCAGCGTTTAGTATGCAAACAATGTTTCACGGCAGCAGACACTGTAATACCTCCTCTTATTTGTACTGATACCCTCATTTTTACCCCCAACACTGAGTAATGGAAAAATGACTGCTCATAATTGGTTCCATAGTTCAAGTAAAAAAAACAAACCAAACTGCCATACACTTTCGAAGAAGCTCCAGGTGGCTCCAGAGGATTTCTCCCCGTGGGACACGCTGGAAGAAATCTTCTTGGCTGAGGTTGCAGAGGTCCCGCCCAGGAATGCTGAGTGCGTTGAGGTCGATGTCAGTCATGCTGAACTCCTTCATCACCCACACCACCCAGTGGAGCACCTGGTCTGTTGACCACTGAACTGGGTCTGGAAAAGATGGATGAAAATGCAAATCACCTCATCATACACTGCAAGGTTCCTCCTTGGTTCTACTTTCCACTGGAGCAGAGTGATTATGTATTTTTAAATTCTAATATCCCAAGCAGATGTCACCTTGACAATTTTTTATTTTAAAATTTAAAATAACTAAAATTAAGAATTAAGAAAAATTAAGAAAATTAAGAATTAGAGAAAGCAAAGTGTTCTATTTCTATAAACATTTATCTAGGAACTACAAATTTAATTTTGGTTAACAAAGAACATAGTATCATTTTTAACTAATGCTACCTAAAACAGTGCAATGTAATCCTGTGGCAAAAGACACACAAGGGGGTTGATCTACCAAACATCAGCAACAGTGAACTTTCATCAAAAAGCTGCTAATTTTTCTCATTGACAGACACAATCTGCAAGGAAACAAAAATCATTACTTTCTCTAACCACTTCTGTGGTTTCCAAGCTTTCTGCTATTCTGTCTTCTGTCTTTATTTCTCATAACAATTAATATTTTCCTTCCTTCTAGGTACCAAATATTTGGATTCCAATAGCAGAAATACTTTTAACAGAAAAATATTTATAACCTCTAATAAAACACACCCAAAACATAACATAAAGAGAAAGCCACAACATTTTAAAGACCTACTAAAAGCTAGTTTTCCATTTGCAGCAAAGAGAAGAAGCCTGTAAGGATGAAGACAATGAACCACTACTTTTCTGGACGATTATTTATTGACTGGCCTTGACTCTTAACATCAACACATCCTGCCTTCTGAAAAGATTCAAGAAATAATTTTGGATTATAATGTAGAACCTACGGGCACCTTACTTCAGCCCAAGTCCCTGTAATGTCTACTCAGAAAACATTTAAATTGTTATTCTTTCTAGGAGTGTAATTTAGCACATTTTTTTGATATCAAGAGTACGCTATTATTCGTAATCTATGGATATCTGTCATAATGAACTAACGTAACTTTCCTGAAAAATCTGCACTCCTATGGCCGAAAAATCATTAAACTTTTAAAGCCACAGTTGTGAGTTATAGGGTTTTCTTAAAGCATCAACATTATTAAAGTTTATTAAAAGTATTACTCAACATAACAACATTGGTTTAAGTAATTTTATTCCAATATTAATGTGAGAGCATGATGAAAAGTATTAGCCTGCTTCTGATAACCCCTCACTTTTTTTTCAAAACATTCCACATCAAATCTCTGATTATCAACACACACAACACGAGGAAAGCTATTTCTGAAGTGCATACCAATAAGAAAATTAAAAAGCCATGAAAAAGCCATTGCTTTAGTTATCAAAAATATGCTCAAAATATCAGAAAGCTACATGTCCTGCAAAGACCTGTGACTTGACTGGAATTCTTAAACCCTTTCAAACATCCCCTTGCCAAATATATTCCAGTTTTATAGGTCTGCTCATTTAGAATAACTTCCTGAATATGCCTTGACAATGCATTTCTGCCAGTCATAAGAAGCAATTAAGCTGGATAATCTCCCAAACATGATATAGGTTTAGATACCACAGTTCCAGTTCAATCTTAAACAGACATTCAGAGATGTTTTTTAAGCTAAGATTAAAAGAGCAACCTGCAAAGTAACAACATTAGCTCAAAAAAAGATGATCATCTAGAAGAATATTTATTTTCTGTTCTGAATCATCTTCCTCCAGTATGATGAAGTCCAGTACAGCTTCTCATACAAAATCTGATTTAACAGAATATCCAGCATCCTCCAGTGCTGAACAATTTGTTTCAGCAACTTTACAGGCAATGCCCCAATACCAAGTCTGTTCAATTCCACACGCACCTGAAGAGCTTCATCACTAACACATGCATTTTTAAAGAGGGCAGGAAGAAAAGTGCTTTCTAAAAACTGCATTGACAAGGTAGCTATGGCACGAAAGCACTCATTTAACGAAATTATTACGAGCATTCATTTTACTTCTCCTTGGTTTTTAGATCAGGTACTAGGAAAAAATTCTTCCATGTGAGGGTGGGGATGCCCTGGCACTGTTCTCAGAGAAGCTGTGGCTGCCCCATCCCTGGATGTGTTCAAGGCCAAGCTAGATGGTGCTTAGAGCAACCTGGTCTAGTGGAAGCTGTCCCTGCCAATGGTAGGGGATTGGAACCAGATGGTCTTTACATCTCTTCCGACCCAAGCCATTCCATGATTCTACAATTCCCTTATGCAGATTATTTGCAATGTACTAACCCATAGCACAGGTTTCTTCTCTGAGGTCCCACACAGAACACAAGAGCCCAGCCCCCAGCTGAGCACACCCACAGCTGTGCTTTATTACCATAAGGTATTCCAAGGCGCTCCTGCTCCTTCCGGTAACCCTCCAGTGCTGCAGCCCATCGTGTCACTTGCTCAGAGGTTTCATCTGAAATTGTTGCAATATGTTTTGTTCCATCCAAGGTTATCACTTGAGCTTCCTCAACAAGGTGAGCTTCAGCCTCTGCATGATGAGCATCTGGATCAATCACAACCTCCACAGTCTCCACAGGCTTCACGATTTCCAGGATGTTCAACTTGGGCTCTATCCCTAAGCATGGAAACAACACAAAACTTAAAAGACAGTAATGCAAATATGACAAAAACATTGTTTTAAAGCTCTCTGATTAGTAGGGCTAGCAAACACAGGAAAGAAGCAGGACACAAAACTGTCATTAAATTTCTGCAAGTGTCCTAAATTACAATGACATACTCTATTATAGAGCATGTACTTTAGTAAGGTGAGTAACGAAGCTGTTCCTCCTTCTTCCTCCAGTGTTACAGCTTCCTGTTCTATTTAAGTGATCTATTTCCCAGATCTTGAACAGAATGTTCAGCATGTGAGCATAAAGTACAAGTATTTTGGTCTGTAAGTAATATAACAAATAGAAAACCCCAATGTAAATAGAAAAAGCAACTTCCAAAAAGACCCAGAAGAAGTATCCAGCTTTACTCCAACCATACGGCATATTCACCACTCACACCCTTTTGAAAATGGAAGTCTGAGCACTGAATACTAGAAATTACTGGGCATGAATTAAGAGCAGTTATTGTAGCTCCCTGAAGGATTTATAAGCAGAAAGGTAATAGCACACTTCCCATGGGAAGTTCCCATATGGGGAACTGAGGACTAAACCTAGCACTAGTCAGCTGACACTCAGCACTAAATGCAAATTGTGTCTTACTGAAGACTGTTAATACAAAGCAGAAAAGTTTTCTTCTGTTTAATCTACAATGAAGCCACAAGGAAACAAAATGTGCTCCCCAGATTTTGCTCATTTGCTTTGCTGATGTAACTCAAAATAGATAACTAATCTACTCCTGTACAAACTTGCCCCTGTTTAAAAATACAGAACTAAACACCTGTAGCTGCTCCCACAGCCCAATATGCACGTTGTCTTTAAAGAGTGGTGGCTGTCCTTCCACTCAAGACATATGGAGGGGGCAAAGCAGAAAACTGGGACAGAAAGCACAACAGTGAAGCTGCTAGTTCCTCAGAATTTGACAAGGGGAAATCCTGTCATACCAGATAATACAAATAAAAATTATGCCTCAACAAATCTGTATCCAACTGGTTAATGCTTCTCTTACACAACAGTGTATTCTGACTTCTCATCCAAAGAAAACAGACAACAGACAGTGATCCTGGACCTTGATAAGGATTTTCAGTCAGCTACATTCCAAAATGTATTTTCAAAATGTAATTGTTCCTACAGCACACAAGCTCACTCACCTCACAGGGATGAAACTGTCATCTATTTACACAAAAATCTTTTGCCTGCATTGATATTTGGTCTGATATGAGTAACTACTCAACCTTGAGGAAAATCTCATACCGTAACTGGCACTACTCAACAAAGAGTTGTTTGGGTTCTGGATTTGTGTTTACTTTTGTTACTTATGACATGAAATTCCTTTAAAAAACATTTCAAGTAGCATTAGTCCACGACATTTACTTTAATTTTACTACTCAGAACTACAGTACACAATGAAAAAGACATTCTGAAGCTCTGTGACCATTCATTGGTTTTCTCAATTTTACAGCTAGGAAGAGGAGATCAGGTTTGCTCACAAGTATTCCTGCAATATCAGTTTGTACAACAAATGTAACTGCTTACCTTGCCTAGATATTACTTGCACACTGAGTTGCACTGTTCCATCTGTTTTCACTCCTTGATCAAAAAGGCTTCGATCTGGGTCCAGCTTGATAAAAGCGTTAAAAATTAAAAATATGCATTAGTCTTATAGTTAAAATAAACTTATTCTCCTTTAAACTTTAGAAACATTTGGTGCCTGTGGCAAATTTTCTGAAGAAGTATGCAAATATTTTTAGTACTGTGTAGACATAGTACATAACAGAGAAAATTCTACCATATTTGAAACTTGCCACTCTATTCTATTTAAGATATTTTTGCCTACAGGAACATTTTTTGGCCTAAAAGAAGCAATGCAGTGTGGGGAGGTATTTTTACTACCTGAAAACTATCTACAGTTCCTTCTCTAAATTTTTAACACCCTCATAAAAATTCTTATCTTTATAACAATATTCTCCTGTTGTTTCTGGAAAAGCCACAGGTGTCTGATTGTAACTTCAAAAAAAACATTTAGCTAAATGAAATGCAAAACAGTTATACTGTATGACACATGGCAATGCCTGTAAAAACAGGGGGGGATTTCTTGAGCAATGCTTTGCTACCTCTATACCTCAATAATAAAGAAACCTTCTCGTTTAGATTCAAAACAAGACTAGACTTATGGAACTAGAAGCAACAAATGATGTGGGCTACCTCAAGACAAAGTAGTATGGTCATCACCCTCATTCTTCACTTCCAAGGTGGTTTCTTAACCTCACACCAGGAACTCCAAGAATATTTTGATTGTTTTCACACTGAACTAGTGTGTGTATATTAAATGGTCTGATGATAATGAACATGACATGAAATTGAACTCTTAATTGTAGTTAATATTTCACATGAAGCATGAATTCCACAGACAATGGAAAAAAGAGAAAAAGTATGTAAAACACTTCTCCATCATGAGGTAAAATCTTTCATAACGTTTCAATTTACCTGGATATCTTGCAGACAAATCTCATGTGCATCCAAGGAACACTGCAGTCTGGGTTCCAGCAACTTCTTGAGATTTCCAATGGGTTCACTGATGTCAATAGCCTGACTCACAAATTCTGCAGTGGTGTAGGTTTGCTCGACAATGCTTAAATAGCAAATTAATACAATAAATCATTATCTACATATTAATAGAGAAGGTATAGGAAAGCTTAATAAAAGTTAGAAGTAAACTAGACAAAAAGTAATACTGACTCTGAAATCTTAATATCATGCAGTATTAGTATGAGCACTCTTCATTTGAGTAGAGAGCCAATTACTAAATTGGGTTCTCATTAATTTTACAGTTGTGTAACTCTTCTTTCACCCTGTCACCACTAAAAAGCTCAGGTAAATACCAAGATTCAGATCACCTTTTTCAAGAGAGTAAACCATAGTTAGCATATTATATATTGTTAACTTGCATGTAGAGTAAACTAATTTTACTTGCTTTGCCTGGACTGTATTGAAAAGATATTCAAGTTAAAAGCAAACATAGAGATTTAACAGACAGGGAAAATAGAAGGAAAAAAATGCTCACACTCATACATAGCAATTTTCCATGTCTTTTCACCAGTCAACACAAGAATAACAAGCTTAACATATAAAAGGGACAACTAGAAGGAAGTACAGGAATATGGAGCCTTGAAGGAACTGAGTCACATGACATGGTTGTCCTGCACTGCAACGACAGTATTGGCACAGGCATTTGGATATGTCATTGTTATGGGACTCATGCTATAAAAATGACCTTACACAGCTGGGCTCTCTTCATTTAGACAGAAGGAAAACAGAATGTACACAGATTTAGTCTGTAAGCGGTAAAAATACACAAGGAACTTAGAACAATAAGAAACCAGTAAGTGGCTTTGAATCAGTTCTCCAGAACAGGTTCTTAAAGAGTAGTTAACCTAACCAGCCTCAGTGTTTTTTACCTGTCAGAGACTGAAATGTTATGGCTTTTGGCTTAAACATCTTTATGAAGGACTTTTGCCTGTTATAGCAAGAGGGGGGAACAAGAGCTGCATGGAAGACCAACACACCCTGAATGGGCCTCCTGACTGAGGCCCTCTACTGCAAGTTAATAGAGATAAGATAAAGTGACCTAAGTCTGGGCTGGGGGAAAAGAATACATTCACAAGAGGATTAAGCCCAGCACCTTTGGGGTGGAAGCCACAGCCCCAGGTGTTTCTGCTGCCAGGCTCACCCAGATCCCTGCACCAAATGGGGGAAGGAGGAGAGGTTTTGGGTGTGTGGCCCAGCCTCTGGCCAGATGCAGTGAACACCCATCCTCCACTGGGCACACTGGCCCAGCTCTGGGGCCTCCCAGCCCTGGAAGGTCACATCTGTGTGAGGGACAACAGAGGGGGTGGCATGGGCCATCAAAGGCCCCCCAAATGGGTCCCCAGACCCTGCACCAGAGCACTGCATGTGATACTACATGATGCAACAGATCCACAGCCTTGCAATGGACAGTGTCAAACTTGCCCCCCCAGGGAGGTACCTGTGTGTTCCCACCTGCCCAAATGTATATTAATCCATGGGATTCTATGCTTTTCAGCAGGGACCCTCACCACCAAGAAGACCAGATGGAGGGAAAGGAGATGCCATTGGGACCCTTGGAAGGGTGATATGCTACTACTTAATATTGGTCACTCTCTCTGACCCTGCCTCTCACCTCTTTTTGTATTTCTTTTTTTCTTTCTTATCTCTTTCTTTCTCTTTACCTCTTCTAGTATTAAGTAAAATATATCAATTTTTTTGGTATCAACATCTAACTTCATTTGTTTTTAATCAAGTTTTGGGGTTCGATCTGTTTTATACACAAATAATTAGTTTTCTTTGCCCTTCTGTGCTTAGACCGGATTGCAACACTATCCTACCCATTAACTGATGCTCTGAGCTTCCAAACACAGTAGTGAAAATTAGAAGAGAAACACTGGAAACTAAAAATCCAGGTTGAGGTAATTAAATCAGAGGGCATCCTACTCGATTATGCACTGTTTCAACAGTATAGTTGATACCGAGCATAATTTCTGCTCTGTTAAAAACAAATCATCCTGTACAAATCCTGTGTAATAGTAAAGCAAAGGACTGGAGATGTAGAAAGGTTCATCTCAGTTACAGAAGGATCCACTGAAGCTGAAAGGTTTGCAGCACACACACAGACATACTACCACAGACATGAAAATAGGAAAAGTAAAGTACTAAGAACGTAGCAAGAGATAACCAAAGTAGTTTGGGATTTGGATGACGAAGGCTTAGGAACATGACAGCACTATACTGATGTCCTATAGTGGCTACATTTTAACTTCTGGAAAACTGCCATTTAATTAGATAAGAAACAGAAAAACTAATTAGCTAATTAATTGCTGCCTAAGGATCCCAAAAAGCAAAGACCATACATACCTTTCTTCAGTGCATTCCTGTTTCTCAGTTCCATCAATTTCAATTTCTATCAACTCCTCTGCCTCTCTCTTAGTCATGGCTGCAATGTCTTAAGAATAGAGCTATGAACAGAAAAGAATTTTTTGTGTAAGTCACAGACCAACAAGACTAGTCAATGTTTTGTGTCCTATCACACATTTTTAAAATCAAATACCAGAATAGCCTTTTAAAGCCAAGAATTCATCTAAAAAAAAATCCAAAAGCTAATACAGATTTCACAAAATGTATTACTATACCTGTCCTCAAACAAATGTTCTAGAAGCAAACATGGGATTATTAGTATATTTGCACAGAGCCCAAAGCCTGATTCTCTTCGAGGCACCCAAATCTATGGATTTTTTTTTGTTGTTGCTACAGGCCACCTACAGCAAAGCACATCTGAAAATTCAAACTACCTTCCTAGCATGGCTGAGAGAGGCTTATAAATTTAAGCAGCATTTTACATGAAATGCTGCAAGAGGCAGTTAGGGAGAAGATCCATTATTTCTTCATAGGTAAATAAAGTCAACAACAAAGTGTTTGTTGAGTATCTCATTTTTCCACCCATGCCTCCCACAGGTGAACAGTTGATGACACGAGCACAATAAACGTATCTTGTGAAGTCCCAGACTAAAGCAGGATGTTAGTAATGAAAGGAAAAGCTATTCTGTGATGACATTTTCACTAACACTGCAGATTTTCATGCATGTAGAACACTAGAGTCTGTTGGGAACATAAGTAAGAAACAAAGAATTACAGCATTTGGTCTGTAAAGACACAGTTTGTCTGGTACTACTGTTTTTCACTAACTAGCGCATATATCATATGTGAAATACATATGATAAAAACCAGGCCCAATTATATTGACAGTTTACAATAAATAACATCATGAACACACAGCAAAAGAAGCAGGAAGTAGGAGTACAGAGGAAAAAAAAAACACTGGAGAAAAAGTGAAAGATGAGTACTATTTAAATATCCAAAATAGAAGAGGTCACCAAGATTTCCATCCTGGAATCATCCTTTCCCAGGTACTACTCTATCTCAAACCCAACTGTTAGCTCGAGTATCTACTGGAGACAAGATAATAAGGATATGTATTAATCTTTAGAACTTCTCAGAAGTAGTAGTAGCCAACTATGTTTTACAGCTGCTACATAAACTGTCTAAAGAAATTCAAACTACTCATCATCTCCTCCAAAAACTATTTTGTAAGATCAGTTGTGAATAAATCAAGTGCTGCACGTGGTTCATTCTGTAAGAAGCTACCAAGGTTAGCTTCTTAAAAAATCACCTTATCAGTATCTCACCACAAGAAGCAAACCCAGACCCCACTCACAAATCGGGCTCTGTGAAAGTCTCCACTGAACAGGGCTGCAGGACTCCAATTCCTGTATCACTTAATCTTGTATATTATTCTCATGATAAAAGGGAAAGACTGAAACACAACTTCTGAAGAATGCAGACAGGCTTAAATATCTGAATGTACTGACACCAGCATGGTTACAGGTGATCTGTCAGACTGTTAAAAATATTTCAAAAACAAGATTTGAGCAATGTCTCTCACTGAAAACTCCCAAATAAACAAACTGGTATGATAGAAAAGGGGTGAATATCTTTTCTGTATTAGCAATCAGATTAAAAACACAAAACAAAGGTAAATTGTCCTTTTTTTTGTGATGAAGGGAGTTTACCAGTAAGGTCACAAAGGGGTTAGGCTGGGATTTCTGTTCTTTGACATATTCATATGTCATTCACCAAGAAAATAGTGCAAACTGACAGAAAGAACTCACCACCTGGATAGATTTCTGGCAGAAAATATTAAAAAATGCAGAGTGATGCAGAGTGATGCAGAGTGAGAAAATACTACTGCCCATAGCAACAGTACAGAATTAAGTAAGGCATTTAGAAGTCCCTATGGATTGAACTCCAAACTGGCAACTGGACTAGTAACTATTCACTGCCTCTTCAAAGGCAGTTCATGGTTGAACCTCTCAGGCTTTGCTAAATTTTTGGATCCCTGGAGAGGCAGGAAAGAGGAAGCCAGGCACAAAGAGCAGGAGCACAAAGAGGAAGAAAGATGGTTCTGCTGAGCACAGATACAAAGAAGGGAGATGGGTATAAAAAGTATCAACATAATGTAAACACAAAAACTCACTAGAGTTCATAGAAGCCTAAAGGGGAAAACTATTCGGTCTTCCCTACACGAGCATAAAGAGACTTCTTACGATATAAATATTTCACAAGACTAGCAGTTTGTTCCTACAGGATGATGCAGAGTTTGAAAGTGAACATAGGTTCAGTTGGGACTGAGCTGCCTGACCCTTCCCTGAAGGCTAGTGAGAGACAAGGCGGCTCAAAGAGACTAGCTTGCCTGGAGGGTTCATGTGACAGGAACACTGAAACAGCAGCATTTGTTCAAAGGAGCATAAAAACTGTGGTTGATTCCTGTAAGGTTCAGCCTATTGATTTCTGCTTGTTTCTACTTTTTCCTTCAACCTAACAAACCCTAAGACTTACCTGTCAGCCAAGAAGAAATCTGACCTCCCCTAACAGACAAGAAGGCACCTGCCAACAGAGCCTTTTTCCCCTGTGTGGCAGTCCAGTGCTACTCTAGTATCTTTTACAGTAAGGAGAGTAGTTCCTTTGTTCTGATTAGGATCTATCTTTCCCCTAGAACACAAGCAGTTAAGCAAGGAATGAGCCCACTGCGAAATGGGCACAAACTCTCTGAGTAGAACTGTGTTTGCTATCTCACCAGGTAATTGTGAAATGGGGTCCAGTTCTGGAGATCATACACATCATCAGCTGGTACTGAAGCCCAGTCACTGGAGCCATCTGTGCCCCAGAGAAGTTCTGGTGTGTGCAGCACATGGCTCCTATCCATCCATTTTATCCAAATTATAAATGCCAACACAAAGCAGATAACAAAGCAGATAGCCTGTCCTTTACAGCTTTCACAACTAATGAGTCAGTTCAGTTTTACGATGGAGATAGCAGAGCACTGAACAGGGTGGGGGAAAATCACACCAGATTCGATGTGATTATCTTCCCTATTAGCAGCTTGAAGTGAGAAAATAAAACGAAACTAGGAGCTGTGACTGTGCAGCCTGTACCTGGCCGAGCATTAGGAAGCAAACTACGTAAGATCACAGGATCAATTAGATTGGAAAACACCTTCAAGATCATCACGACTAAACATCACTTCAACTAGATCATGGCACTAAGTGCCACATCCAGTCTTTCCTTTAACTTCTCCAGGTACGGTGATTCCACCAGTTCCCTGGGTTGCCTAGTCCAGTGTGTCTAATCATCCAAACTAAACCTCCCGTGGCACAGCTTAAGACTCTTATTACTGGGTTGAGGAGGAGCAGAGCGTGACCTCACCTGGCTGCAACCTCCTGTCTGGGAATTGTAAAGAGAGACAGGGTCCATCCCGGGCCCCCTTTTCCCCGGGATGAGTCCCCCCAGCTTCTCCTCATCACTTGTGCTCCAGACCCTTCCCCAGCTCCGCTGCCTTGCTCTCGACTCGCTCCAGCCCCTCTATGTCCTCCTCGGAAAGAGAGGCCCAGGACTGGACACATCACTCGAGGGGAGAACCACAAGACGCCACATCCTGTTACGTTTTCACCCAAAACAGGGTTTCTACAAGCCGGGATAAGTTTCCACGCGCCGGGGAGGCCTCGCCAGCCCCGCGGAGGGAGCACTGGATCCTTGATCCCGGGGGCCCTTCCCCGCCACGGCCAAGGCGCCTGCTTTCCGTGGGCCCCGCTTCCCGCGGCGCCCCCGCGTCGTTGTTTGAACCCGAAACGGAAATAGGACCGCGGAGCCGCCGGGGGAGAAACGGAAACAAAACACGGGCCGGGCCGCGCTCACCCGCCGCCACTGTCCGTCCGTCCGTCCGTCCGCCGCACCGACACGTCCCGCCGTCCGTCCGCGTCCGGGAACTGCCCCAGCTCCGGGTCCAGGACCGGCTCCGGGAGCGGGTCCAGGAGCGGGCTGCGCCAGGCTCCGGGCGGCGCGCAGGCCCAGCGCTGGGAAAGCGCGCGACACCGCCGCGCCCCCGCACGAACTACGGCTCCCAGCGGCCCCCGCGCAGGAACTACGGCTCCCGGCAGCCCCCGCGCCTCCGGAAGGCCCTGAGGCGCTTCCCGTCACTTGGAAGTGGCTGAGTGCGGGCCCGGTGGGTGCTGGGCTATCCCGGGGCTGTTCCCGCGCTGCCCCGGGTGCCGGCGGGCGCTGAGCGGGGCCCGACGGTGTACGGGGATGGGGGAGCCCCGGGTGTGCGCGGGGTGGGGGGGGCTGGGGTGGTGGTTCCCGGCGCGCACCGCGAGGGCGTCGGGGCCGAGCCAAGGTGACTCTGGGGAGCTTTGCTGGATTGAAATTGTCATCTTTTTTTTCTACTTAAACAAGGCGAAGAGCGGAATTCACGGTTTGTGTGGGTTGTTGTGTCGCGGTTCTGTACCGAACGGGTCGCGGAGCTGCGCCCGTGGTATCCCGGTGCCCTCGGGTTCAATGACGGCTGGAATTTCCCCTCCCCCCCATTCTCTTTTAAATAACCTTTGAATACCTCTCTGCTTTAAGGTTCAGCTACAAAGTACATTTTTCTTTCTTCTTTATGCACTTATTTTATAATAAAGTAAATATCTTTTAAATACTTTTCTGATTTCAGTTCCAAGCTATTTTGTTTCCTGCTTTTAAAAATGCTTTTGTTATGTCGCTGTGACTGATTCTTTATTCCTGCTTTGGTGTTTTATTAATGGTTAAAGCAGCGGTGCCATCATGATCCTGCGGCAGATCTTGCGGCTTTCTTCCCTGTTCCGCTCCGCTGTGTCCGTTCACGTGCGCAGGAACATCGGGCTCTCTGCGATTGTCTTCAACAAGACGAAAGAGCTCGACCCGATTCAGAAGCTCTTCTTGGACAAGATCAGAGAGTACAACACGAAGAGCAAGTAAGTAAAGGAATTTGTCTTAAGGAGGGGGCTGATGGCAGAAGGGGAAAATCTGTTGGTTTTGACATAAAAGCATCAGACATGAAGTGTTTGATTTTTGACAATTTAATAGTTTTGTAGGTTGGTCTGTAAATATTTAAGGTGTGTTTTCCTGCAACACTCAGTGATGGTTTCGCTAGTGGGAAAGCTTGTTTTTGCATATCTATTTGAAAATATAAGTTTTTTTTCCCTTAAAATGAAAAAATCTGATGTCATTCTTCTTGGGCAGTTAAGGCACACAGTTAAGTTCTCTTGCATACTGCATGAATGTTAATTTTTACTCATCTACATGCTCTGTAAATAGGGAGGGAAAAGCCAAACAAACCCTTTTTTTTTTTTTTTTTTTTTTTTTTGGCTGGGGAAAACAGTTAATTTGTAATTTTCTTTCCAGAAGCCGAATGGAAATAGCCTCCAAAAGCAATTGAAAATTAATGGAATTATTAGGATGGTTCATTTAACATCTTCAGTTAAAAAACAGTTCCTTCAAATGTAATCTTAGATTCTTGTAATGTTTGAATGAACTACTGCCCAGGAAGCTAAAACTATAGTAATTATGTGTAACTTATTCTTGGAAAATATTCCTGGGAAGGAATAAGATGCTTCTTAGCTCTACTGGTGGAAGATGTGTGTGTCCTTACCTACAAACCCATCTGTGGGAGGGATGGGAGGCAGATGTTTGGTGGTTTTACCAATTCTAAGCACGGACCCTGTGCTCTTACAACTGAGTGCTGACAATCTAAAGAGTTACTATTTTAGTTATCTGGTGTTTGAATCCCAAGAAGCTCCTGTTGTGGTGGAGTTTTTTGCTTCTTTAGCATTCAAAATGTGTTCTCTTGACAAGAACAGTTAAGGTTTACTAATTGAGAAAACTAATTCAGAGATAGAAGAGGTGCAAATGACAATTTTGTTAGGAATTCACATCTGGAACAAACAAAACTAAAAGCCCGGAGAGCCTCTATACTCATCAGTGTCTTTGCCTCATAAGACCACCTTTTGTCTCAAAAGGCTTGGATTTTCATCCCTGATAGTTGGATTTTCATCACTAATAGCAGAAAACCTTTACCCTGAGAATCTTGTTTATGTGTAAGGTAAGGACTAAGGTGTCATATCTTGAGTTTTGGAAATATTTTAAATTATTTCCTTTGGTTGGTTGTTGAAAAGGTTTTAATTCGTAAATGGGCTTGAAAATGTAGAATTTTCCACGTGAAATGTTAGAACTGAGTTCCTAATCACAACTTTTATTAATATTTTTTAGGCAAGCTGGAGGGCCTGTTGATGCAGGACCCGAATTTCAAAAAGACATTAATGAATCCCTTGCAAGACTCCAGCGGGCGTATGGTGAGGGAGATCTCACAAAGTTTCCAGAGTTTAAATTTGAGGGTGAGTTAACAATCATACTGAATTGTAATTGCAAGTAGAGACATGTTCATTCACAGGTTTTTTTAATTCCCCTTCAGTTTATATTTGTACCATCAATTTTGTGTGAAATGCCCTCTGGGAATCTTACGCTTTTGCACAGTTCACATCTATTTCCATGTGACTCCTGTTTTGATTATCTGCCTTTTGTAGCAGAGGTGTGGTCTTCCTTATACTAATGATTAAAAAAACTTGCAGTCAGATTAGGCTATCTTAATTGTCCTTCAGACACCCTAAAGAAAGAGCTCAAATAGAAATAGCCTAGGGTCTGTATTTTTCTCACCTTGCCAAAGAGATCAGCAGACTATAATGTGAATATCAGTTAGGCTTAACATCATCCAAACTGTGACTTTTGTAAGCTCCTCTGGAAAGCCACTGATTTCAGAAAATGAACATAGGACTTAACTTTCTTACTTACGAATATTTTGTGGCTAAATTATATTGAATCTTTTTCTTCAGCTATTTGGATATGACTTCTATTTAACTGCTCTAAGTTTGTTTGGCATGGAATGGAAAAGGGAGAAAACTTGTAGTTCTGATGAACTGTCTCAGAGTTCTAATTTAGACTAGGAACACACCTGAAAATGTTTTGGCAAGAATGTTACTGAGGCTTAGCCTTTATACATAACTCCTGCAAGGTGAAAAAGACCTGTCTCCAAATTTGTTACTGTTTACTGCTGCCTACATTTAATTACTCAGTGGGGGTGTAGACTGCAATGTACTGCTTTAACTTGCCAACATAATAGTTAGTTTTCTTTGAATTACAAATTAATTGTGGTATTTGAAGATGGAATAAAAAGATAGCAATAATTTTAATAGGAATTTTCTCTTTCCTGTTCCTCCTGTAGAGCCCAAGTTTGAGGAGACTCCGAAGTGATCTCTGCAGCTTGTAGACCGAACAGAAGGGTACAGCCATGGAGTTGCTGAACATGGCACCAGTTGTAATTTAATAAATGGAGTGCTTCAGTTTGATTTCAGTGGTGTGAAGAAGCTCTTAACTGCATGGTGAGCGTAGCTAGCTGTGATCAACTCTTACATGGCAGAGGCAGCTGAGTAGTGCTGCTCAGTGTTAGCTGCAAAACTCCTTTGTGTGCTATGTTTTAATGCTTAGATATTATAACACTCGTAATGATGTACAGGAAGGAACTGTTTGTTCTGTTGAGTTTATCCAAAAAGCTTCTGCAGAAAAAAAACTTCACAAGCCTTGAGCCTTAAGCCTGTAGCAAATCCCTGCAGTAGTGATGGAGCTGCACAGCCAAAAGCACAGGCACAAATACCCTAATTCTACACTGCATCAATGAACACAAAGGTGAAGTTAATCTTCCAGAAAAAACTGAAATCTGCCGAAGAGGTTGTAAGGTGTGAACTTCTGCAACTCAGCTATTGACACAAACACTTCAAGATCTGAGGAGCTGTTTATTTATAATAATTATTATCTGAGAAGCTACATAAACACTTCAACATTTAGTCTACATAATACAGTTTGAATTGTATTGACATGATTTTTCTTCAGAATGAAACTACATATGCAGTCTACAGAGAGAGAGAGAGACTTCCACATTAAACACTAAAACGCTGCTTGAGCCTTAATTACAGGAAGATTTATTTTGTTGGCATAGTCAGCATACTTCTGCACAGCTACACACTTTGAAATTGTGTCAGATTTGCCAAAATCATCTCTAAGTTGTAGTAAATCAGAATTGCAGGAGACATTGAGCCCCTGACAATAGCTGAGACACAAGTAGCGAGGTCATCTATGAAGGTTATTTGAATACATTGTTCCAAGCTGCAAGAGTGAACCTTGTATTGTTGCAGGTACATAAGAACAAAAGGAGAAGCTTTCACACAGAACTAAGTTGAATATACAAGTTAATTTGTCTTTAAGTTTTTTGGGGGGTTGTTTTTTTTGAAAGGCCATTACAGCTAGGTTGACTAAATATTGGCAGTTTCTACTTTCAGCATGTAAGACATGGAAACAATATTTACAGAGCAGAGGACAAAAGATTCCTTGGTGTTTGGTTTAACCCCAGCTGGCAACTAAGCATCCCATAGCCTCTGGCTCACTCCGTGTCCCCTCCCCTTACTGTAGCAAAGGGAATTGGAAATAAAACTCATGGGTTGAGATAAAGCAGTTAAATAATTGAACCAAAGTAATAATAAGAGAAGGAGGGAGAGAGAACCTGAGAAGCACAAGTGATGCGCAGAGCAAGTGCTCATCACTGCTTTCTGACTGATGCCCAGCCTGTTCCCCAGCAGCAAATGGCCCCTCCCAGCCAACTTCCCCAGTTTATATACTAGGTATCATGCTATATATCCCTTTGGCCAGTTCAGGCCAGCTTGGCCTATTCCCTCATGGCTTGAGCACCTCACTGGCAGAGCATCAGACACTGAAAAGTCTCTGACTCAGGGTAAGTACTGCTGAGCAACAACTGAAATGTTAGTGTGTTACTGACATTTTTCTCATACTAATTTAAAAAAACAGGTCTGTACCAGCTACTAGGAAGAAAATTAACTCCCAGCTGAAACCTGGAAAGTATCAGCAGTTTATTCCATACCATTTGTGTCATGCCAGATCCACACTTTGTGATACCCCACCACCTTTCCTGTCTTTTTATAGATGCACACACAGATACCAGTTCCTTTATCTCTGACAATCCCCATAGAAGTCTGTTGAATTCATTTAGTCCATGACTTGGCTTATGATAGTCAGGACTTACGGCTGTCATAAACAGTCTTTCAGAGCAGGAAAGAGGGTGTCTGGTTTTGGACTGTTGCACGTTGAAGCCAGTTCTGATTCCGTCACTGCTCTGCTTGTCCAGTTACATCAAAGTTCATTCTTAATGTGGCAGTTGGAGGGGACTTGGGTTCAGATCCCCAAAGCTGGAGGGGTTGGAGACAAGGACCATGAGGTGCCCGGTGCAATGGTGGGCACACAGCTGACATAGAAGTGCTAATACACAGCATTATACAGCAGTTAACATCACACAATTCACTGGCTATTCAAATCCACTCTGCATAAACCACTAGTCCATCCTCCCACCTTACCAAGTGTTCCCAGGTCCTTGAGCAAAAACAATCCCACAGATGAGTTTGCCTTTGCCCAAGGCAGGAATAACCCAGAGTTTTCCGCAGTACATTTTTCGTGTGTACTACAGGAATTTTATTCGCTTCTACAGTAAAAGTTTTGATTGGGCAGGGCCAGCCCACTTGGCAGATCTTGGCTGACTCACCAGGTGGCCTTTGCCAATGTGCATCCAGTGTTTGAAGGTTCCCCCTGCCCATTGCTCTCAGTGTAGTCTAACAGTCCATTGGATCATTTGGTTTTCTCAGCTGATATGTTACAATATACCCACCAAATGCCATGTTCTTTGGCCCAGGTGTCTGTGAATGTTTTCCAAGTATTTCTAGTTTAATCTCTT
The DNA here is from genome assembly GCA_013397075.1 of Rhabdornis inornatus. Lineage (NCBI taxonomy): Eukaryota > Metazoa > Chordata > Aves > Passeriformes > Rhabdornithidae > Rhabdornis > Rhabdornis inornatus. The sequence goes on along the minus strand of VWZS01002160.1, from coordinate 339,878 downwards.
CAAAGGCTTCATGTTGCTCAGGCCCCATGTGAAATCATTCTTCTGAGTCACTTGATAAAGAGGGCTTACAATCAGGCTGGTTTGGAATATGTATTTTCAAAAAACCCACAACATCTAAGAGAGATTACTTTCTGAAGAAATGGATTAGAATGTCCATAGGATCAGGAGTAAATTCAGCCCTGCCACTCTACCTGGGAAACTATCCACCGGAGATAGGAGTAGCAGCTTTCCTGGAAGAACCCCCATTTGGGATTGTTTTCCTTACAATTCATATACCCATGTCTCTAGGGTCAAGGTAGGTCTTCCATCCCAATTCTTCATGCCCCCTCTGTGGTCTCTCGGCTAAACCCACAGGGTATCCCATGGTGTGTACCTTCCATATTCTCCCTCTTGAGCCAATGGTTACTGTCATTAGCATGGGTCTGTAGAGGTGGGGAATAGAACATATCATCTTTGAACTGCTGAAACTCGTTGGACAGTTTATCTGAGTTTCTCCACAGATGAGATGAGAGAAGTAGAGAGGTTGTCTTCAAATTCCCAGAGATTGCAAGCACTGCATCCACAGGTGGTGGTGTAATGTCCTTCCAGATTAACGTTGCCAGTGGGTTGGTGTGTACTCTTTGTACACTCTACAGACTTCCACCACATGGGTCATGTGCAGAGGAGTTGGTCTGGATCTGTGGGGAACCTTGTATTGTCCAGGTAGATCAAAATAAATAATCTCTAGCACAGCTAATTCCCTCAAGTATTGGATATCTTTCCACTTGCATGGTGACACATAGCATCATTCTTGTTGGAAGGATACCTTTCCTTCAGGCTTGACAGGAGTCACTTCCAGAGGCTGAGGACTTGTGTCTCTCTTGCAATCGCCTTGTCAATGCCTGCTTTTTTAGAGAGTGATTCTTACCTTCTGATTCCAATCCGTTAGCCCCATTATCCCAGCATCGGAGCAGCCAGGTGGTAGTACGCTCATCAAGACAACAGCTGAAATATTAATGTATGTCCCACAGGTCACTCAGGAATGAGGATTGCGTGGTGTCTCTTGTTGGCCTGTCACTGAAGTTTGTGTAGGCATGGTGTGTGTTGGTGGGGTTTCAGTTGCCGCAGATTGTTTCTTAACCCTAAAGAAGGCCTGAACCATATGCAACAACATACTGATTGTTACCAAATGGACCAGGTTGGTTTCAAGAGTAGTCACAGGATATGCAAAGTCTTTAAAATTCTCAAATGCTACTGTAATCATCCTGGAGGGGAAGGAAGGTGTTTTTCCCGTGGGTTGGCTCTCTGAGGGTAAAAGGTAGTAGCTGTAACTGTGGATAGTTTCCACCAGATGGCTCCCAGAGGACGGAGGGGACACATACCAGGTAGGCTCATGACCAGCCATTCTATCATATCATACCAAGCCAGTACAACACAGAACAACACAGTGATAATCTTAGCCCAGGCCTAAAGCAAATGAATCAATAGGGTGACCAGCAACTATTAAACCAATACAATGAAGGCTTATAACAAACCTGTTTTAACAGGCTCTAGTCAGATCTGTTTTTATCTCAACCTTTTAAGTCCCACATTGGGTGCCAAAAAGGACTGCCAGCAGCTCATCCCCATGTGGCTGCTTGCTCACTGTCTCCACCCCAGCCCAGTGGGAGAACTGGGAAAGAAAAGTAAAACTGGTGGGTTGAGAGAAAAACAGTTTAATAATTGAAACAAAATAAAATAAGATACTAATAATACTAATGATGATAATAACAGCAATAGAGAGAGAGTAAAAAGGGAGAGAGAGGAGTAAAGCCCGAGAAAGACAAATGATGCACAACGGTTTCTCACCACCCACTGACCAATGCCCACCCTGTCCCCCAGCAGCAGTTGACTCCTCCTGGCCAACTTCCCCAATTTAAATACTGGGCATGATGTTCTGGCATGGAGGTGGTCACCAAGCACCAAGCTTGTTTGAGTTCCAGAAGTGTTTGGACAACGTTCTCAGGCACATGGTGTGATTTTTGGGGCGTCCTGTGCAGGGCCAGGAGTTGGACTTCATGGTCCTGATGGGTCCCTTCCAACTCAGTTTATTCTATGATTCCGTGATTCTGTGCATATCCCTTTGGATGGCTCAGATCAGCTGTCCCAGCTGTGCTCTGTCCCTGCTTCTTTTGCACCTCCTCACTGGAAGACCATGGGAATCTGAGGACTCCTTGACTTGGAGTAAGCACTACTCAGCAGCAACTAAAACATCAGTGTGTTATCAACTTTATTTTCATATTAAATCCAAAACACAGCTACTATGAAGAAAGTTATCCCAGCTGAAACCAGGCCACTGATACTTTTGTATAACAAGTAGTCATTTGATGTCCCTCACAGAGGCTGAAATCTTCTAAATAACAAAGGACTTGGTATGCTTGAAATCCTAAATGAAGCAAAAAAGGTTACATTAATAATAGTTCAAAGATTTTTAAGCAGGTTAATATTTAGTGTACATTTCAGAAGGAACTAAGGCATTGAGCTTGACAAGAAATATGTCTGATGCACTGTTAGTTTATTCTTTTCTGGGATGGGAGGTCTACAAAATGCACTCTACACAGAAGTAGTGACCTATTCATAAATACAGGTGTCAAACAGCTCTGTTCAGCATCTGATTTTTAAGTGCATTAATAATGATAAACAGATACCATAGCTCTTCAAAGCTTTATCCTTCTCACTCAGAGCAAACAGGTAGTTGGTCTCAGGAAGTTTCTTATATACATACTAGGTCAAGGAATAATCTTATGCAATTCAGTATGTTTTGTTTCAATTAAGGAAATAGTGATGTTCAGGGATCTTTTAAGGTTACACCAGTATTACTCATGCTACTTAAACTCCTAATGTCCCTAAACTGTAAACAGTGATATTAAGTCAGTCATAGTTGAAGTTTACTTAGAACTCTATTCCTTTTGCACCAATTTGAAAAGCTGGAGTGGTGTAGATGTAGTTAAAGCCCTTGAGCCCCCTCAAGGAAGTGGGGGTGGAGGTAGTAAATGGAAGTAGTAAATTCAGCTTCCATATTTAGTTCCCACTAATTTCACTTCCATATTTAATTCCCACATGTATTCTTAGAAGAGTTAGGGCCCAATCTTTCTCTCATTGCTGTCTTGGACTGTGTCTCAGCTAATCAATATGCACAAGAAGATGCAAAGGATGGAGCAAGGTGCTGTAGTTGTGTGGCACTTGAGACTATGCAATAGGAAGCTGTAAATGCACACAGTGATAAAGTGTCTCCAGGTACTGGTGCTAGGCATGGCACAACAGGAGTGAGTAGTTTGTGTATGTATGCAAAGACATTATAGATCTAAGGAACTCTGAAGATATCTAAAGCTTTTAAAACACACTAATGAACATGAAAGACTTGCCTTTTCACTTGTAGATTGATAGTTTGTCTTCTTTCTGTTAACAGAGCAGGAAAAGAATACAGGTTAAATTATGACTTCCCCAGTGTTGTGTTTACCCCTTTGGGAGCCTTATATATGAATGCATTTTTCCAGATTTCCAGCAATCCTCAAGGTTTTTTTCCCTTCCTCTTAGAAAAAACTTACAATAACAAATCCATTGAATGCTTTTAGATACCAGTCATTATCTCATAAACCTCTGCCAAACACCTTCTCTAGCTTGTCCTTTCAAGTCTTCCAGTTATACTTTTTGTCTAGCTCATGGCCAGAACTAAAATAACTTGAGGAATTATGACTTGCTACTAAGAAATTTGAGTGAAATAAATCCCTATGAAAGGAATAGACCAGGCACTGTCAGAAAGTTTCCACCAGTTATATTTTTACAAAACACTTCCTGATATAACCTGTAGATATGGATATGAGAGCAGTTCAATTTGGTTCTGATTGTCTTTTGCCTGCTTTGAAGAGGAGACACATGAATGCCTATAGCTGAGTTAGGGGTGTAAGCTACAATTATGTAAAAATACACATCTCTGTGTATTTACCACAGTAATGTAATCATTCACTTTCCGACCAGCACAACGGTTTCTAATAAGGAAACCAGTTAGTGTGTAGGATCAGGTTTATCTCAGTGTCAAGAAAGCTATTGCACAAGAATCATGTTAGAAAGGCTGTAAAAATCATAACAGTTACTAAATCATCTGAAATGTAAATGAGGTTTGCAGTGATTTAAGTACTACTTGCATCAAGATACTTACTGGGAAGAGCTTTCCTCTGAAAAAGAAAGGGGAAAAAAAGAATTAGCACAAGAACAGTTTCCTTAGCTGATTTAAAGTTCTTTGAAATAGTTATTCCTAGAATATTGAGTTTCTAGAAGGAGTTTCTGAACCAAATGCCTCTTTTTGGTGTAGTGAGTTTAGGCAGGAGAAAGATTAGGTTGCTGTCAAGGGTAAATGAAGCTCGAAGTGAACCCTAAGGAGCATCTCTGTAACCTCTGGTAATTTCAGGCAGCTGACCTTTTCAGATCCCAATGTTTGGCATCCGTTGTTGCTGTGCTCAACCCTACAGGTACCAATGTAAAGGCTACAGAAAAGGTTCCTGGGTGTCAAGCTTTATGCAGTAATCCCTAGAAGCAAACTTTTTCCATGACCCAGAGAAAGAAGACAGTTAATTTAGTTTCCCTTTCATCAGAACTTGGCTGGTCCGGTGCTGTAGACTAAAATTGGTTTATTTTTATGTTGTCTTTCTTAGGCATTTCTTATGTTGTCTTTCTTAGGCATCCCTACAGAAAAGTAGGGTGGAGAGGTTCCAGGAACCAGGGTCTGGCTCATTGCTTTCTCTAGGTTGTTGTTTGGTAGCCTTAAGCAACTGCACAAACATCTCCATGTAATTTTCAAAGTACCTTTTGCAGTTGATGTTGGCAGAATAAAAACATCTGCACAAAATGTTCCTGTTTTAATACTCTGCAGCTTTAGTACCATGGAGTTAGAACCTTCATGGAAAGGAGGACATGTAATCAGAATCATTAAATTATGGAACGGTTTGGATAGGAAGGAACCTTAAAGATCATCTAGTTCCAACTCCCTGCTATAAGCAGGAACACCTTCCACTAGATCGGATTGCTCAGGACTCCCTCCAACCTGTCCTTGAACACTTCTAGGGATGGGGTATCCACAGCTTCTCTAGGCAAGAGAGAGTGTCATGGAAACTCTGTTAAAATAAAGACACTTTTTGACACAAGAAAGGAGTGATTTTATTCTACTTACTTGCAAAGTAGCCCTTTTTTTGGGCATAGAATACTCCAAGGCCACACAGTACCATCACCAGAGCCACAAATACTACAGCCACAATGATACCGCTTACATTAAGGTCATCTGTAATTATAAAGCAGAAGTCCTATGTTCTAAATTGTAAAAATTTCCACTGGCTGGATTTTTCCCTAATTACGACAGGCATTTTTGAATCTATAGGTGGTCTTTGGCCCAAGATGCATTAAGTTAATTAGTAACACTTAAATGTATTTAAACAGTAAAAAAATCACTAATGTGCCACAATCACTTTAGCAGAAGTGCTTGGTACCCATTAACTGCTTAGTTTGGGTCAGAAGTAAGAAAAGAATAAGAAGAACCAAGGGATACATACTCCTCATCATATCTACCCCAGAAAAGTATTACCCAAGTCAGATGTCTCTGAGGAAAAATATCTTTAAATCTTCGTAAGTGTCAAAGCAATTTTTTTTATATAGTTAGTTTGCTTAACACAACTGAAACAGCTGATGGCAATTGGCTTCCACTTCTAAAGAACTCTTCAAATGAGTTATTTGAAATGCAATGATTTTTAAAATTTTTAAATAGTAAGGATTTTAATATACAACACAATAAACCTGAGTTGCCTGAAGTTAAACTCTATGCCAGGCTACTGAAACATTTGGCCATTTTTGTTTTGAAGGTGATGGCTTGAGTTCAGCCAGGACAAGGACAACACCCTTATCCTAATGCAATCATTAAGAGCTTCAGACTACCATCTGTTTAAAAAAAACCAAAATCATCAACAAGCAGAAACATTTTCATAGGTTTTTGTTATGTTTCCAACTACTTATTTGGATTCCAACTTTGAGCATATGTTAATACATGGTAGAGATTTTTACCCCAAAACTTTTCAATTTTTGTACAATTTAGGCTGACAGTGATTTAGGACTTATTGTGTACTTTCACAACGATTCTATCTCAGTAGCTAGAGTAACATTTGCTCGTAATCTACCAGGAATGCATTAAAACCCATGACACAGTGATTTTCAGGTAAGTTCCAGAAAGCGCCATATGGAACTTTGCAGTTCCATGTGCTGCTTTATAGAAGACTTGGACAGTATCTTCTCTGCAGTAGCTATTAGGATTTGTTACCACTTGCTTTCCCACGATATCTGCAAGAACCAGTTGTATATTTTGCAAAAACCTTCACGCATTTTGGGTTATTCCAGACTGTTACATTAAGATTTCCCATGAATGAATCCCAAAAGGGAGGCTTTATGTAAAGAAAACACCCCAGTGGACTGGCACACTCATCTGTAAGCCTTCCACAAAAGCATTTGGAAATATTAACATTCTCATATGATTGATGCTTTTCTGTGAAGTTCAATATTTAGCAATCTAAAAGCTAATTACTGCGATAAGGAACGTATTATTTCTCCTCCCCCCCTAAATTCCATCACCAAATAAAAAGATCTATTTCAATCTGGTCTTAGCTTCTTAGTTGCACTATGCAATTACATAAATCCTACTCCAAGACTGTTTTCCACAATTCTTTTCTTTAACACATACCAACTTGCATTCGCTTCACTGAGCATTTCTGAGATAATCCAATCCCATTGGAGGCTTCACAGAAATACTCTCCAGTGTCATTCTTCGTAACTGTATTAAACAGCTGTTAAGAAAGAGTCCAAAACTGTTATCAGAACAGGGGAAAAAATTCCTGTAGGATAGAAATTTTGGCATGTCAGTGTGTGGATTTGTTTGTTTTAAACAAACCAAACTCAATAAACCCTGAGGGCAAGTAAGAAATTCAGGTCGATTTCAACCTTGTAACAGGTCCCTAGTCACATTCCCTGGTCCTTCAACTTCTACTTGTTGCCCAAGAGGTTCCTTTAGATGGACATTTAACTAAGTGGAGTGTATCTACAAGGAAATTAATTTTCAGTGGATCAGAACTTTCCAATAATATCCACTTTTTTAGATATGCTCTAATTTCAGAATACCTGAAATCAAACAGTTTGTTCATTTTATCAAAACAACAACCCCATGAATTGATCCTTAAAAAAAACGGATATATACCACTTCCAATGCATTGTCAGCTGAAATTTTTCAGAAGTAAAGAGTTGTTTGGGTGGTTCTCAACCCTCCAAAAATGCGCTTTATGTCTTCTTCCAACAGAGAAATGCTAAACCACACTATTTATCAAATACTACTACTGTAAAAATTAAAATGAGGAAGCGACACTGTAGCAGGACATCTCCTCCCCCACAGAAGAGCTTATGTGTGGCTTGTTAGTTGGTGTAATAACTCAGAGCATCTTGCTCTCACATGAGCCTTGGTGAAGTAACTCAATCAGGACAGTTTGTCTTGTAGTGAATTATTTCATCACCATGGGATTGATGCTTTCAGCTGACAGTAAACATCTTGCTGTGGAAGCAGATATGGAAAGACAAGCTGGAATTTCTGACTGACATACACTTCACTTTACAAATTATCAAAGGTATACCATATTTTCACAAAGCAGAAATCTTCTGCATGTTCCCTGGAAATGTGTGGGGTGTTTTCCCCAAAGTCAGGACACCACTTTGTGGTTACTCTCCTGGGGGCTGAGTGAAAGGGTTCTGTGTACGCTATCAGCAGTTTGGTGGCAAGTTACATCGACTCCTCATCTATACTATTTCTTTGGTAGCTGTAATATAGGTACCTTAATATCATGCACTGTTTTATGTTAGCTACTAGTAGTTCTTTTATTTTATACTGTGTAATAAGTAACTGTTTAAGGCCTCTTGTCTGTACTGCCAATTCAATAAGTAACTCATTTTATAACTGTCCATTCTTAAGAACTTTCAAGCCAGAGTCATTTAGGTGCAGGTCACCTAAGTAGAGCTAAAAATCTAAGCCTAAGGCAGGGCTTGTCTAAAGCTATCGCTTGATCCATAACAAAAAGATAGATAGAGACTGACCTCATGTCAATTCCAGTGTTTCTATTTTTTAAATCACTAGACTTGTTAACTCTTTCTTTTTAGTGTATGCCATACTTTGATATTTTCAGAAGTGATTAGTCAGTTTGAGTAGTCCACCTGATTTCCGTGGTGTGCTGAAGGGTCATCAGAACATCTGAATGCTTAGTCATGCTTCAGTTTCCATTTTGATTTTGCACAAGAGTAGTATTATTAGATCTCTATACTTCTGAAAAATCTCAGCTCCCTAAGTAGCATCAGGTTCTTTTGAAGGAGCAGCTAATGGGGGAAGAATGAGAGAGAGAGACAGCCAGTTCTGGAAGGAAAAAACCCCAACACCACAACCCACAAAACAAACTACAACTAAAATGGAGAACTAAGCTTACTTACAGCCCCAATTCATTCCCACTGACTTCACAGGTCCTGGATGGGAATTTGTAAATGGCACTGGATTGCAGAGATTCTGTATTGCCCTGAGTGCTGCACTCCTCCTGAAGTGTTTGAAGCTACTATTCCAAATTTTAAGGTTCTGTTAAACTTAGCTCTGCTGCCATACTGAAACTTTATTCTCACCTGGCACTAGTTTACTAATTGATGAAGTAAAATTTGTCTTGTAATTCTAGATTCTGTTATCACTACTGCAGCCTTGCACCTCATCCAATTTGTGTGTATCACTCAACATCTATGGCTTGTCACGGGTTTGAGACAGAAAGTACCTTCTACATTTCTCAGCACATTTCAGCATGACATTGACCTCCAACAAAGACCTTGTGAAATTTTGGATTTAGGTCCCTGTGCATCATTCTACTGAACAGTAGATATATATATATATATATATATAGCTATTTTTGATAGCTATAACAGAGTTGGTTAGTACACTTACCAAAGTGCCAGACTTTTTATTCATGGTGTAAGTTATGTTTGCTCCTCTAGCACTGCCTGTTCCTGTCTTCTCCAGCAAGGCAACACCATTCTTGTACCACTGGTACTCAGATGGAGGGGAGCCCTCAGTTTCCTTACAGCTCATCTGCACCACTGTTCCTGTCATGGCAGAGCTGGGCACCTCACACACTGGAGTAGTCGGAGCAACTGGACAGTGAAATTGCACTTGTTACACATGTTCTTATACTGTGTACATGTGTCACCGACTAAAACAGTTCATGCCCCAAACATTGATATAAAGTTTTGCCCATTATAACAAAAATTGTATAAAGAAGCTACAACCAAAGAAGCCTCCCTGAAGATACCTGACTGGGACTTTGGACTGAAAGTCAAAGTGCTGAGATTAGATAAAGGGAAAACCCATTCTTCAATCACCTGAAACAAGCAAGTAAACAAAGAAAAGAATGTGAGTCAAACCCAGTAGCTGTGCTAAGAATCATCTCTGGATTGCTTTGGGGTGGGGGAGGCTGTAGCCCCCAGACCCATTTGCTGCAAGCAGGTTGTACAGATTTCCCCCCTGACATGAGGTGGGGAGAGGAAGTTTGGCTGTGTTGTAACCTCTGCTCAGGGGCAGTGAACCCATCCTCCCCCACACAAACCAGCCCATCTGTGGAACCCCCAACCTTGGGAAGGCCACATCCACAGGACATCCACTTGAGGGGCAGCTGAGGGGGTGTCATAATCCATCAAAGACCCCCCAAAGTGCTCCCCAGAGTCGTTCCTGAAGCCTTGCACCACAGCACTGCACGTGATGCAACAAACTCAGACTCTGTTGTAAGAGACAATGGCAAACTCCCCCCTGCTCCAGTGAGGTGCCTGGGTTTTCCTGCCCAGCCTGAGTGTATATTAACCCATCAGATCCTGTGCTTTTGGGGGGACCTTTAGCACCAAGAAGACCAGCTGGAAAGGATTGATGAAACATCATTGGGATCCACAGAGTGGTGATATTTTCCTTATTCTGTCTCTGTTACTCTCTTTCTGTCCCTCCCACCTATTTCCTATTTCTCTCTCTCACACACATATATTTACTATTAAATAAACCCCATACTATTGACACTGGCATATGGTCTCATTTGCACCTTAATTCAGACAGGGACATTTCTAAGAACTTTAGTAATGGGATCATGACAACATGACAACAGGCTGACAGTCACTGTGAGGAGGTGAGCACTTGAGCACATTTGATAACTACCACATCAATGAGATGAGGTACAGGAGAAGGGCTAGAAGGCACAATCCTGCTACTGAGAGCACAGTAAAATTTATGAGTTGCTAAAAATGAAAGAGTTGCTTACTGCCAGCCTCCCCCCACCACATGCTGTGTCATCCTGTCTCCAAGCTGTGCACTTTCATCCAGCCCCAGAGAGGTTTTTTCACTTCGTTTCTTGTGTGGAACCTCTTGTTCACAGACAGATATGGGCTAACTTAGAATCTGTAGTCCAGCAATTGCCCCCTTCCCTGCCCTAGTATTTAAAAACTGAAGTGAGGAAGAGGAAAAAAGAGTTTTTGTATTAAAAGGAGTCAATTTTTGAGAAGTGATTTTCAGAAAGATTACCCGAGACATCGGCAGTCATCATAGGCACTTTGTAAATCCCAGTGTGAGGACCAAAACCAATTGGTTACTACATTCCAGTTTAAATTAAAAATCAACATTCCCCCACACAGATGCAGGAGAACTGTTTGTTCCTTCTTCTATTAATATGAACGTATCTTTTTTTGATTTTTTAATATGTGAGCAGAAAATAAACTTAATTTTTTATTTTTTGGTACTTAACATTATATAGAAGAAAAATAATGGTGAAGAGGCGTCCATAGAACATTAAAAGAACAACTGACACCTTAACTAATATTGATATTTTTTCTTGGTTGATTTTAAGATAAAAAGCAGAAATAAACAAAACCAAGTGAAATACTAATTCACATTAACTTTCAAAAAGTTTTCTAAGCAACCCATGCCTCCCCCTTCCCCGCCCTTTCTCCTTTGGCCTCGAAGATTTCAACTTTAACTTAAGAAGCCATATTTAAAACACGAAAGTTGTTAAGAAAGTAGAAGCAAGAAGGAATAAGTGGGGTTACCTCGTTGGCACTAATCAGAAGTTCATGTATTTATCATCCTTTATGAAGAATTTAGAGACTTAATATATAATTTTAAAAGATCAATTCTTATGATTTTTAATAGGACAAATATAGACAAATCTACAAAAGCAAGTATTTTCTTTTGTTCCTGTACAGGTAAAAAGGAAAACTATTGGCTTCTACCACTCATCCAGCGGGACAAATATAAACCCAATGTGAGAACAATGTGCTCAGTATTCACTTTTCCATCCATTCCCTAACTGGGAAAGAATAAAAAGACCCACAAAGAACAACTGCTCCCCAGCAGGCACCACCATCTCTCCTGTAAATAAAATCCACTGATTACCAGCTCTCTGGCTCTCATTGCACAAAAAACTCTCTCCTTCCAAAACCAGGAAGAGACTGTAGCATATTGGAACGAGCTTCTGCTTATGAATATTTGATAAGTTTTGACAGATGCTGACTTTCCAGTGCCAAACACCATGATCATCTTATCCAGATTCTCAGCCGCTGAGCTATTTCAGTTTTGAGAACTGAAACTCACTTTGATAGAATAAAACCCTGGTTGTCCCTTTCTAATGCAAGTGTGACTTTTACCAAGCTGTTTTGTTATGCTGTAGAACATTCATGTGCAAGTGTGTTTATAAACCCAGCCTGAAGAAGACCCAGAAACCCAGCAGCCACACACTGTGTGTTCAACCCTACCTTCAACATCCCAACACCCCATCATCCAGTTCCTTTAAAAAGCCTAAGTAATAAAGTTTGTACCCAATACTGTGAGAGTAATAGTAGCCTCTCCCAGGTGTTGCCCCTCTTCAATCTTGGCACTGATTTCACAGCGGTAAGTCCCAGAATCCCTCCTTGTCACATTCCTAATTCGGATTCCTGTATTCAGCATCTCTGCTCGGCCTCGAAGATCACCTTTAGGGAGAACAGACAGAGAGGTTTCTGCTCTTTGCTCATAGAATCATAGAATCACAGAATGGTTTGGATTGGAAGGGACCTTGAAGATGACCTTGTTCCACTCCCATTGCCATGGGCAGTGCCAAGGCACACCTTCCACTAGACCAGGTTGTTCCAAGCACCATCCAACCTGGTCTGGAACACTTCCAGGGATGGGGCAGCCACAGCTTCTCTGGGTCATCTGTGCCACTGCCTCACCACCTTCACAGGGAAGAGTTTCCTTTGTATATTTCTTCTGCATATCTAACCTAAATTTCCCCTCTTTCAGTCTGAAGCAAATATCTATGGCTCGTTGGCTTATTCTGAAATAATGTACAATTTATTGATATTTTACATCATATTTTATGTGAAACGATTGCTCATTTGCTCAGTGTTAGTTACTTATCAACAAAGAGCAATATGTAATCCCCTTCTCAAGAAAGTATGAACCTTCCATTTAGTCCAAAAACCCACACTCAGTTCAAAAAACCTCCATCTGCTGCACATTATCCAGTTGGAAGACAGAATGTATTTTTCTGCAGGTGTTTCAAGAAAATATGCATAACAGTAGTGAGGCAACTGAAAGACATCTTTCCACTGAAACATGGCAATCACTAACTTAATTACCTTACAGAAAAAGTTGTGAGTGAGACCACAACAGAGTATTTGACATTTTAACTTGGCAAGAAAAACTTGATGGATTTAGCAAAGATACTGCCATCAGACTTCTTACAACGAGTAAGTTTTTCTAATTCTACAGCTTATTATAAAATTCAAGTTACATGCACACACAGAACCACGAGTTCCAATGTTTCTCTAAATTAAATATATGCAGTAAAACCCCAAGTTCATCAACAAGGTCAACACATTTGCAAGTTCTACAAAATAACAAAATTTCAGTGCTCTTATTTTACTTCTCAACCTTCATTTATTATGTACAATGTAACAGAGACCCATATGTTCTCCAACACACGAAGCTGAGGTAAGTCCTTTTTAGAACACAGAAAAAGAAATTCTACTTCTGAAACAAATACAAATAATTTAAAATATACAGCTGAGTTTATATTTTATGTATATAAAAATGCTGCATTATTCACATCTAAGCCTCTTGCTTTACAGGAGGCTTCAGAAACCTCTTTTTAGGATAGGAGTGCAGAGCCTGCAGTAGTTTAGGGGTGTAATTTCATTGAAAAATTTTGTTGAAAAATCCCAAGGAATCTGCAGTACCATTTTTCTTAGTCTTGAATTTTATTATATTTAATTTAATTAAAAGGTAATTAATAATTAATGATTTTATAAAGAAATGCCTTTTTCCCAGAGAAGAATTAGTTTTCTTAAAAGGACAGCTCTTCTATATGAACAGTCAAGAGCCTTCTTGCTCAGTCATATTCTTGGTGTTGTTCCCCAAGAAAGAGTCAATAGCTATGCTAGAGAATGACATGTTAAACCCTCTGTTTGTAGTACTGTACCTGTAAATTCGCTGTTGTAGTAGACAAATGAGACTCCTTGAGGCTGGATTTTCTTCCATTCTATTCTTAAACTCATCTCTTTCGAAAATTTGTGTTTGCAACTAAGAATAGCCTCTAGAGGGAAGAAAAAAAATAAAGACAAAAGGGAAAATTAGAGATTTTAGTATTTTGTTGGTACACATTCAGGCTCCATGAAATTCATGTTCCCCCTTCAAAAGAACTTGTATAGTCAGCAATGGCCAGATCTACTTCTCAAAGTGATGCTTCTCCAGATTTACACAAACACAGTGGGGAAAAAGAAACCAGTAATTTTCCTGCACTTCAGTGGCCTTTGGGTCAAACTTCAGAAGCTGGGAACTAAATATTCCCATGCTGGATAGGGTTTATTACTTTCCCCATCCAACATGGGAATATCTAGTTCATCAATTACATTCTTTATTACTACCCTCATTTTAGTTAAACATTTTTGAGCAGATTCCCCCCTAAAAAAAAGGGGTGATAACTCTGACCCTGTTATCAACATACTTTTTGCATTACCATTCTGAATTCAGTATCAACAGTTTTTCTGTTTAAATGTATAACTTAATGGAGATGGAAAATATTCCAGTTAAAGAATAAAGAAACAAATTAAACAGTTAAAGAAACAAATGCAATATAGACCTTGCTACCTGTAAGCTACCCCTTTTCCAATATTGGCCACAGTATCTGGAGCAAAAGCCTTTATAGTTTTGACAAGATATAGCTTTCATGACACAAACATGGACAGCTCAAACATAATCAACCATCATCCTCCTTTCCAGTCTAAACAAACGAGGCTGGAAGGCAATTAAGAGCTACTGACAGATCTACTCCCTTGCCCTTCAGAGTCTGATTTCCTAGGTCTGCTCTGAAAAGAAACAAAACCCCAGACTGGTAGCCTTGGTGATATCTCAGGGGAAAAAAATATCCAGACTTGAAAGAAAAATTGAGGCAGGAGGGCATTCCTTGCCAGAAACATGTTGCACATGCACTGGCTTTTTTGAAAAACATGCTGTGCACTCAGGAAGTCCGAAGTTCCTGACTTCAGGTTGAGTGGATGGGTGGAGGCTTCCTGAATCTTAAGATTTGCTAGTTTCCTTTCCATTTTGTTTTTGTATCCTTCTAACAAAGAAAAAGCATCATTCAAGCTCAGCTTGCTTTTGCTACTGGCCCTGTGACAGTTGGCTTGTCAAATGAGCTGGTCTCTATTAGCTGACACAGGGACAGCTCAGCTGAAGTGTTCTCAGCTGAACAAGTCACCTCTGTCTTGAATGAGCTGCCCCTTTCTTGCACGCCACACGTTTTTGTTTCAGAAAAAAACCCTAACACTGATGCCCACCCACTAATCTTATTTGGAGAAAAGGAATGGATGGAAGAAAGGGAGTGTGCACTGAACAGAGACAACATAATAAAATCATCCTTAGCTATAGCTCCCATCTCCCACTTTTCCCCATAATAACGGAGTCAGGGAGAGGTATTTTCCAGAGCACTTGACTTGCATTAAGGCAGGCCCACAGGATACTGTGCATCAGCACTGGTACTGCTAGGCTGCAAAAGCCCTCTGGAATCTTGGAGAGATCTGAACAATTTTTGATTTGGATTTACATCTGGTCTGGAGGCTATCATTGACAGAATTATAGAATATCTCAAATTGGAAGGAACCCTAAGGATCAGTGAGCCAACTCCCTGCTCCTTGCAGAACTACCTAAAACTAAACCATGGCTGGGAGTGTCACTTAGACTCTCCTTGAGCTCTGTCAGGCTTGGTGCCAAGACCATTTCCTTGGGGAGCCTGTCCCAGTGCCTGCCATCCTCCTCTACGGTAACAGGAGTTAGAGGAGAAAAGGAAAATGCATTTCAGACCAGCTGCACTCAGTGGAATAACTATGTCTATCAGCCCTACCATCCCTTAGTGCTGGTACTTGGCTTGGCATCTGGGCTGTGCTAAACTGATTTCATTTAATGTACAAATAACAAAAGAACAAAATAAGCCAAGTAAGCCATATAAAATATAAAAAGACAGAACCTAATCAAGCTTTAATATTACCTGAAGCATTTCTCTCAGCTTTTGCCTCCCTTGAGCTCTAAATGTATTCTGTCAAGACAAGAATACTTAAAGGAGTCCAGATGACAGCTTTAAAGACCTCTAAAATATTTGATTATTACCTCAAGAAGCTGAATAAGGTTTAAGGCTCAGAACAGTTTTTTTGATCCCAAAGTCCCACCTCTCTCCACTCAACCAAATTCAAAAAACAAACCCACATAACCCACAAACCTCACACTACAGTATACCCCTTTCTCATCTACCCAGCAAACAAGTTTTCCTCTTTGCCTCTCTAAGGTCTCCACCCTATTATTGGAAGTAACTTGCCATTTTATATTCGACATACACATATATAACTATGTAAATAGCCATTAAATTATTGTTACTTATAATTATCTATCTTATATCTGTTCTCTCTAGTCCCTCACTTTTCTGTCTTGTAAGATATTTAATGTTTGTCCTTTCCATCAGCTCCCATAATATTGTGTGGAAGGAAACCAGGCAGAATTCACAGGACTGACAAACAAGTCCTAGAACCATAGAACAGGTGAGGTTGCAAAGGATCTCTGAGGAGCATCTAGTTCCACCCCACCTCGAGTAAGAGAAAATGGGGACAAGACCAAGATAACACAGAATCAGTGGGAAGAGTAGGCACAAGACCCCTCAGGAAAGAGGAAGACAACCTCAATAGCTGCACAGCTTCTGTATATATAGTTTGCATGTATTGTATATATATAAAAATCATCACAACAATGCTTATACTGTACCCTTAAACTCCTCTGCCTTTACATTTTTGATATCTGTTTCAATGGAGATTCCAGACACATCAGGACCTGCAAGGGGACAGCAAAAAAAGACAATTCAGCAATAAACATTTGTGATTTCATTTGTACTTCAGCAGCTACAAGCAATATTTTTGAGACCTCCTCACACTGTACAAGTTAGACATTGCATATGAGAAAGTGTACAAACTAAGAGCTAGAACACGGCTGGCCTTAATCTTTATTCTCCAGGCTCTGGCATCTGCAAAAAATAAGCAATATTTCTTTTTTACAATATCATAATGATATTTACATGTAAGAGGTTCCATATAAACAGTAAACATTTTATACTGGGGTAATGTCTCAGTCTGTTTATAACTGGGGAGACGTTTATTAATCCATAAGTGTATTTTCCACTACATTCTTTTTACAAGGCATGCATGTTTGCTGAAGAATACTTACAGATTACACTTACAGACTCTACAGGGTAAAAAAATATGTACAGTAATTGGCAATTATCTCAAATTCTTGTTGAAATGGGAAGGAAGATAATCAAGCTTTATCTAGTTTTAACTCAAAGAGAGAAAAAAATCCCCATACACTCTTGGATATCTCATTGTCACTTTCTACTAAGGGAGAACTGCAGGGGGTTTTCTTTTAAAACAGATGGCTGAGGATGGAATTAAGTGAAATGAGGCAAGTATTATATCTGAGAAACATTTCTCGGTAGTGAAAAGGATGTTGCCCTACTAAGGAAGAATAGAAAGGACAGAAAAGGAGCGAGGAGAAGGAAAAAGAACGTCACCAACTGATTGGAGAATCTCTCTGGAGGTCAGTGTCCTTAGTGGTCTCCTACTGACTGCCTATTATATGTGAGATGTGAGATGGCACAGGCAAAGTCTCCTGAGAAACAGGTCTTTCTTTCTCCTAGCTGCCTCCTGCAAGTAGCACTTGTACAGCCTCTCCCCCCACACCTCTGGTAATTTCAATCAATATTGAGACAGAGCCCAAAATTAAATTAGTTCCTCACATTCATGTATTGGGAACACTGAAATTCCAGAGAGAACAAGTGAAATAACCACTAGACCTACATCAACCCCCATCCAGCTACCAAGAGTTGGTCACAGGTAATTCAATTAATCCATGTCAGGCTAGCAAGTGCTTAACAACAGCGGAACACAATTCTTTACACAGGTCTGCTTATTTTTTTTCCCAAAAGCGTCTCAAGTTCCCTTTGTTTAGGACTACTTTTGAAGGCAGCACAGACCTTTCTAATGCAGTCCATTTCCTCCATCTGCATCAGCCAACTGAACAATTTCTACAGCAGGTATGGACAAGAACTGAGGACCTGTTTCCATCAATGTTTAGAAACCTACCTTGGTTAAAAACAATCTTCCTTTGACTGATAGAAACCAGGAAAATAGCAAGATTAGACTTTCTTAAGCACACAGATCTCCTTTGTCCATCCCTAAATAATTAATTTCCCTTTCCCATGCTTAATGGGAGAAGAGTTGCATACACCCTAGCAGATGAATATCTAGTCTTGACCTGAAGACACTAACAAATTAACAGTCTCTTGATTCTTATGGCTTTCCTTTAACAATTGATTCCTTCTGTTGAAGTGAGTGCCTCACTTCTGCCTTGAGTGAGTCCATTTGGGCTTTCAGTGCCCAAAGTTAACATGCTGTTTTCTTTGCTTGAAGACTCCATCATAGAATCTTAGAATGGTTTGTGTTGGAAGGGATCTTTAAAGGTCGTCTAGTTCAAGCTCCTTGAAAATGAGCAGGAACACCTTCAACACGAGTGGGTTGCTCAGAGCCCTATGCAGGCCAAGGCATGTCCAGCCTCTCACCCACCAGCACTCCCAAGTCCTTGTCCCAGGGCTGCTCTGGATCTGCTCATCCCCCAGCCTGGATTGGTACCAGGGGTTGGCCTGATCCAGGTGCAGCACCTTGAACTCAGTCTTTTAAAACCTCATGACATTCCCACAGGCCACTTCTTGAGCTTGTCCAGGTCCTTCTGGATGACAATCCCATCCTTCAAGTGTGGCAACAGCACCACTCATCTTGGTGTCATCTGCAAACCTGTCGAGGGTGCACCAGATGCCTTTGTCTATGTCAGTAATGAAGATATGGAACAGCACCGATCCCATACACCATAGCACCCTATCACAGTTTTCTTCTCAATTAAAGATCATTCCTCATGGTTTAAGTCTGGCACATCAGAAGGAATTCTTAATTCATTCTGTTCCTATGGCCTTTTTCCTCCTCAATTTTCTAGGTTTTTTTCAGCATCTTTTAAAAATTCTCCTGATATCTGTAACCACTGCCTCCGAGTCATGGAGCAACACTTGGAATTGGTATCAGAGACCCTGGCACTGTAACAAGAGTTCAGTTATTCATTCACTGTATATTGATTGTATATTGTATATTCAATGTATATTCATTGTATATTGTTGACCTTGGGTGGCTGCGGGACACCCATATAGCTGCTCTCTCACTCCTCCTCCTCAATGTGACCAGGGAGAAAATAAGATTAAAAAGCTCATGGGTCAAGAGAAAGACAGGGAGTTTAGCTAGCAGTTACCATCACAGGTAAATTTAGGAACAAATAATTAAGTGTACTGAGGTTTAAAACAGAGTAAATGAAGTAGTTGTGGGAATGAGCTCCTCTCTGCTGCTCCTTCCTCTGCACACTCTCCCCTACTCCAGCATGGGCTGCTTTCTGTAGGTCACAGTTACTGCCAGGAGCCTGCTCCAACATGGATTCTCTGTAGTGCTTTCCAGCTATCTCACATCCTCTTCGAAATACATGTCCAACAATTCTTGTGTTTAAAAGAACACAGCCTCACACCTGACAGTGTAAAGTGAAATTTAATGTGTGCACATTACCAAAAGATCCAAATCGTGTGTAGCTATCCTATCTATAACATGTTCCAATTTTATCAACTTCATGTTACCCCAAAAAGAGTGATATGAATCAGAAGTTCATAATATGAAATAAGTAAGACAACAAGAATTCTAGCAATGACATTTACGTACTCTGAGAATACTGAAATAGCAAAAAAATATTTGCACTACAAATAGCACCTAGAAATTTTTTCCACCCCTCCAAGAAAGAAAACTTTCCTACTGAACTTTAAAGAAAGAAATTTTTAAAATCCCCTATATAAAGTCCCCTCACGCCCTGTTGAAACCAGAGGAGGAAACAATTTCTCCAGCCCCTCCCAAAGCAATCGTTACTTCTGCAAGTCCACACATAGCCCAGCTCCTTGTTTTTGTTTAGGCTTGGTCTAGAATATCCTGAAGTCAGTCAGTAATTTTCTTTTTAACCTCTTAGGTCCTATTTAGATTTATGGGAAAAAATTAACCTGTGACTTTTACCCAAACCATGTTTTTAGAACAATACCCCTCTCCCTCCATATTCTAGATGCCAATAGTTAACAAATCACATTTATCTATTGAAATAACTTCTTCCTTCATGAAGGGGAGGAGCATTTTATTCTGAGACTCTGACAGCAGCTAAGGCTTGATAACATTTCAAAAGAAAGCCTTTCTAGGTCTCCAGTGTGCGGATAAAACCATTTATAATTTATTGGCACACATCAACCTCTTCTGCCTGGACACAAAACAGCTCAAGTACATGCAATTCACCACTGTATTACATTCACTGTTTCATGGGCCTGGGAATTTCTCTCCTTCTCATTAATACAGGTGTCATGCAGCTCACTGTCATGATCAAATATTCACAGAATATGAGGCCACAAAAGGAAAACACATTTTATGACTTCTGGGGGACCATGGTATTTACTTTTCACTGTGGAAGCCACTACAGAATTATTTTGCATGCTTTTTATTGGGAGTGAGAATACATGAAGATATATTATACAATACAACTAAGTAGAAAATATGAGAAAGAGGGGGAGAAAGGGAGAGAAAAGTTCCACATACACACAGCCCTCCTCCTCACACATACAAATCACACATATACATGATCCTTTTCAAGAAGCTGTAGAGTTCAAACAGTAATGTAACGTGGTACAGAGGCAGCTGACTGTATTAAAACAATTATTAAAACCATTATATATTCTGATCAAGCAGAAAGATAGGAGAGGTCCTCAGAACTAGAGGATCTCTTCCCTTAGATGTCCTTTGAGAAATGCCTTTGCCAAATATTCAGAATCCAAGTCTTCAGCTTTGGATTTTAATTCACCGTATAAAAAGCAATAGTAAAGAGATGACATATTACTGTACCAGTAAAACTTTTATTCAGGCTGCTTTTTAAAGACCAGGGGAAAAAAAAAAAGCTGCTTAATTATGTTTGTTTAGAAGTAAGCTCCAAAAAACCACACTTTCCATTTGATAAACACTCACAGCTGTAAAGTGAAACTACTAGCTGGATGAATCATTAAGGAAAAACATATTAGTCAAATCAAATCAAAAGAAACAGTGTGCCTGGAGGAAATTACATGAGAACAGAATCAAAACAAAGTTATAAGCACAAGAGAAAAAGCAGTCTTACATTTGTTTTGCCAAGTTCTAAACAACAGGTGGTCTAAAGCAAAGTTTAACAAAGGGTTTCTGAGGATACTGTAAATTTAGGAAGTCCAACATCTCAAGAATAAAGCCAATTCTCTTTCTGAAGTCCCTGAAAGAGAATAGGAAACCAGACATCTGTTTGGTGTTAGCATCCTTCAGACGTGACCACTTCAGGGTAAAGCCTCAGTGACGTGATGCAAACTTCTAAGCCATGGAACTACCTACCCCAAGGCACTCAAATGATACCTGGAGTTCTGTCATTGTCACATCATTCAAGCACACCTGTTTTGGCTCCCTTTTTGCCCTACTTCCTAGCAGTAGTAGCCCACAGACTACATAGTCCATAAAAGGGCGAGGAAAAGCTGCCTACCTTTGGACAGGATTAGTTATGAATTATCAAAAAACATCCAAACTAGTAACTCCCATTCTTCTTAGTAGTCCAAGATGTGGCTGCTACAGCCCAAAGCCTACCAACCCTACTTAGAGTGGCATCAGCAGGTTGGACCATGTTAGCTCTGACAGTGCTTGACAGGCACCCAGGGCTCAGACCCACCACTCTTCCCCACCCTCACTCCTGTCAGGGTCTGTGTTAAGCAGCCTTCCCCTTCCATCAGTTCTGCTTGGTGAATGCCAGCCTCCAGCAGGCACACTGGAGAGAGACTGGGAGTATTCACAGCCTCTGCTGGAGTCTCCTGAGCTACCCAAAGCCCTTAACCCACCTCTGAAACTGGTGATTTAGGCATCAAATCAAAGGAGAGGAGAAAGAGAGGAGGAGAAAGAGAGGAGGAGAGAGAGATGTGGGGGACAGAGAGAGTGACAGGCATTAAGTAGAAGCATATCACCCTTCCAAGGTCCCCGATGATGTCTCACTGCTTCCCTCCATCTGGTCTTCTTGGTGGTGAGGGTCCCCCAGCAAAAAGCATAGAATCCCATGGATTAATATACATTTGGGCAGGTGGGAACACACAGGTACCTCCCTGGGGGGGCACGTTTGGCACTGTCCATTGCAAGGCTGTGGATCTGTTGCATCATGTAGTATCACATGCAGTGCTCTGGTGCAGGGTCTGGGGACCCCTTTGGGGGCCTTTGATGGCCCATGCCACCCCCTCTGTTGTCCCTCACACAGATGTGACCTTCCAGGGCTGGGAGGCCCCAGAGCTGGGCCAGTGTGCCCAGTGGAGGATGGGTGTTCACTGCATCTGGCCAGAGGCTGGGCCACACACCCAAAACCTCTCCTCCTTCCCCCATTTGGTGCAGGGATCTGGGTGAGCCTGGCAGCAGAAACACCTGGGGCTGTGGCTTCCACCCCAAAGGTGCTGGGCTGGGCCCTGTCATGGATGCTCTTCCAGATGCTTCAAACAATAATTTTTATTGTTTGAATAATAATTTATATTGTTTATTGTCATTTTATCTCAATTTGCCTTAGGTGGTTTAACTCACAGTTCAGGTTTCAGGCAGGGGACCCATGCAGGGTGGGCTTTGGTGGTGCAGTGTTGTTATACACCTTTGCTACAATAGGCAAAAGTCCTTCATAAAGACGTTTAAGCCATAAACCATAACATTTCAGTCTCTGACAAAGTCCCTTCAATCCAAACCATTCTGTGACCCTGTGATTAGGTTAACAACATAAATAGAGCATTAAGACCTCAAATTTTGAACAAGAGCTAGAGGAAGTTATCCCACATCACTAGGGGGAAAAATAGGGAAAAGAAACTCAATTTCAGTCACTCGGTTACCTTAAGTCACAAAATTTCTTGAGTCTTAAAGAATAGTAATAGAACAAGATTTACTTTGGGCAGAGGTTATGTGATTCACAAATAAAACCCTTGCATATCTTCAGCCACAGAAAACAAATAAAGGAGTGTGAATGGAGGGTCTGCAGGGTAAGAACAATAAGCCCATCTAAAGCCAGATGTGAGGAGCAAGTTTGTGTTTAATAAGCATGGTGTTACTGCATAAAGGATGATAGCCTATGGGAGAAGGCACAGGCTCTGGCTGGACAGCTAAAGGGGTCTAAACCACAAAAGGAACTTGAAGAGCTTCTCAGCCACACCATCACTTCTGTGATAGCTGTCAGCAGTCATGTTTTGGAAACTGCATGACTTAAATACAGCATGTTTTGCTGTAAGGAGCTTTCCCTCTCCTTAAAGCCCTCACCTAATTCCTGACAGATTTTTTTATTCATGGTGAAATGGACTAGGTTTTTGGAGGAAGGAAAAAGCAGGGGCAGAAGGATGCAAACAGTTAAATCCAATATTTGCTTTGGCTTCTCCTTTGGAAGAGCAGCTATTACAAAATTAAAATTCCATCTTTACAGCTGACACACACAAAACTGACTTTGCCCCATCCCCAGCAAAACCAAAAGAAATTCCCCAAAACCCAAAAGCATTTTTCCTGCTTCTAGCTCAGGCTCAGAATGGATTAAATCACAGAATGGTTGGGTTGGAAGTGAGAGGAGAGCTAATGGCTTTATAAACAATTTGATGGGTGAAGGTATGGGGTGTTACATCTTTGAAATGACTCTTAATGTCTCTACTACATTTGGGCAGCAGGTTTGTTGCAGAGTCCTGACACCTTGGCTCCTGAAACAGACAAAGGGGTCTGCAGAAGCCTGGGTTTCTGAACTTTGGGGTAAAACAACAGGTTCAAGGGAGGAATATGTGACAGGAGATTCAGGAAGGCTGTACCTTCCTAGTACCTCAGCCACTGGTGAAAGGAGGAGGGCAACATGGGGCTGGGAATTTAGGATGAAAGGAGGCTATGCCCTCTGAAACCTGGAGAGAGGAAATCCCATGGACCTGTGCTTGGTGGGCTCTCTTCCTTTATTCTAATAAAGTTGAAGGACTCCTCTGTTTCATTTTTGGACATAAACCTCTGGCATTTGTGGAATTTTTCTGACAGAAGAGACATTTGGAGATCATCTAGTCCAAACTCCCTGCTATCTCAGTCACTTAGAGCAGGTTACAGAGTCTGGAATATCTCCAGAGAAGAAGACTCCACAGTCTCTCTGGGTAATCTGTGCTAGTGTTCTGTCACCTTCACAGCAAACAAGTTTTTCCTTATTCAGATGAAGCTCCCTGTTTTCCAGTTTGTGCCGTCTGTCCTTTGTCCTGTCTCTGGACACCACTGAAAAGAGTCCCATGCTCTTGACAAACACCCTTTAAAGATGTTTGTATATTTGCATGCATTCACAGAATCTCAGGATGGGTCAGGTTGGAAGGGACCACAGTGGTCATCTGGTCCAACCTCCCTGCCCAAGCAGGGTCCTCCCAGGGCATGTGGCACAGGATTGCATCCAGGTGGTTCTGAAATATCTCCAGTGAGGGAGACTCCACACCTTTCTGGGTGATGTGTTCCAGTGTTTGGTCACTGCACAGTGAAGAAGTTCTTCCTTGTGTTCAGGTGGAACTTCCTGTGCATCCATTACTGCCTGTGGCCTCTTGTCCCATTGCTGGGCACCACTGAGCAGAGCCTGGTCCATGCTCTGACCCCTCCCTGCAGACACTGACAGACATTGATGATGTCCCCTCTCAGTCATCTCCTCCTGAGGCTGAACAGCCCCAGCTCCCCCAGCCTTTCCTCATAAGAGAGATGCTCCATTCCTTCATCATCTCTGTAACCTCCACTGGACCTGCTCCAGGAGCTCCATGTCTCTCTTGTCCTGAGGAGACCAAAATGACACAGCACTCCAGATGTGCCTCACCAGGGCTGAATAGAGGGTAGGATCACCTCCTTCCACCTGCTGGCAATGCTCTTCCTAATACACCTCAGGATCCCATTGGCCTTCAGTGAGGATCCAACTTAATTTTTATTTACNGACATTTGGAGATCATCTAGTCCAAACTCCCTGCTATCTCAGTCACTTAGAGCAGGTTACAGAGTCTGGAATATCTCCAGAGAAGAAGACTCCACAGTCTCTCTGGGTAATCTGTGCTAGTGTTCTGTCACCTTCACAGCAAACAAGTTTTTCCTTATTCAGATGAAGCTCCCTGTTTTCCAGTTTGTGCCGTCTGTCCTTTGTCCTGTCTCTGGACACCACTGAAAAGAGTCCCATGCTCTTGACAAACACCCTTTAAAGATGTTTGTATATTTGCATGCATTCACAGAATCTCAGGATGGGTCAGGTTGGAAGGGACCACAGTGGTCATCTGGTCCAACCTCCCTGCCCAAGCAGGGTCCTCCCAGGGCATGTGGCACAGGATTGCATCCAGGTGGTTCTGAAATATCTCCAGTGAGGGAGACTCCACACCTTTCTGGGTGATGTGTTCCAGTGTTTGGTCACTGCACAGTGAAGAAGTTCTTCCTTGTGTTCAGGTGGAACTTCCTGTGCATCCATTACTGACTGTGGCCTCTTGTCCCATTGCTGGGCACCACTGAGCAGAGCCTGGTCCATGCTCTGACCCCTCCCTGCAGACACTGACAGACATTGATGATGTCCCCTCTCAGTCATCTCCTCCTGAGGCTGAACAGCCCCAGCTCCCCCAGCCTTTCCTCATGAGAGAGATGCTCCATTCCTTCATCATCTCTGTAACCTCCACTGGACCTGCTCCAGGAGCTCCATGTCTCTCTTGTCCTGAGGAGACCAAAATGACACAGCACTCCAGATGTGCCTCACCAGGGCTGAATAGAGGGTAGGATCACCTCCTTCCACCTGCTGGCAATGCTCTTCCTAATACACCTCAGGATCCCATTGGCCTTCAGTGAGGATCCAACTTAATTTTTATTTACGCCTCAACATTGTCCAGGTTTTATGTCATAAACCCATTTTCTACACACAATGAAGAATTAGGGGCTGTACATGCCCAGGGAGTCTCAGCATGTGCAGGGGACAGCTCAGACTCGTGATGGGGGCAGAGACCAGAGACAGAACAGGCTCTAAATGGACAACAGGAACAGCTTGTTGTTTCCACAGGTCATTTCCACACAGCTGCTTCCCAGCAGATCAGCCTCTACTCGTACGTGGGACTCTACACTTGCCTTTTCTGAACCTCATTAGGTTCCTGTCTGCCCAACTTTCTGCCTTGTCTAATCCCCCACTCCAGATGCTCTCCCAAGCAGGGGTATACACTTGAGACCGACAACAAGGCCAGCATCTGGATGGTAGGTCAATTAGGTATATGACACAGAATTTAAAGGTTTTGCTGGGAAGTCAGCAGACACTCTTTACCTTTTTAAATAAAAGATCTCAGGAACTAAAGCAAATTATTAAAAAAAAAAAGTATCTACAGATACTCAAGTAAGACAAAGCCATCAAGTTTTAAGATCTCCTGCCTGCAGGTCTTCTACTGCAACAAAGCAAGGTGCCACCCTAAAATGCACTTTAGGGGAGGTTGTCCCCTGACAAGTACTAGTTTCAGAGACAAAAAAACAAAACCCCAAAGCAAACCAACCAAAAACAAAAACCAAAATCCCCAACCACAACCAATCAAAACTAAAGTGACAGATTTTAAATGGCTGCTCAGTTTGAAATACTTTCCTTTATTGCAACAGGGTGCAGTAGATAATTTTTCCATTTTTCAGATGATTAGTCCAATTCCAAAACTGAAGGTGTTTAAGTTACTAACATATCTATACTGGACATACTATTTTAAATAGCATGCCTGGAAATAGGGTTAACTCAGGAAAAATGTTCTGCACCTGAAAGTCTATATATACAAGAGGAACTGGCTGTCCCCTTCCTCTTTCTCTGTTCACACAGCTTTCGAAAGCTTTGAACAAACATTAAATATATTTAAATGCTTCTAGAGACATCACTTTATTCTTTTCTCAAAAAAAATCAATGCATATGTGACAAAGCCACTGCACTTTTTGACAACTGGGCAAAGCCTGTGTTGAACTGTTTTCCTTCCCTTTTCCCCTTAAAAAGAAAGCAGCTAAGAATCTGGACACAACTGGAAAATGAACAGGAACTACGTGTGGATTTACTAATTACATTTCCAGAGCTTAATACAAAAACTATTACTTTACTTTGATATAGCATAAACTGAAAAACAATCCTTTCCACTCACCTTTACAGAAAGTAGGTTTTAGGCAAGTTCAGTAACTGTGTTTATAGTGGAAATCACATGAGAAACAGAATGCAGAACAGCGTTTTCATTCAGCTTGAAGTAATTTAAACAGGGAAGATAAGCTTTTCCAGAAAGTGACTAAGAGCAGGATTTCTACCTGTAGTAATAGCTGGTGTTGGATGATTTGAGTCGCACAGGGACAAGAAGTTCTGTGGTAAATGCCACAACTAGAGATCAGACCAAGCA
Source organism: Rhabdornis inornatus (assembly GCA_013397075.1). NCBI lineage: Eukaryota > Metazoa > Chordata > Aves > Passeriformes > Rhabdornithidae > Rhabdornis > Rhabdornis inornatus. Next base: position 312,708 of record VWZS01002160.1, on the reverse strand, counting down.
AGAGATTTTTATTTATAATGTCAACCTAAGAATGACTTAATCCTCAGCTTTGTGGGTACTGTTTAGTGAAATCTGGAAAGCCAGCACATCCGTCACGGTGTCTTTATTCTTAACTTCCAAGTCAAAAAAAAAAAGAAAAAAAGAAAAAAAATCTTGAAAGTAGAAGTAACAAAAGCCTGAAGTTTTCAGAGCCAATTATCTAAAGTTATCAGTAGGAGTCCTAAGAATTTCAGGTCATGCTAATGATTAATTTAATTTCAGAGCCCCAAGGACAGTTGGCTCTGGAAACACAAAACTTGAAGTGCTTCTAGAGAAAAAAATGGAAAGGAAAAAAAAATCAAGCGGCACAGGGCAAGAGAGCAAGAGATTATTTAGGTCAGCCTTTCCAAAAAACTGAACACAAAACTACGACAATTTTAGATAAACCCAACAGCCTCCGAAGTGCTTTCAGTAGCCCCCAACACTGAAAGAGTACTGCATGAAAGGGGGAAATACTGAGGAAAAAATTATATTTTAATGTTTTATAATTAACAATGAAAATGTAAAATTTATTTCCCTTCAATGTTTATATTGCCTCCTCCTTTTCTACTCACACAGAAGAGAGGAAGGGTTTGAATGCACAGAATGAGCAACTTGCAAAGGTTCAATGTAGCATGGAGTTTATTCCAACAGAGACATCACAGAAAGCATACGCTGTTAGCCAAATAAATATTTATAGCTCGCACTTTCACAAGTCTCAAAACACCAATACTCCTCTTGTCTCCATGGCAATTCAGAGGGAGCTTCTGCAAATGGGGGATGGGGGTTTAAACTAGTCAGGCTCTCAAAAAAGCCTATTTTCCAGCCATCTCCTGGTCCTGCCCAGCAATGGTTGGTTTCCACAGCAACTCACTGGCAGCTCAAAGACTGCTTGTAAATGCAGTGAGAGCCTATAGCTGCTTCAGCTGCTGCTTATTTTAAGATGCATCAGGATGCTGAGGACATGTGTCTGGTGCCATCATGTTTCAAGAGACTGTGTGAATAGGCCACTGGTGCTGGAGCCCCTTACCACTGCTGTCCCACCCCACTCATATCACACAGTGCAAAGCTGAACAAACAGATTTCCCTTTGCATTTCTAGGGGGAACAATCCAGCAGAAACACTTGCCTGTGCAAACACCTAGAGAAACTGCACAATGTTATTAAATCTGCAAAACAAAGCTTGGTACCCAGTGCAAACCAGCGTGTTCCTCTGAAGTCAGTAGTACCAAGACTGATTTACATCAACAGTAAAATCAGCTCTGAAACACAAGAGAGTTGGGAAACCAGAAGAAATAAATAATACCCCACCACTCCCCAAATGAACACAACATTCTGGCCCATAATTTGTGATAAAGATCTCTGAAGTCTCCTACAGCCTTTAAGTGACTTTTGCTGAAATTGCCAAACAATTTGGAAAGAATAAACACTTTCATGAAGTCACCTCATTTATAAACCTATAAATACACCCATTATTTATCTTAAAATCCTGAAAGCAGATTTAGTTTACTTTCAAACTGTATCAACCAGTATTAGTTACAATTCCAGTAAACTCCAGATGAAACTGGAGTCCTTGCTCATTCAGAACCAGTGAAGTCAGACAAGTTCCCTTACTGTTGGAACATGTTTCCAGATGTTTAGGAGGAACAACTTGACAGTACAATTTAAATTTGTTCTAAGTAAATACATTGGTAAAGTGAGGAAATGTCTCATCCTATATAGTCCTATTAATTTAAGATGGAACCAAATTTCTTGTGCATCACAGAAGCATATACTGATTTGGGTTGAAAAAAACCTTAAAGATCATCCAGTTTCAACCTGTCTGCCATCCTCATTCCCTCTCAAATGGATCTTCTCAACACTTTTTTGACTAATCTCAATATTTCTACAAAACACGCTGCAGAGGATGAGTACATACAACACTGCATTAAGTTCTGGCTTCTAAAGGTACAGGAGTAGCTAACTAACCAGAATTGTGTATAACAAATGTCTCAAATAGCAGACAGGAGAGCTAATATGGCCACAATTGAATGTCCCATTTGCAGCAAAGTATAATGACCAAAACCAAGTCAGCATTGCCACTTTATATTCCACTATGTCCCTCCAATGAAGGAGATAAAACACCTGAAATACTTTAAATTTTTTAAAAATCCCATTCTCTCTGAAGCAAACATTGACCTAGAATATACTTCTATATGCAACGCATGTAACTCCTTGAGGTGAGTTTTTAAAAAGAGCTTTACATATGCTTTTTCTCATTCAAATTTTGCTGACTTTGGGACACACTACCATGACTTCATTCTATTTAGCATGCCCATTAAAAAAAAAAAAGTCCTTCCAATCCTGGTAGGATGCTCTTTAAATATTCAGCAAGGGTCTTGTACAATGCTTTGTGAATTTAGGATTTCTGGGGGTGTGGGTGGTGGCTTCACTTATGTAAATGTCACTTGAACCATGACTTTTATGACTGCATCCTATTGAGTGATAGACAGCACAGAACTTAGTTTTTAAGCCTTTTGACCTCCAGACTAATATATGGGCAGGGAACATGATGACCACTTCTCACAGCTAAAAGAATATGGTGAACCCTTCCTAGCAATCCAAATGCAATGGCCAAATTGCTCATCCCATTTTTGTTCACAAATTCTTTTACATTGCCAAGGTTGCTCAATAATCCCTTTCTGACAGAAGCAACTAACATTCATGTTTGATGACCAGTACCTACAATCAACACTGTAGTTTATAGTATGAATGCATATTTTTAACTTTAATTCTACAGGCCTTAATAGATAATTTAGTTGTTTAATGCCAAATTTTATAGAAACATCTGGCACACTTCAATGAGACTGAAGCCACTCTAATTCCATTAAGGCTAACACATGCATATTTTTAACTTTAATGCATATTTTTAACTTTAATTCTACAGGCCTTTAGTAGATAATTTAGTTGTTTAATGCCAAATTTTATAGAAACATCTTCTGGCACACTTCAATGAGACTGAAGCCACTCTAATTCCATTAAGGCTAACACATGCCAAGAGAAGCTACAGCAAACACAAGAGGTTTTTCACACTCAAAGGAGAAGGTTGATTAGAAGAAATCCTCCGGAAGGTAGAGCTGGGAACAATAGGTCACAGTATAAGAACTGCCAAGTTTTCCTTAAAGGGGATGAAGAAAATTAAAAAAAAACAACTACAAAACACTACAGTCTTCATCACAGTAAAAGCTACACAAGCAAAGCAACATACAGGTGTTCAGATTAGAAAACATTAGAACAACACTGGAAAGTTACGCAGGAAACAGGGATAAATAAACTCTATGCCTTATCTATTTTTAAATCAAGCATAAATTTTAACTCAGTGATCATCACAAATTTCCACAGGAAAGATGTTTTAGGAGCCACATCCTCAAGAGTATTTCCCTGATGAAACACTTTGTAGCTTTGAATCAGAAGAAGGGAAAGCACAATACATGAGGCAATATTCACAATCCAGTGACGGAAGCTGACGCCATCTGGCATTGTGTGTTGAGAGCAGGTAATCTCTGGCATTTTGGGTCTTTGTTCCAGTGTGTGGGGGGTGAGGTCTAACAGTTTGATACCTAGAAGTTATTTACTTATTTTTCCCTGCCTTGTGGGCATTCTGTTTGTTAATAAACTGTTGTGCATTTTTTTCATTTTCATCTATTAGTATTCAATTCCTATTGCTGGAAAGGGATTGTTGGAAACCTTTAGAGGAGGCACTCATTCCAGGGTGTTCGCCTTTAAATTGTCTCAAACCAAGAAAAAATTGAAACAAAAAAAAAAGTCAGCAATCCTGCAATTCTGTAAAAACACAAGAAAAAATATTTTTTAAAGCCATGTTGATTTTTTTAGAGTAAACCATATGTAATTACGGATTCTGCCCCCTGAGTCACTACTATCTCCAGCACAACTTCCGTGCTTAAAAGTCTGATGGTTGTCTGCAATACCTCTTAAAATGACTGTCTGCAGTACCTCTACAACACATATAATATAATCAATTTAGTTGTTTAATATCAAGTTTTATAAAAACATCTTCCGGCACATTTGAAAAAGTCTGAAGCCACTCTAATTCCATTAAGGCTAACACATGCCTAGAGAAGCTAGAACAAACAGAAGACATTTTTCACACTCAAAGTAGAAGGTTGATTAGAAGAAATCAACATTACATTTCTAGAATACTTGTTAGAGTCAATAGATCAACACATTTTATTAAGTCATCCCTGCTATATAAGCATAGATGCTGTTTTAAGCTACTGCTTTGTCTTCTACTTTGCGTACTTCTGCCTGTATTCCCTTTATAACCAACTGCTCAGGGCATATTTATGCTCCAGAAACTTGGGTGACACAATTATTGCTTAAAATTTCCTTTAGAAGTCACAGAATCGTTAAGGTTGGAAAAGACCTCCAAGCCATCAAGTCCAACCTGTGACAGATCCCTACCTTGTCTCTTAGACCACAGCACTGAGTCCAGTCATTCCTTGGACACCTACAGAGATGCTGGACTCCACCACCTCCCTGGGCACCCTATTCCAATGCTTGACATATCTTCTCAAGAAGAATTTCTTCCCAATGCCCAACCTGAATGTTCCCTGACACAACTTGAGGCCATTTCCTGCTGTTCTGTCACTTGTCACTTCTGGGAGAAGATCCTGACCCCACCTGGCTACACCCTCCTTTCAGGGACTTGCAGAGAGTGAGAAGTTGCCCCCTGAGCCTCCTTTCCTCCAGGCTGAAAATTCCCAGCTCTCTCAGATGCTCCTCATCAGACTTGTGCTCCAGACCCTTCCTGAGCTCTGTTGCCCTTCTCTGGACATGCTCCAGCACTTCCATGTCTTTCTTGCAGTGAGGGCCCAGAACTGGACACAGGATTTGACACGTGGCCTCACCAGTGCCTAGGACAGGGGTACAATCATTGCCCTGGTCCTGATTATATTAAGACAAAATAATGCCACTTTGACTGAAGAGCAGTCCAAGGACTATACTGGGAAACAGCTTATTCAGGCAGATGCACATCTGCATAAACACTGTGATCACAAGGAACCCAAACACAAAATAAAGTCTTCGGAGTTCAGAGCTGAATTCACAGAACAATTTTGTTTTAATAAGAGGATCTATGTACATTTACAGATTTATTCCCACTGTTGTTGCAGGCTGAGCCTATTGCAATGAGCCTGGATGGTACAGAGCATCAGCAGAGCTATGAGTGGCCAAGAAATCAAGAAAGGAAATAAGATGGCTTGTTAAATAATACATTGCTACCAGCATTTCTCTTCCCAAAGAGAAATTAATCTCCAGCTCAAAGTTCAACAGTTTTGCTGAAAGAACCTTTGAAAACTAAGCCCGTAAGTTTTTATTGTTTATAAATGCCAGGTGTTGTTTTAGGGCAGAAACAGAATAGGTTCTTTACAGGACAAAATTAATTACTCTTAAATGGGAAAGATTGTCCGCTTCAGAGCTTACAGATATGTAACTCAACTCTTCATAGTCTCATTCTATAACAAAGGCCTCTTGTCCCATTTAGCCATAAAACTTCCTTGTAGACTGTGTGTCCACCCAGCACATGTATCCCACCCCACAGCAGAGACAGCTTAAGAATGAACTGTCTACCCTTCAATCAGTGCAACCGCCAATCTAAAAAAATCAGATTTTTTTTACATGCAAGATTCAACAGGTCTCCGTAAAGGTACAGGGGATTCAAACACAGCGTACAGGTGCAGGATTGCAGCTTTAACAGCAACACAAAACAGTAGATAATTTTTCCTGTTTCAAAAGTGATTAATCCCATTCCAAAATGGAGGGTGTTGAAGTTGCTAATATATCTACACTGAGCAATGCTATTTAAATAGTGTGCCTTGAGACAGGGTTAGCTCAGGAATTGCATTCTGCACCTCAAAGTCTGTACATACAAGAACTGGCTGTCCCCCTCCTCTTTCTCTGTTCACATAGCTTTCAAAAGCTTTGAATCAACTTTAAATATATGCAAATGCTTGTAGAAGCATCACTTCATTCCTTTCTCAGAAAAAAAAAAAAAAAAAAAAATCAGTCCTCCCAACAGCTACTTATGTTAGAAAGCAAATGTCTTTCATCAACTGGGCAAAGGCTCTGTAGCACTGTTTTCCCTCCCTTCTTACCCGTTTAGAAAGGTGGCTAAGAATTTAAACACAACTGGAAAGTGAGTAGTAACTGTGTGATGATTGTTCCTGTTTTGAGGACTCAGCTAGAGATACAATGGAGGATAAATGAAATAGGAAACAGTGTACAGTGGCAGGGAAAAAGTAGAGCTGAAAAAATTTTTAGTCAGTCTCTACAAATATTGCTGATTCCCTGTTGACAGAGCTTCTCCAGATGACTTTTTATCCCCCAAAACATTACTTATTGAAAGAGTCTTAAGACAAGTGCTGTAAGTACATGAACTTCTGCAAATACCCCTCAGCCATCATTTCAACAACACTTCATCGAATACAGAGAATAATTCCATTTACTCTTTATGCCTAATACACTTCAGAAAACCTCTGTATCGTGATTCAAACAACACTAGCTGATGTCCATGACTTAGGTCTTGTTTAGGAAAGGTGGGAAAAACAAACAAACAATTGACTTAAAAGTGGAATTATGTGAAAGTTTCTTAGACTGGCAAGTAACAAAACCATAAACTACTTCAGCCCAAAAGGCCACTTTTTGATATCAACCATATTTCCACTACAGATGCACCTCCCTACTTTATCTCTTCCCCCAGGCACTGACTTGGATGTTACCAGAAAATCTGGAGTGTCTCAATGTCTTTGCTTTACTAATCATTCCAATAATAAAACAGCATCATCAAAATCTTATGAGCACTTGCTACTACCTGTCTGTCCCAACCCTTCAGCTTTTTGACATTTTCAGGTGCTGTATTGCTCTATTCCAATACTGAAATGCTGATTTTCCTTATAGAAGCCTCTCAAATGATTATGACATTCTCATGATTCAGTGACTCACATTATTACACCAGGGAGGACCATCATGCTGGTGAACAGAGGCCCACAGCAGCATTCATTGCAAGGTACAGATAATAACCAAACACTGACTAAAAATAAAACATTTACCTTTCACATGAAAATATTTACTGACATTTAAATGGATCTTTTTTTGCACAAACTCTTCCACCATTTAAACATTGCTATTAATGGACTTTTAATTGGGCTTTATGTGGACATTAGAGCATAAAGAAAGAAGAAAAAAAGAAAAATAAAAAAGGACGTCTACCTTACCTTTCAAGAGGAACCCTGTGATACCTATCTGTTCTTGGGGAAAAAAAAAACCACACCAAAAAAGCCCCGAAAAAACCCCAAGGAAACAAAAAACCACCAAAACCAAACTCCGCCCCCCCCCCAAAAAAAAACAAACAAAAAAACCCCAAATCACAAAAAAAAAAAGTGCAGGAGCAGTGGACAGAGCCAACCATCCACCCCCTCAATGAACCAATAACACAACAAAGGATCTCAACCCAGCAAGATAAACCACACATTTTTGTTTCTGAACAGTGCTAAGAAGATATCAGAGATGTCTCTCTTTATCTTCTAATACCTTGGGTTTAGAGATAATCCTCTCCTATTTAATCATTCCTACAAGTGTTGCAAACATCTGAAACAAGATGGAGTTGTTTATGTGCCGTATAAATTTCTGACTGGAAACTTATAAGTTTCAAGCCTTTAAACAATAGGCATTTATCTGGTAGAAGTTATTTAAGAATATACCTTCTTCCAGATCTTGTTCCACCCCCTCTGCCATGGGGTTCCACTAGGCCAGGTTACTCCAAGCGCCATCCAAGCTGGCCTTGAACATTTCCAGGGGTGAGGCAGCCACAGCTGCTCTGGGCAACCTGTGCCAGGGCTTCACCATCCTCAGAAGGAAACACTGCAGGGATTCCTGGCCAGCAGTGCTCCTATGTCCTGCCACACCAAAGCCACACCAAAGCCATCACTTCCCATCCCCACCTATTTCTCTATTTAGGCAGGGAATCTGACTGCCCAAATATAGAATATTGCCTTTTGTTATTAAATAACTTGGACAGATTGCTTGAATCCGAGTTTCAGAAGTGTTCAGCACCTCTGTTTTGGACAGTATCAAAGCTGAATCAAAGTCCTGCCACACTTCCCAAAATCCCAGTCAATCTGGCTAAGGGGTACAAGAGATTCAAACAAGCCAGGAGTTTAAGACAGAATTTCTCTCCTTTGTCAGGGACCTCCTCAATGACTGGAGAAAGGGCAAGAAAAGAGCTTAGGTGGCCCAGTAATCTAAAGTGCAAAGAATCGATATTTACTTTTAAGACCATTTTGTGGAAACAGTAAGGGCACTAGAACACAAAAATGACCCAGAGCATGCATCTAAACACACCAATGTATTCTACAGATATAGTTTTAGAGATGTTTTTTGTCTTGGTTTGAAAGACAAAAAAGGTTTTTTTTCCTGCCAAAAAAGGCAGGAACCNAGTTTCAAGCCTTTAAACAATAGGCATTTATCTGGTAGAAGTTATTTAAGAATATACCTTCTTCCAGATCTTGTTCCACCCCCTCTGCCATGGGGTTCCACTAGGCCAGGTTACTCCAAGCGCCATCCAAGCTGGCCTTGAACATTTCCAGGGGTGAGGCAGCCACAGCTGCTCTGGGCAACCTGTGCCAGGGCTTCACCATCCTCAGAAGGAAACACTGCAGGGATTCCTGGCCAGCAGTGCTCCTATGTCCTGCCACACCAAAGCCACACCAAAGCCATCACTTCCCATCCCCACCTATTTCTCTATTTAGGCAGGGAATCTGACTGCCCAAATATAGAATATTGCCTTTTGTTATTAAATAACTTGGACAGATTGCTTGAATCCGAGTTTCAGAAGTGTTCAGCACCTCTGTTTTGGACAGTATCAAAGCTGAATCAAAGTCCTGCCACACTTCCCAAAATCCCAGTCAATCTGGCTAAGGGGTACAAGAGATTCAAACAAGCCAGGAGTTTAAGACAGAATTTCTCTCCTTTGTCAGGGACCTCCTCAATGACTGGAGAAAGGGCAAGAAAAGAGCTTAGGTGGCCCAGTAATCTAAAGTGCAAAGAATCGATATTTACTTTTAAGACCATTTTGTGGAAACAGTAAGGGCACTAGAACACAAAAATGACCCAGAGCATGCATCTAAACACACCAATGTATTCTACAGATATAGTTTTAGAGATGTTTTTTGTCTTGGTTTGAAAGACAAAAAAGGTTTTTTTTCCTGCCAAAAAAGGCAGGAACCTCCCTTGGAATAGAAAATATGACTCCCCTCCAAATTTTATAACTTCAAAATTGCAAGGCTTTCAGGTAAAGATATGGGAAAAAGAATAACAGTACTTTACTGGAATGTATATCCATATATCTATAGATCTATATACATACACACACACACATATATATACATAACAAGACAAACAAACAACAACAGCAGCAGCAACAACAAACAGAACCAGAATCCCAACCACAGCCTCAGCCTTCTCTGGGCTGCAGGCACTTTCCCCTTGGTGCAGTTCTGGTCACAGCCAGCATTTTCATCTCATAAATATCACCATTATAATCCCTTAGGCAACAAATGGAAGAAAATTCCCTGAGAGAAAGAAAAAAAATGAAAAGGAAAAATCCTAACCTCCAGCATTTGTTTTTGCCAGCTACTAGAAGGCTTCAGTTATGAGTCAGGGCCTCCAGAGACAAGTACTGTCTATATATTCTAGTGGCAAAACTGCTGTCTCACTCACATAATAGGCATTCAAGTGCTGGTTTTCTGCATCTATTTTCCTCATATTTTTGCAAGTATGCCAAGCACAAATGCTTGTCCAACTCTAACAAACATACACAAGTCCTTATTAAAACACCCCCAAGATTATCTCCCAATTCATACTGGGCACTTTCTACAGGGTGAGATACTATCATTTTGGTTTGTATATTATAATAATTTGAGCAAATGTAATTTCTCAATAATTTTCCATCATTACCTCTGAGTAAAATATAAGAAGTTTGTGAGCAACAAATATAGCCTGTTTTGTTAAAATTATCTAGTATCAAGAAAACCCTATAATTCATCATTTTTCCAGCCAGACAATAATATGTTTTGCTCCCCTTTGAATCTGATCCAGTGGTTTGGATGGGGTCAAGAGCATTTTCAATCCTTAAAACGTTAATCCACCTAAGAGCTATGAAATATATATGTTGAAACTTCATACTTGTAGGGTCTGTTCTTTTCAGCTCAAATCTGATAATTTCATACCTCTTTAAACAATCAGAATCAAATTGTAGCTATTTCAATTAAAGTTTTATTTTCCCATCTCTTACTAAAAACTGCTAAGTTTTGAACTTTCAAAAAGCAATAATTCAAAAAGATTAATTTCCAGATTTTTTTTTCATGTTTTCCCCGCAAATAGTCTTTGGGAGAAACTGTATGCCTGCTTTAATTTTTATTAACCAGGAAGGTTTACAGACTTACTAGTGGTTCAACAGCTACGACTGTTATATGACTTGCTCTTGTTCAGAAATTGCCATTTTCCCTTTCTTTCTCCAAAAGCTCTTTCACCTCCCACTGTGTTAGAAGCCAACAAGTGAACAGGGCCAGATGTTCAGCTGCCAAGCTTACTTTTTGCCTGGTTTAAGAAATTTTATGTAAGCACCTGAGTGCTTGATGATATATTGTGGGCACAGAGGTGACATAACTAATTGGAGTCCTCCAGAAAAAAAAGTGACTTTGGAAATACAGGTGAGTGCATGCACTGGCAACCATCCAAATGCTTCTCCAGCCTCATCTGCTGTCTCATTCTTTGAAATACATATTCCATTCTCTAAAAAACACCAGCATTTAGATGAAGGAAACAAATAATTTGTCTTGATTACAAGACACCATAATATTTGCTTTAAGCTTCCTGAAGTGGAATTACAGCACAATCACAGTGCTTTGAGGAAGACATGACTGGCTTTTCTGCAGAAACCTTTTGCTAAAACTGATGGTTCTTTCAAAGGTTTTGGGAATGGGAGATGACATGCCAGAAAGTAAACCTGCAACAAAGTTAGCTCAACAAAAGTGGGGTGGGAGTGGTGGGAGAGGCAGTGAGCTAACCAAAATAGAATTAATGACTTGAAACAAAATAAAAAGCTTCCACATAACATTTCCTTATTTCCATGAAAGTGCTTGCCCCATGGTACTGAACTAGAACTGAACTAGCCACTGAACTAGACAGTAAGGACTTATAAACCGTCTCTTTTCCCACATATATGCAATACTTCCACAAAGCTATAGTGGTGGAGAAAAAAACCCCAGCAAAACAAGAAAAACTAGCAATAAGACAGCTCATTGTACACATCCACAAGGACACTATTTTATGCAAATTTTGTTTTGCTTGATGTCGTTATATAACTCCAAGGGAACTTCAAGGGAGTCTAGCCATTCCATATGGCCCTGGCAAACAGTCTGCAAGGACAAACACAAATGTCTACCTTGTGCTTCAATTGCTTTAATATACAAGATATTTATATTGTGATGTGGACATTTCTGGCTGTGTGCACACTTCTAAGTAACCTTCCTTTACATAAGCATTTGCACTGGAGTCACCTCTAGCATTTCTAAGGGAAAGTATGACACTAAGCCTTATTTTAAGAAAAATGCTCCTAAAAGAGTTCAGCATGTGCAGGGAGCAAGTGCCTCCAGAAGTGCTCCAACACAAAGATTATATTTTGAGTGTTGATGGATTCTAAGTAGATCATACCAGATGGAAACTTGTACATCTCAACTGCAGAACTGCATTGCTAGTTGCTCCTGGCTCTCTAAAAGCACCACCAACCCAAATCTACTCCCCCCCAAACAAAGAAAGCTTGCTTACTGCTAATGCAGAAGGTTCACACGAATGTCACTGTCTATCTTCAGTGAAGAAATACAACTATTATTTACTCATGTGAATTTATGAGGAAACTGAATTTTCTTAGCATCAGATGTACAAGAAGATTAGATTCTCCCATATTTCACAAGAGGACTTCTCCCTAGTGACCACCAGCACCTGAGAAAAAACTAAAACCCTTGGAGGAATGGTAAGTGCCTGTTCTAACATTTTTAGCTCACTTCTTTAGAAACAGGTCTGCACACACCCCAAATAACATTTGGAGTTAGCCAGTGAGCACAGACAAGTTTGGTAGCTCTAGGTCATGAAAGATTAAACCATGTGTTCTGTTAAATCAATCAGCTGTAAAGATGATGTCAAAATTCAACAACTTCTGTATTCTTACCAAATTATTTGCACTGGCATCAGCCAGTTTCCGAAGCAGAACCTGGCAGCTAGCAAAACAGGCTGCAGCAGGAATTACAGGTGTAATACAGGAAACAATCACATAAATAGCTTTGTGTAATTCAGTTAAATAGCCAATGAGAAGACCTCATCCAAGCTTAATTAGATCTGCTAATCACAGTGGTAGTTTTAACTCTCATTATTAATGCCAGACGCCCTATGATATTCACAATCACCAGAAATCTGTATCCTACAACATGAACAAATAATTGTTGCAACTTTAAAACTGGGAAAACAGGACCCCTCAGAGACCAAGCAGTAACGAAAGCAAGTAGTTCTCTTGCATACATTCACCTTAAGAAACAAGGCATTGCAACTGTCTTGATGTAACATCTCCAGGCGTGTTTCTTGTCTCCTGAATACAGTGAGGGAAGACAGCCACCCTAATTTTCTCTTTTATACATCCAATAGTAATAGTTGTGGGGCCAGCAACCTAGAAGAATGATACCATGGGGCCAGCCATGCCAGAGCTCTCTCTGCCTCCTCTCTGCTAGAGAGAGAGACAGAACAGCAACACTTCTGGCTGAGCCCTCTCAGGAATACAGAGCCCCTTCTAAGCAGCATGCCCACATTTAAGGAAAACAGCATGACTTGCTAAAATGCAGCAAAAGACATAATTTCTGAGAGACACACCAGTAACTCACAGCCAGTTTCTTCTGAGCCCCAAAGATCTAAGCAAAAGGGTGAAATTGTAAAGAGAGAAGTATGCATCCCTTTTAAAAACAGAAATAGTCTTTCCTAACATGTCAATTTGTATCAGTTTTAGAAGCATCTGGGTATCTTGTGCAGTCTCACCACAGCCATAAATGGAAAATGTTAGGCTGAAGACTAGAAACAAACATTGGTTTTTTGTACTTAGTTTTCATTTGTTTGTTTATATATTACCAGTTTATTCTCCTCCTACAGCTTATGTTGGAGTGTCTAAGAGTCTGTATATGTTTCTAAGCCTTGAGCAGCCTTTAGCAAAGAAATACTGCTTCTCACCTCGGCCAGCAAGAGAATGGCCATTTAATTGATGCCTCTTCCCCCAGTCCTTCTCCAAACCAGGCTGTCTGCTTTATAGCATTATGTGGAATAGATATTACTAGAGAAATATGCAGTTTTACAAATTTAAGAAATCTCATCTCACCTGAATATGGCCTAATTTAGGAATCAGTTCCTACAAAGCTAAGCCAGCAAACAAAGAGGGTTCAACAAAAGACTGAGGGTTGACAATAGTTTCAATTCCGAGTACATCAGTTGTTTATCACATACGGTCAAGAAAGCATAGTTTAAACACTTCCACTGTCAATTCCCACAGCAATGCAGTCATGCTTTATGATTTCTTGTCAGGGTTGGGGAAGAAAGAAACAAAAGGCTTCTTTGGTCTAGAATCTCTGTATCTGAGTGAAAGATTTCTGAAGAATAAGGAGTGGGGTGTTCTTAAGCAAAAATAAACAAATAAACAAAATATCACCTTATATACTGCTCAAACTAACCCAGTGGGCTTCATCAAATATTTAGGTAAGACTACTATTTATTGCCTCTGCATTGTCCTCACACACACATTGTACTGCATTTGCTTCCAGCATCACCAGCTGAAGTCTAATTTCAATGTGCACTAATATTAATTAAAATCCCACCTAGATGCTTCACAGAAAGGCCATTTGGTCAGTACACGTTACCTCCTCCCATGAAGCCATAATAGTTAATAACAATAATTTCTGTACATATTCTGTCTTGCCAACAGAGCTCACAAGATGCTGTGGCACCTTTTACAACTTTCAGATGTCAGTTCCAGAAGCTTGTGCTGAGAGAGAACATGATTGAAGACCCCAGTTCCCTTACTTCCCCCTAAATTAAACGTGGAAGGGAAGATTATCTCACAGAAACTACAATTTCTGCAGGTCATGAATATTTCTTAGCAAGTTCTCAGTGAAAAACAATCCAAACCTCATCTACCTTGGCTGTGCTGATGCCCTGTGACCAACTTACACAGCTTTTAATTTCTGCAGCTCAGCTACCAAGAAAGTTCTCTACACCTGCTCCAGAGTATAACCACAGAATTGCAGAATCATTTAGGCTGGAAAAGACTTCTGAGAACACCGAGTCCAACCTTTGACCAATCACCACCTTCACAACTAGACCAAGGCACTGAGTGCCACATGCAGTTGTTTCTTGAACACTTCCAGGGATCTGACCCTACTACCTCCCTGAGAGCTCATTCCAATGCTTTACAACCTTTTCCATGCTCTTCCCGATGTCCTTCCCTGACTCAGCCTGAGGCTATGTCCTCTTGCCACGTTGCCGGTTGCCTGGGAGAAGAGGCTGACCCCTATGCTGTTTGTGAGGTATCATCATTACTTCCTCTCTCCCATTAATTTCTGCCCATTCCCGATCATCTCCAGAGCACCTGGGTCCCACATAAGAGACTGCTCAGCCCACATGCCTGACTTGGACACCAGAATTACTCAGCTTTACTGTTCATGTGAACACACTCCAGCCACAGGAGCAGCAGCAGACTTCTGGTTGCCTGGATTTCTGCCTGGATTTCCTCTGGCTCTCACAAACAATACGCATTTGCACACCCATGCACCTACAGTCACTTTCGTCATGAAAACACTTCTTATCAGCACCTTGCTTGTAAACTTGCTTTCCATCTAGTGTTTCTTTGAAACTGGGACAGGAAGTGGGAAAAAAAGCCCACCAAGAAGAAATCTCCAAGTCTGATAACAATGTAGGCACCAGACTTTGCTGCACTGTATTGCACCTTCTATCATTTCCTTCGCAGTCAAAGCCAGGACTGTCAACAGACAACTAACCAGAAGGCTGAGCAGCCTGAACACACTGAAACCTGTCACCAAAAAAAAAAAACAACATACCAGTTTCACCTGCTCAGATATATAATGCAATTAAGAAGAAATGAAGTAAAAAAAAACAAACCAAAACCTGAAAACCATGTTTTTTATTATTATTATTAGTTACTATGTGAAAGAGAATTTCTGCACTAGCTATTCATTTAACAGCCCAACATTTCCATAAGGTCTTGTAGGAGAAAAAAGAGAGGAAAAGAAAAATTTCCAAGCCAAAGACCTATCAGACATGCATAAGTTCAAGTCTCTCCACTGCACAACTCTGGAAAAAGAAGGGAGTTTACACAGAGAGATTTCTGTTAGGTAATGTTCTGTTAAGAAGAATGAAAGGTAAACCTCAAAATGTACCCAGCATCAGCACTATGGATGTTCCACATTTACAATGGATTGAGAACCCATGCTGGGCTGGTCCCAGGTGGTCATTTGCTACATAAGTATTTTCAAAACACTATTTTCACATACAGCTCTTTCCCCAAAACATCAGTAAGACACAAGAAGCATAGAACAGGAGCACTGTAAGACGTGACCTGAAAGTGACAGCCTTATCACTAACACTTTAACTCAGGGCTCTCTGCAGGTATGTGGCCCCACGATCTGCTTTTTCGTATTATTTATGCGTGATTTCTGCCTGGGGAATCTTCGTCCAGCTTATTCTAACCTTACCCTTTTGTTTTTAAGGAGTTAGTACCACAAAAATACTGGAAACTCAAGTCTGTTCAGAAGACGCAGCATCCAGTGCTGGCGAACAGAAAACGCGCTCCCGCCCCTCGTTAATTCATCTTGTAAAGGCCATCAGAAAAACAAAGTGTGCAGCCCGCATCCTAAAGTTTGCACAACGGCAGACGGGCGCTGACTTGCGCTTAGCCAGGCGGGCCTTAAACAGGTTACAAGAGACACATGGAAAGAACCAGCGCGCACCCCCCGGCTGTGGCGGGGGATGCGCTCCTCTGCGTTCCGCTCCTGGAGACGCGGCTCGGCTCCTCTGGCTCCGGGATGAGGGAGGGGAAGCGGCACCTCCACGAGCCATCCTCCTCAACACGCACACGGAGATTTCGCGGGGACCGTGCCCCCGCAGCCCGGCGCGGAGCGGGTCGGGGAGCCCGCGGAGCTGCCCGAGGCGGCGGATCGCGATAGCCCCGCGGGACAGGGACACTTACAGCTCAGGACCCCCAGGCAAAGGAGCAGCAGGAGGCGCAGGCTGCGGCTCGCCATCTTCCCGCGGCGGCGGCGCGGGGCGGTGCCCGGCGGGCCGGGGGCTCGGCGCCCGCGGAGCTGCTACAGGCACCGGACGTGCTCCGTCTCCTCCGAGCCCGGAGCCGCCCCAAACTTTTAACGTGTCCGAGGAGGCGTCTCCCCGCTCCGAACGCAGGAGCCGGGGCTGGACGCGGGGATGTGCCCTGGCCACTCGCCCGCCCGCCCGCCCGCCTTAGAGCGGGGAGCCGCGGCGGGCAGCGGATCCGGGAGCATCCCTCTCCTCTACCGCCCCCGCGCATCCCGGGGGCTGCTTTGTGTTGGATCCAGCAGCTCTCCTCTCCGTTTTGTTCGTCTATTTGTTTGTTTTCAAGCTGGGACATCTTCATAAGCTCAAGGACATTTGTTGCAACAGAATAAACTTTTCGTTAGGAAAAGGTTTAATTTCTCAAAGCAGAGCGTTGTCCCTGTTGGCGCGTTTCCCTCAGGCAAACCCCCCCAGCGCCAGGGAGGAAGTGGGGATAATGGGGTGAAATCACGGAACAAACACTTGGATATTCCGACTAACAAAAAAAGTCATGTGAGGGTGAGGCGCTGTTTTAAGGCGAAAGAAGTCACAGTGACTCCTTGTGCTTGTCTGTACAGCTGGACTGGACAGAATCCCACCTGCAGCAGGAGATGGGTCTCACGGTGACCTTCAAAACATTTTATTATTTTATACCAGACTGGGAGAGTTTTTAGTTAAATATACAGGTGGTGTAATGGTCCTTTAAATTTATGAATCAAGGAAAATTACTCATCGTAACAGTTAATAGTGTATATGAGTAGTTTCCAATGACATCTTAAAAATGCATTACCACTGATGTAAAGCAGTTCTATAACAAGAAAAGTATCACAAGAATTTCTTTTGGAAATCAGAACAGCAATGTCGGCTATATTTTGTTAGAGGGCAACAAAATGAGGAAGGATAATTTATAAATAAAATCTCTAGCTGCTATTTTAATGGTGAACAAGGAAGTAGGATGTCATGATGCTCTTCATGGCAAAATCTTCTTAGTTTATTTTTCACATGGAAAAAATGTATACAGGACGCAAGTAATATTTCTTTGAAACATCTGCATATATATATGTATGTATGGATGTACAGTATATATTACTGGTATGATGACATGCATTTAATAAAATCAAAACTCTCCCACTGAAAATTGAAAGTTTTTTGTGTGCCCCAGCCCACCATAGCTTTAGGCTCATTGATTTTAGTAGGACTGCTTTAGTCAGACTATGATGGAAATGTTGTCTTGATATAACATTTAAATATATGGCAGGAGTCTGGTGGAAAAGTTATAAACATGGGGAATGTTAAGAAATGGCCGTATGGAATTAAATTAAAAGACAGGTGATAGGATGTTATTAATGCTGATGGTTGATGAAAAACTAACATGCCCTGGCCGTGTGCTCTGGGAGCCCAGAACCCTCCGTGTGCTGGGCTGCATCCAAAGCCCCGCGGGCAGCAAGAGAGGCTAAAAGATTTGAGGCTGTTCATCCTGGAAAAGAGGAGGTTGCATGGACAACTCACAGCAGCTTTCCAGTATCTGAAGGGAGGCAGGAGAGGACTCTTCATCAGAAAATGTAGTGACAGGACAAGGAATAATAGGTTAAAACTGAAAGAGGGAAAATTTAGGTTACACATATGGAAGAAATCCTTTACAGTGAGCATGATGACACAGGCTACCCAGAGCAGCTATGGCTGCTTCATCCCTGGAAGTGGTCAAGGCCAGGCTGGATGGGGCTTGGAGCAACCTGGTGTAGTAGAAGATGTCCCTACCCACGGCAGGGGGTGGAATGAGATGGACTTTAAGTTTCCAACCTAAAGCTTTCTGTGATTCTGTGGTTCATTTACACAGTTCTTATACTATAGTAAATCCATTTAAATGAAAAGGTCTTATACAAGCATGAGGTCAGACTAAAGTTCCTTTTTTCTGTTCACTGTTTCATTTCCCTTGCAAGTGAAGCAAATTCCTAGAGCACAGGATTGTTTCTCCCACATTTCTCTGACTTTTTCTAGTACAGTTCATATTTTCTTTCCATTCCCTTCTTTTATTTCAGCAATGACTAGATCATGGTTTCTCCATTTGCTTTATACAACTGCAGAAAACACCAGCAATTAAATGTCAGTATTTTGAAGGCCTTTACAGAATTACTGGAAAAGTGGTTGTAATACATATAGCTCATTTAATATATACACTTTTACTCAACAATGGTATTCTTAAAAATACTGTTAAGTACTTTGTTAGAAGAGGACAAGACTTCTGTCCATATTTTTTATCTTTTAAAGTTGAATGTAGTAGAAACGTTTTTATTAAATAACAGAGTCCAAAAATGGAAGAGTTTGTTTGAGATGCTCAGTTGAACACTTATTCTTGGAGAACATTCCATAGACACTCCTTTTTAGAATAATAAAAATAGTCTATGATTAACATCTGCACAGAAAATGCCAGTCAAGAATAGCTATCTTATTTTGTGATAGCTGTTCTAGTCAAGTTCTTCGTATAGAAAAGCCTTGAAAAATTGAGTGTAATTGCAACATGATTTCAAGATTTGGACGTTTTGTAACAATCCCAGGAATTAATGAAATGAAAGACTGCGCTCATTTTATTAGACAATATTTTAGATAAATCTACATTCTTACATTGCAATGGAATTCTTCCTCTTTTTAATGAAACTTTCTATCGCAAATGTGAAGTGCTGATGATATTCTGTTCTAATAATAAGAGTTTACCTCTTTTATTATTGCACATCACTGTGTTACAGTCCAATTTTTAGAGTTATTAGAAATGCCTCTGCTCGAATTAAGGTGCAAACAAGACCATATGCCAAAGTCAATAATATGGGTTTTATTTAATAGTAAATATAAGAGTGAGAGAGATGGAGAGAGAGAAAGACAGAAATAGAAAAGAGGTGGGGGGAGAGAAAGAGAGTGACAGAGACAGATCAAAGAAAATATCACCATGTGAATGCCAGTGATGTTCTGTTGATCCTCTCCAGCTGGTCTTCTTGATGGTGAAGGTCCCCTCCTGAAAAGCACAGAATCCAATGGATTAGTATACACTCAGGCCAGGCCAGCTGGGAATACCCAGGTACCCCCCCTGGAGGGGGGCAGTCCCTTGCAGCAGACTCTGGATCTGTTGCATCACTTTGCATCACGTGCTGTCCTGTGGTGCAAGGGCTCAGGAATGAGTCTGGGGAGCACTTTGGGGGATCTTTGATGGATTGTGACACCCCCTCAGCTGCCTCTCACGGAAATGCCCTGTGGATGTGGCCTGTGGTGATGGGGGTTTCACAGCTGGGCTGGTTTGTGTGAGGGAGGATGGGTGTTCACTGCCTCTGACCAGAGGTTACAACACATCCAAACTATAGTTGGTTTCTCCCTAGACTCGAGATGATTGAACATAATGTTTCCTTTATTTCATCTAGGCAAATTAACTCACAGTGCAAAGTTCCAGTCAGGAATCTTCAAGGAGGGGTGGCCTTCTGTGGTTGTAGCTTCTTTATATAGTTTTTGCTGTAATGGGCAAAACTCCTTCATAACAATGTTTAAGGCATGAACCACTTCAGTCCCTGACACACTGTTCTCCTCACCTAACAGAAAAAAAAAAACTGGTTTGAAAAATAATTTGTAAAAATTCTGTGAAGAACCATAAGCCTCTGACTCTTCACTTGGGAAACATTTTATCTTTCCTAGCTATAAGACGCTAAAAATAAATAAAGAGAAATTAGGTTATATTAAGAAAATCCTCCTTTTGGTGATTGAACTCTCCATTCAAAATACGTTTTATTTTGCAGGGGGAACAAAATCTCTCTAGATTTATTCTTCTACAGTTTGCATGCTGATTTCTAGAATAGCTTTGATGTAAAATAACAACAACAAATCAGTATAACAAATTAGAACTGCTAAATTTGGTTGCAAAGGTGTTGCAATGTAGATACTCAAACACCTATCACAGACAGATTAGCAAGAAAGATTAGCAAGATGACTGTGATTCCTCTTCTCAAAAACCTGCATAGAACAGGCGCAAAAGCAGTGCAGTAAATGAAGAGAACTGGCTGTTTAATTAGCACCTTGAAGAGTAAGATGTTAATTTCTATGGAATCTCTTCTCTATTATGGCTTACATATGCCAGACTAGAAGATAGTTGCAGGAGAGAATGAATGTTCATCCTTGCACTGCCATTAAAAATAACTTTAGAAAAAGTTTCATGAAAGACAATGTTTCCCTAGTATGTCACATTCAGGCATGTCTCAAGTTTACTCATTGAATTTAAGTGGATTAAATAATGCAACTCTCATTCCATGTAAGAAAGCACATATTTTTTATCCTGTTGATAAGCAGGTAGTATGGATGTGTGATGATCTGGGACTGGCTGTTCTCTTGTTTGCGGAGTGAAATGCCAGTGAAAGCATAAAGGATTACAGTTCTGTGCTGCTTTTCCTTTTTCTTCCTGTGCTTTCCTACCATGATTGCTCTTTAAATGTTTTAATGTCTCTTGGTTCATCTATAACACAAGATAACCAGCAAGTTTGCTGATAACCATGCCTGATAATGATAAGAGCAGCAGTGGGGAAGATGTAGAATATGGAGCTACAAAGGGAGAAAATGAAAGACATAGTAAAAAAAGCATTCTTGTGCATGAACATGCCTATCATTCTTTATATAGACAGTTGAGAACTTATTGTTATTGGGACTTGCATAGTTCAGGCTTTGATAAAGAAGACACCTTTGAATATTTTCCCATATCTAACAAAGAAGAAACGGATTTTTTCATATTTCTAAGAAAAGAAATGCTAAGTTTGAGGTGGTCAGAGATGCCATTTGAGATTTCGTGCTGTAGCCTATGCATAAGATCTCTGTAGACATCTTTTTTCTAAGCACACTAAATTGTCGTCACATATATTTGCTCTAATAAGTGCTGAATACAGTAGCACACAGCTGTAGTGACCATTCTGATGTGATTCCAGGCATAGCTATGGGACAAGTTGATGGAAAACTGCTTTGTGAAACTGCTAAAAGAGATTCTATTTAATTTAGTTCAATTGCCAATATGCATATTTTATAATCCATGTCACAAATATTTTTTCTGAAATCTACTGATTGATGTAGTATGTATTTTTTGTGCAGCTTTGACTGCCACCCTGCAGTACATTGAATCTATCAGCTTGAAAGCCTTGCCCTTTGGTGTGAAGAATAATCAGCAGCCATGTGTAAGTGTGTGGACAGGCTGATATTTCCAGTTTAAGGGACACTTTTTTTCTTTTGCAATTTTAGTTATCACCACACCTGTTTTTTTACAATATCCTGGGGTAGTACTTTAATGGCTGTCCACTCCCCTGGTTACAGAAGGCCTTATCTCCTCTTCACTTCTGTGGCATTTTATTATTTTTTATAGCTACTTCATGTGAATTGTTTTAACTCACATCTGGGGAAAAAAGCTGATTTATCTAACCGATTATCTTGTTTTGTACTTTGAAACTAAAATCTATGAGCAAGTAGAATTTTGAGAAAAGAAGCAAAAAGACATATTCAGATATGCTTTTTTTTCCCTCCAAGCTATCATTGATGACTGTTTAAAGACAGAGCATGCCATGGATTAGCTGCCTGCCTGTAATGCAATGGACTAGAGTACTGAAATAGAACACTGTATTGCTATCAGACTGTTAAAAGAGTTCATACCTAATGGGACTGCCAAACTTGAACCAAGAAGGCCACACAATGTGAGGGTAGAAGAAGTAAAGAGCAATACAAATTACTTGTTCTCAGTAGCCTTTTTCAGTGAAACCCCCTACACCCCACCTTCATTTTCTGGAATGTCTTGTATGATTTTATCTTTGACTTGCAAAGTACAGAATCAATGCCTTTTTCTTTTTTTTTCAACTGAGCTTGCAAGATTACTGGCACTGAGTAGGCAGCTCAGTAGCAATCAAAGGTACATTTTTAAAAAAGATCCCTCACATAGGAGGGCATTGCAGGACACAATTCAGCCCAAGCAATAGTGGACAACGCATTAGCCACAATGCTGCTGGTGGAGAATTCAGAATTATTTTGCCAGTGTTCATAATGCTTTGTTGCTCACTAGGTAAAAAAATTTGGATGTCAGAGACAACTCTCTGGATGGCAGAGCCCAGAGAGTTCTGGTGCTTAAATCCAGCTGGCAACTGGTCACAAGTGGTGTCCCCAGGGCTCAATATAGGGGACAACCCTGTTTCTTATCTTTGTGATGATCTGGACGGGGGGATCGAATGCATCCCCAGTCAGTTGCAGATAACACCAAGCTGGGTGGGAGTGTTGATCTGCTGGAGGGCAGGAAGGGTCTGCAGAGGGATCAGACTAGATCAATGGGCTGATACCAGTGGTCTGAGGTTCAACCAGGCCAATTACCAGGTCCTGCCCTTAGGTCACAACAACCCACTGCAGGACAGGCTAGGGCAGAGTGGCTGGAAAGCAGGAAAAGGACCTGGGGACTCTGGTTACAGCAGCTGAACATGAGCCAGCACATGCCAGGTGGCAAAGAAAACCAATGGCACCTGGCTTGTGTCAGAAAAAATATGGCCAGAAGGACCAGGGCAGTGACCCTTCCCTGCACTCAGCACTGATGAGGCCACATGTCAAATCCTGTGTTCTGTTCTGGGCCCCTTAATTCAGGAAGGACATTGATGTGCTGGAACGTGTCCAGAAGGGCAACAAAGCTGGGGAAGGATCTGGAGCTCAAGTCTGATGAGGAGTGGATGAAAAACCTGGAGTTGTTTGGTCTGGAGAAAAGAAGGCTCGGGGGAGATCTTATCATTCTCTACCACTACCTCACAGGATGGTGTAGCCAGGTTGGTTTCTACTCCCAAGTAACAAGTGACAGGACAGGAGAAAATGGTCTTAAGTTGTGCTAGGGAAGGTTCAAGTCGGATATTAGGAAAAAATTAATCACAGAAAGGGTTGTAAAGCATAGAAACAGGCTGCACAGGGAAGTGGTGGAAGTGTTCAGAAAATGAGTAGATGTGGTACTTTGTGATATGGTTTAGTAGACATGGTGGTATTCAGTTAAAGATTGGACTTGATGGTCTTGGAGGTATCTTCCAACTTTAATGATTCCATGATTCCAGAATTCTATGTGTTATGAAGAATATACCTCTTAACATGTAATTACACTGCATGTTGTCTTACAAGGGTGTTGCTGCTTCTGGCCATGGATTACTGCTCTCACTTTGCTTGTGCACAGAAATTAGTATAAGAAATAATGTGAATCATGTGAATAAAACATTATCTTTCACCGGTACTGATCCTGTAATTTGTATCACTTCAGCGACCTTGCATTCAGTGCCTTGTACAGTGCTGCTACAGTTGTTTACCTAGAGGATGAGCAGTGAGAAACAGCCAAGAATGGCAAAAGGAGGTGCAGGAAGTTTTAAGCCAATTTTACTTTTGAAGCAATCTTTAAGCAAGTTCAAAGCTGGCTTTGGGACTATGAGGGTGATAAATGGTCATGGTTTGTTGCTTACACACTCCTGTTGGGTCACATACCATGGCATAAGAGCAATTACAGGGCTCCTGTCGCTTCAGAGGGAAACCTTGTATTTTCTGACCATTATAAAATAAAAGACATGGTTTTCCTGAAAGTTAAAGGGCTTTATGAAGACTAGTAGGTTGTAATTATTCTTGGACAGTTCTGTTAGCCATCTCTTCTTCATTTTTCTTTGAGCACTGGGGGATCAATAGCTGGGCTGCCCAGGCTCCTTTGGATGCAGCCCAGGACACAATTGGCTTTCTGGGCTATGAGCCCTCACTGCTGGCTCACATTCAATTTTTTATCAACCATCACCCCTAAATCCAACACAAAACTGCTCTCAATGAACCCTGGGTGAAATTTTCAGCACCTTTGGGTGTATTTTGGTTTTCTCTGAGCAGTATAGGTTTGCACTGCTGGCCAAGAGTTACCAAAGGGCAGATGATCTTGCTCCTCTCTATAGTCTTCAGTGTGTTACAAATCTCAGATTTATTTAAATCTACACTGTGCTTCCAAGGACACACCAAACAAGTAAAAGCAGGCAGCAGATATCCTACCATCACTTTTTCTGAAGATTCAGCTGCATAAAAAGTTGCAAATACCTGTACTGAAGAAGGTTTAGAGATTAGGAAGCGCCTAAAACAGAGAGGTATAATAAAGTGTGCAGTATTAAGTAGGACTTTACTCCTGTTGTTCAATACTCCCTCAGAGTGACAGAATAGGGTTGTTTCTGTCTCTCATTCACTGAACATTCTGCATTTATCTACTTATAGAATAAGTGTTTATTTTATACCTTACACCAGCAACCTTCTTTTGCTTGTGTTTTTTTAACCATTTAAACCAAAATGATGATGTCATGTGATCATTGACTGCACATGATTCCTTGAGTTAATAGGAGAAATGATGTAGTTGAGCTGTAATTATGCAAATATTATCATCATTCTAAGTAACTTGTATTTAACTCATTTTAAAAATGAAGAAGCAGGATGACTGCTCTGCTGAAATTCTTAACCTATCAAATAATGTAACAAAGGGCACAAACAGCTACCATACTCACACCCCTGGTTTTATGGATGAGAGCCCAGGTGAAGAGGGAAGCCAATGCCAGGTACCAAACCAAGCAGACCCAGCTGTCCCACTGCTCCACAGATGTGTTTCCACAGTGGAAAATTCCATGTCTTTTATTTTTTTTGATGCTGAGTTTAATTACATGCTTTAGCTCTTAATGACACTAATTCAGTGTAACTATCTGACACTGGCTTCATGATGGCCATTTATATCACTGCCAGCTGAGGACTGCAATGAAGACTATCACCAGCTAGACTGTAAAGCATTAAAATGAACTCCTGAATTATTTCACGATTTTATTGTTTTAATGTGAACCATGGTTTTCCTACGTGAGCAGCAGCTAGTTTCTGCTTGTGTTCAATCTTTTGGGGAGGAAGGATAGCTGGGAGGTGTGAGGGGTTGGCCTTGGCTGGACACCAAGTGCTCCCCAAAACCACTCCATCACTCCCCTCCTCAACTGGACAGGGAAGAGAAAATATAGTGAAAGGCTTGCAGGTTGAGAGATCACTCACAAATGACCATCACTGGCAAGCCAGATTAAACTGAGGAAAGTTCATTTAATTTATTGACATATCAGAGTAGGAAGTGAGAAATAAAAGCACGTCTTCCCTCATCTCTCCCTTGTTCCCTGGGTTCAACTTCACTCCTGATTTCTCTTTCTCCTCCCCTCCTCAGTGGTGTAGGAGGATGGGGAATTAGGGCTGCAGTCAGTTTGTCACACATTGTCTCTACTGCTGCTTGTTCCTCATGAGGAGGACTCACATTTTCCAGTGTGGGCAGTGGAACCTCTGCTCTGGCACCTGGAGCACGTTCTCTCTCTCCATCTGCACTGACCTTGGGGCCTGCAGGGCTATTCCTCTCACACATTCTCAGTCCTTCCTTATCTGCCTACAATTGCTGCTGAAGAGTAACTTTCTTCCCCCTTCTTAAATCTGTTATCCCTGAGCACTACCACTATTGCTGATGGTTCACCTTGGCCAGCAGTGGCTCTGCCTTAGATCCAGCTGGCACTGGCTCTGTTGGACATCCGGAAAGTTTCTGGCAGCTTCTCACATAAAAATAGCGGGGTGCTCCCCCATAGCGCCCTGGTACACTTCCCAAAGCCTAGTCATGCAAACCCAGTGCAGGTGGGCAGTGTTAGTGAAGGGGAGCTGGCAACAAGTGATGCAGGTACAACATTCTGGGATGATGTTCCTGCCTAAAGGAATGCTCAGAACTACTCTCCAGGGCACTGGCCACAGCACCAGGACTGTCAGAGCTCACACAGTGCTTGGACAATGCTCTCAGAATCACAGAATCACAGAGTGGGTCACGTTGGAAGGCACTACCTGGTCCAACCTCTCTGGTCAAGCAGGGTCATCCCAGAGCACATGGCACAGGATTGTGTCCAGATGGTTCTGGAATCTCTCCCTCCAGTGAGGGAGACTCCAGAATTTCTCTGAGGAAACAAGGTGTGATTCTACAACCTCTGTCTCATGCACATGGTGGTGGGGTTCCTGGGGTTGTCCTGTGCAGGGCCAGGAGCTGGACTGCAATCACAGTCACAGATTCACAGAATGGTTGGGGTAGGAAAGGACCTTGAAGATCGTCTCATTTCAACCCCTTGCCATGGGCAGGGTCACCTTCCACTAGGCCAGGTTGCTCCAAGCCCCATCCAACCTGGCCTTGAACATTTCCAGGGATGGGGCAGCCACAGATTCTCTGGGTAACCTGTGCCAGGGCCTCACCACCCTCACAGGAAAGAATTTTTTACCTTATATTTAATCTAAACCTACTCTCTTTCAATTGAGGCCATTTTCCCTTCTTCTGTCACTAGAAGCTCTGGTAAACCGTCTTGCCTCTTTTTCTCTGTAAGTTTTCTCCAGGTGCTGAAAGGCTGCAATTAAGATGCCCTAAAACTTTCTCTGTTCCAGGCTGAACAATCCCAGTTCTCTGAGCCTTTCCTCAGAGCAGAGCTGCTCCATCCCTCTGATGCCCTTGGTGCCTCCTGTGGGCTGGCTCCAGCAAGTCCCTGTCCTTGCTGTGCTGGGAGCCCAGAGCTGGATGCAGCCCTGCAGGTGGGGTCTGAGCAGAGCGGGGCAGAGGGGCAGAATCCCCTCCCTGCCCTGCTGCCCACGGGGCTTTGGATGCAGCCCAGCACACGGGGGGTTCTGGGCTCCCAGAGCACATAGCCGGGGCATGTCCAGCCTCGCACCCACCAGGATGAGACCCTCGGATGGTCGTTACGGGTCCCTTCCAACACGGAATACATTCTGTGGCTCAGAGTTGTGCCGCGGCCGCTGAAGGCAGCGGTGCCAGCCAGGCCCAGGAGGCTCCTGCCGCCCGGCGGCCGCGCGCGGAGCGGCGGCGGAACCGCGCGGCTGCTGCCGCTGTTTCCGGCGGAGCCCGGGGAGGAGGCACCGGGGCCGAGAGAGCATGGCGGGGCCCTTGGCCGGCCGCAGGCTGCGGGCCGGGAGCCGTGAGTGCGGGAGGGAGCCGGGACTGCGGGAGGGAGCCGGGAGCCGGGAGCCGGGACTGCGGGAAGGAGCCGGGAGCCGTGAGTGCGCGACCCGGCCGAGCTCGGGCTCGTACTGCGGCCGTACTTTCAGGGGTCTGAGGTGCCCTTATTAGGCCGCAAGGGAGTTGGCCTGTCTGAGGGAAGGGGCTTTGCAGCCAGGGAGCAACATTACCCTTTGCATAGAGCCACAGAGTAGTTGGGGTTGGAAGAGACTTCTGGAGATCATCCAGTCCAAGCCCCCTGCCAGGGCAGGGTCAGCACGAGCAGGTGACAGAGGAACGTGTCCAGGTGGATTTGGAATGTCTCCAGGGAGAGCGACTCCACGCCCTCCCAGAGCAGCTTATTCCAGTGCTCTGCCCCTCTCCATGGAAAGAAGTTCTTCCTTAAGGTTGAAGTGAAACTTGTGCTTTGGTTTATGGCCATTTCTGGTCACCACTGAAAGGAGTCTGGCACCAACCTCTTGGGACCTGCCTTTGAGGTATTTACGTGCATTATTGAGATCTCCTCTCAGTCTCTTTTCCAAACTAAATAGGCCCAGCTGCCGCAACTCTCCTCATAAGAGAGATGCTCGAGACGCCTCATCATCTTTTTGACCCCTTTTGTTGCCTCAGAGTCTCCTGTTGTGACTTTCTGCAGGCAGTGCAGAGGCCCAGTGTGGTCACTTGCTGGAGCTGCAGAAGTGCTACCTTGTACATATTGAGACAGACAGGGAGATGATCGGTAGTGTTGTAGAAGCCAACACCTTATAGAGAGGCTTTAAAAACTCAGAATGGGTCACAGAATGGTTGAGGTTGGAAGGGACCACAGTGGGTCATCTAGTCCAACCTCTGCTCAAGTAGGATCATCCCAGAGCACGTGGCACAGGTTTGCATTCAGATGGTTCTGAAATATCTCAGTTAGGGAGACTCCACACCCTCTCTGGGCAATCTGTTCAAGTGCTTGGTCACTGTACAGGAAAGTTCTTTCTCATGTTCAGGTGGAACTTCTGTGCATCCATTTCTGCCTCTTGCTCCTTGTCCCGTTGCTGGGCACCACTGAGCAGGGCCTGGTCCATGGGATGCTCTGCTGCACCCACCCCAGGATTGCTTACTCCACAGGATTATTGCTCACTCAGTATCTCTCCTGTCACCAGGGTACATCTCCACACCAGCTTTCTCTCGGCTGACACCTGATGAGGTGGTTCGGATGCGTAATGAGCTCTTCACCAAAGAGAAAGAGAGACAATTGTCTCTTCACCCACGGATTGAGAAAATTGAAGTAAAATACACTGGGAAGTTGCACTCTGGCAGTGTGTTTGTCATGAACAAGGCTCTGTCTACGCCGTACAACTGTGCCATGCGTAAGTGGATGGACTTCTAAACTAGCCCCTCGTGGTGAATGTTGTGCTGCCAGTTGAAATAGAAACAGTTAATTTTTCGAGGTTTTTTTCACAGTTCATCCTTCCAAGTCATTTACAAATATGAAACTTGCAGTTGTTACAAATGCAGCAGTCTGAACTGTTGATCCTGAGAAATATGGTAACTAATACTTTAGGATTTTTTTACTTTCTTTAGATTTAAGTGAATGGCATTGCAAGAACTCTGTTCTGGCTTTTGTGGATGGTGAAATCTGGGACATGTACAGACCCCTGACCAAATCATGTGAAATTCGATTCCTTACCTTCAAAGATGAAGATCCAGAGGAAGTAAACAAGGTAAGTTATTGTTCCATTGTAGGTGACCCTGGTTCTTTGTACCTTGTCTCATTGCAGGTGGCCCTGATTATGACCACTTGATTCTGTTGTGCACCTTTCAGTTCCATGCCTGTCTGCTTCCTTGAACTTGGTTGTCATTAAAGTTCAGACATTTTTAATGTCTTTTTAATGGTGCATCTTGGCTATCATTAGCTGGACTGGTATGTGGGCTTGGTGAATTGTTGGCTTTCCTTTCAATAGTTGTATTATTCTATGATTTCAGATTTAAATATCTCCAGGGTTACATCTGGCTTGCATTCTAAGTGCAGTTTTGATTTTTTTTATTTGATTCTGTTTGTATCTCTGAATAGATGTTTAAATACTAAAGAAAGTAATCATAGAATTGTGGAAAAGCTTGGGTTGGAAGGGACATTAGAAACTCATCCAGTTCCATCCCCTGCCATGGAGAGGGACACCTTCCAGTAGACCAGGTTGCTCATAGCCCTGTCCAACC
This sequence comes from Rhabdornis inornatus, assembly GCA_013397075.1. Taxonomy (NCBI): domain Eukaryota; kingdom Metazoa; phylum Chordata; class Aves; order Passeriformes; family Rhabdornithidae; genus Rhabdornis; species Rhabdornis inornatus. The sequence continues at coordinate 283,005 of VWZS01002160.1, read as the reverse complement.
CTGGCCTTGAACACTTCCAGGGTTGGATTGCTTTGGTTGTCAGCTAGGTTTATGAGTCATCCAGTTAAGTTTTGGGTTTTGTTTTTTTTTTAATAATTAGCTCCTAGGCAATATATCTATGTTCTGAAATTCTCTTTGCAGGCATATTGGCGTTCCTGTGCCATGATCATGGCGTGTGTGCTAAAGCGAGCGTTCAAGGATGAATACTCAGTCAACCTAGTTAAAGCTCCAGAAGTGCCAGGTGATAAAAGTGTTTTTATATTGATTGTCTTTTGCTGCCTCTCAAGTGAGTGTTTAATAACCAAACTTGGAAAAAAATCAGAGACTCTTTCCAATGATTGGTGGTACTTAACACTGATAGGTGTATTGCATGCTGTTGTAGTTGCCTTTAATTTTTAATAACCACACTAAAAACAATTTTGTTATCAACGTTCAGAAAATTGGTCTGTGTGGCCACGGGGTTTCAGACCACTTAGGATTTCGTAGCTGAAATGAGTAACTAAACCTCTGTATTGTGAAATGACATGAGCAAAGTTTCTGGACATGATGCAACATGTTTCTGTGGAATTTGCTCTAATAACTGCATAACCTTGTCCAGCGCTTGAGTTACTAAAAATGACAATGTCTACACCAAATTGGGGGATTATTGATGTACAAACAAGCTTAGTAACAACTTCTGCTCATCTGTGATCTAAGATTTAGAAAAGTGAGCGAATGCACAAGAGAAGATGTTATTTCAATAACAAAACCTGCATAATTATGCATTTAATATATGAGAAGGTTGGTTGGTGGTCTTCTGGAGTGCTATAGCTGCTTTTCTTTTTAATAATTTTAGCATTTAGCATTGTGATTAATAAGTACAGGTAAATATTTCAGTTTTACCAGAATTTGGAATAATCTTGGATATACTCAGCCTTCTCATTATACTGCATGTATAGAAATAGTGTGATCTTACTGGGTTCATAGATTTGATTTCTAAATAGCCCTAGCTCAATATACAAAGAAAAGTGTTCTAACAACTGTCAGAGAAATTTGTGTTGCCTTTACCAGAAACTTGTGTCATAGATAAACAGCTCTAATATTGTCTGATTTCTCTATGCAAGAAATTGCTCTTTCTAATTTAATAGCTCACATTTATTGTATGAGGCATACAACTGAAAAATGGTGAAGTATTTTTTAAGTGGTTTTGGTTTTTCTCTGCAGTGTTGGATGCAGTTCTGTGAAGCAGTGTATTTTTCCCCTCTTTATTGGGGTTCTATTATAATGACATTGCATTAAAACTCCTTTCAAATTACTTTCTAATTCGGTGAAATGAAATTAAAACAACACACATTCAATCTGCCATTTTATAGTATAATCAGAGCTGAAAACTTTTGTTTTATGATTAATTTCTAGAAATAATCCTGTTTTTCTTCTCATTCATTTTGTTGTAAGAATATAGTATGATTGTGAAATACATACTTTGTTACAAACATGAATGTTTTTATTTTTGTATTGGAATTGCAGTGATCTCTGGAGCTTTCTGTTATGATGTAGTTTTGGACAATAAACTGGATGACTGGAAACCAACAAAGGTAAGCATTTTTCAAACTTGAACCCAAAAAGTTCTGTAGCTTGTGTTCTTGTTCAGTTGTTCTTTTTTAATAAGGGAGAAGGGACAGAGCTTTTTTTCCCTTTTTGTTAGTGCACATTGGGAGTAGTCTTTGGGAGCTGATCTCTGCATTTACGACACACTGGTGCTATGGCAGAGTGCTCTCAGATTTCCTTTCAGAAATAAACCGTGTGCTGTCTTCCACATGCTTTCAGGCTTTAGGTCTGTGGAGCTAGAGAAAATTCTAGTCTGAAGTACAAGTTCAGAAACAGCTGATAGGGCCGTTGGGACCTCAGTGCCATTTTTGTTACTGTACAGGTCTGTTCCTCCTCAGCTGCTCTTGCCTGGTAATGTAGATGCAGCCACAGTCTTTGTGTGAGTAGAGTCTGTGAAAATGGAAGTGTGTATAAGGCATATTTTCTGGTGGTTTACAGCAGAATCAGTTTGTTGTTGAATAAAATCTGTGGGCACATTTAGCTGTAGCTCTACTTAATAGCTTGCTTATATTTAATGCTCTGCAGTAAATCTAGTAATCTGAATACTCTAAATCTCAGAACCATTTGAGATCACAATTTTTTTACCCATTTGATGCCCATTCTTGTTGTCCTGCCCAAAAACTAGCAGAGGTGTGTATGGATAGCAAAACAATATTGGTACAATGCAGAATATTTCTTCAATATGATCTTGTAGCTGAAGTAATTTAGTTAGAAACATTTTCTACATGACATTTTAAATGTAATTTCACCTCATAACAATTCCTTATTTATGAGTAAATCTGAATTACGCAGAACCTTAGATTCTGGTCCAAGGTGACCAATTTGTATTTATTAAATATTCAGTACATTATTTTTTGCTTTGATCTATCACAACAGAGCTTATTTGTAGGTGAAGACACCACTCTGGGAAACAAGGTATATAGATGAATATTTAACAGTAGCAAGACTGTGTATGTAGTACCATGTAGGGAAAACCCGGGCAGTTTAATTAATATGTATTGTTTCTGGTGGACAAATGCCTATTGGCTTGACTGGGCACTGAATCTGTCCATTAAAACAGTGATGATCTGTAGTGCTCTCATGATAATAATAAGACACTCCTACAATAAAATTGCTGTATTTAGGGTTTGTAGTAGATGATCTTTGTTGTTTTGACTAATATTTAGTGTTTGCTGTGCTTTATCTGTTCGCTGCAGCTGTGAAAAAGTGGTTACACTTTTTATGCCCTTTTTTTAGGACAACTTCTGTTCTCTTACAAGGGATGCCAAAAAGCTAATCCATCAAGACCTGCCCTTTGAAACGCTGCATGTTGAAGCAAAAGTAGCACGTGAAATGTTTCAGCATAATACGTGAGTGTATGAATTTGCCTTTCTTTCAAAGAGGCAATTAGAAATCAAGTCAAATCTCTGCTTGGTTTTATAAATCTAAAATAAAATGTGACAGGTGAAGTAAGAAGGTACTTCTTCCACTGCTCTGAATGAGCCTGCCTCCATTCTCTTTCCACCAACTTACCTACACCAACTTAGTTCTTACTGTTCTCTCCAGAGGCCAGCACCAGGCGCCTTTACTGGATGTAGTTTTGTGGCAAACTGAAAGACTGAGACCTTTTGTTCACTAGTGAGCTTCAAGATTCCACTACTATTAAATTGAAGCTCTGGTGGTTAGCCTTGACATCTTAGCCTTTGTAGAAAGGCTTCCATATTTAAAGAAATGTACATTTTTTGTGTCCTGGTATCTTCAAATGAAGATTTGATGAAATGCAGTTTTTGAACTCTGCAGGAGGAAAATGGTTAAAATACTTTGGTCTGTGCTATAAAAAAAGGTTTGATCAAAATCTCCTGTCTTCTTTGCTGAAAAAAATACTTCAGCCATGTTTCTGATCCACAGCTTTTTGGCAGCTGGAGAGATCTAGGGGGAAATTATAAATAACTTATCGTTTTATGAAACAAAATTAAACTACGATGTAGCTAAAGTGGCAAAATGGCAAATTTTTTAGCTTAATGTTGAAGGTGATTTTAATATGACATATGGATCATCATCTCCACTTTGTTGGCTGCATTGGCAGCAGATGGGAGCTGACATTTTAATACCTAGATATTGTGTATAGAAAACACAGAGAAAAGAGCTGTTGAGGGCTACACATTGCATAAAAACAGTTTAGGTTGTCTCATGGTATCTTCTAGTCTTACAGGTGACCTGAAAGACTCTTATTTGTAGTAGTAGGCCCATTGTATCTTTCTGAATGAAACTCTGCTGTGGGAGCATGGCCCTCCTATAAAATATGCCCAGAATAGGCTGGAATAGGTGTTTCAATGGGAAGGGACCTACAACAACCAGCTAGTCTGATGATTGCATTATTTTTGAAGTGCCTTTCAGTAGTGCTCAGTAAAATCTCTGTAATCTTTCTATGAACTGAGGCTAACTAACAGGTCTGTTAATTAAGCATGTCAATATGTGTTGTCATTAGGAATTTAAGCCAGTCTCAAAGCTCACATAAATACAAGCATGATTTTTAGGAATTTTAAAGGAATTAAATTAATTTCTGAAGTGTTCTTATAAGAACTAGGTGTTAAAAGTGAGGATTTAAAAAAAAATTTTTTTTCTTGTCCAGATACAAAATGGAGATGATAGAAAGAAAAGCTTCTCAGAATAGGGAAGGAATTGTGCCATTACATAGGTAAGCAAAACTGAACTCCCATTCTGTAATGATTTACTGGAACATTTGAGTATATTGCAAGTACTCTGCAAGTGAGAAGAGCAGGTTGCTTGTGATGGTTTTAAATTTAAAGATCACTTGTATTCACTGCTGTCTGTGGTCTGTCTTAAGTTGCTTGGTGTGGTTTGTTTGCTTGGTTTTCTTAATACAGCCATTATTTTGTGATACTTTGTAATTCTATGTTTCTATTTCTTGCTATGTTTAGGGTGGTAAGTGCCAGAAAAGTCTTACTGCTTTCAGTGCTTTTACATGAAAACTAAGTAAATCTCTATAGAGCTTGACAGGCTAAATAAAATACAAACCAAATACTGGTTTGAAGAGTTAGCATTGTACAAGGGATTTTTCTTTCAAAGTTGTCAATATCTTCCTAACTTGCAAGCTACTGTTTTGTAGTGGTGGAGGTGAGAATAGAGCAGCATTCTGGGGATACAGTGTAAGATACAGAGTATTTAGCCTGGAGGCAGGAAGCTGATACTGTATCTCCAGCAATTCTCTATCTTAGGCTATTCAGTTTTGTAGATGTCTGAAGAGTTCCTAAGTTGTTTTTGTGGTCCATGTCTATCTAAAGGACCGGATGTCTTTGCAGTGGTGGTTCTTGACATTTTAGAACAATGTTGTGTCGTTCTTTCCTTCCTCCCACTCTGATTTGCTCAATAAAGGGGAAAATGGGCTTGCCTATTTCTTTCTGGGGCAGGTTTATTCTCAGTATTTCTTTGCTGTACTATGCTGTCTCTCTTTTCGTAATTGATTTGCAGTTTTCCAAGAACTGGAAAGGGAAATAACTGTGCAGGTTGTAAACACTGTACTGTGGAAAACACGCGATCTTGGAGACAAATCTTTTTCTGGTGAATGACAGTTATCCCAGTTTTAGAGCCAACATGGCATCAAAGATTTTTTTAAACCTAAGATCCTTTCCTAGACTTGAGGTTTAAATTTCCTAAGTTCATTTAAGGAAACTATGTGACCTATAATTTTTGGTTTATGAAACTTAAAAATGCTGAGCTGGAGATTTGTTTAGGGATTTATGTGGATTTTCTTTCTGCTGATTGGAATTTGCTAATCAAAAATAAAACCTAATCTCCTTTTATTTCGCTCCAAATATATTTGGTATATAAGCTGGGGTTCTTTTTCATCCGTCCAGGTTTGGTGACTTTGTAGATGTTAGTGAAGGTCCTCATATTCCAAGGACAAGTTTCTGTTTCCAGTATGAGATAACAGCAGCCCATAGTCTTCGGACTGACCAGTCTGGATTGATAAGGAGATTCCAGGGTGTGTCCTTGCCAGTCCATTTGAAGGTAAGTAATCAATTTTGCACAGATTTTCCTTCTTTAAGTTAGAGCATTTTGCCTATGTTCCCATCTTTGTGAGGTGCTGTGTTGGTGGCTAAATGGAATTCATAGTTGAGAGCCCCTGCTGATGACTGTTGGATATTTGGGGTTCATTGACCTGAAACTGTTTTGTGTTGTGGATGTGCAGTCAGAACTAGAAAAGTTTGAATGAGAGGGCCCATGATGTTATTTTTCAGTATGGGAGGTGTTGTTTTGCTTGTATAATTTCTGCGTGGACATTTCATTCTGCTTGCCTAAGTTGTGCATGCCAGTCTTCTGACATCAAGGCTACTGATAGTGCTTAAAAGAGCAGAACTTTATATTTATACTCATGATAAATATACCGTTCAAAGAATTTCATGACACTAAAGTAAAACGTAGCAACAACAAAAAAAAGTCCTAGCTCTAATGAATCTTAAACAAAGGTTTTGCAGAACTGAAGGAGGAGGCAGGAGTCTTTATTTCCATTCCTGTTGACTTACATGATTTTGACCTTGTGGTCTAGCACATGTGCTATTGTCTTAGCTGGAGAAGTTTTCAAGGGTTCCTCAGCTCATCTCTGTGTTCCCTTCCTAAGCATAATTCCCAGTTTTGCCAATTAACTCCTCAAGGATTCCACGCAGTGGATGAATCATAGAACCATGGAATGGTTTGGGTTAGAAGGGACCTTAATGCAGTTCCAATTCCCCTTCCATGAGCAGGGGCACCTTCCCCTGGTTCAGGTTGCTCAGAGCTTCATTCAATCTGGCCATGAACAGTCTCAGGGATGGGGCATGTGGTAGATGGACATTTATTCAAGTCTCCCACATAAATATGGGCAAGTTGGACACCAAAATTGTTAGTTGTGGCATTTGAACTGGGCATTATTATGGTTTTGTGCCATCATTTCTGTACGTTTGTCAGAATCTATTCTATGATAAGATTCTTTTTTTACCTCTGTTAACATCATTTAATGACTTTTCACACAGGCTCACCACACTGTGTGGCACAAACTGCTGGAAAGATCGAAGAGGCTGGTAAGTCTCACTAGTGGTGAAGTACAGGTTACCAAATTCAAAGGTATCTTCTGATTGAGGACAGTTTGAATGATTAGAGGTAGGTAGCATACTCAAGAACATATCTTTAGGAATGGAAATATTCGCAGGTGAATGGAAATCAGAAATCTAAGTGCTTGCTTGTTAGAGGACATGGTAGCACTGCTTCTGATGTCTTTTATTAAAATGCATTGTGCCATTTAAAAAAACATCATGTACTATTTGATTGATATAATTTGTCCAATTAAAAGTATTTTAAGATAAATGGAACTATAAAATATTATAACTCACATATAACTAAATAACCACTATCAAGACATGTTTAAACATAGGAAGTCTTTGTAAGAATTAAAAAGCAGCTGTTTTAGAGCCTTCAGATCAATAATTTTACTTACTTGTTTGCCAAGAGACAGAAAAGAAAGTACTTCATGTGTTCTGAAACTTGTTAGCCAAGGATATGTTCTGAGCCTGCCTCATGACATCTTCCCTAAACTTAGTTTGAATATTCTTGTCCTTCAGGCTGTTTAATTTTGGAGAAGATAATAGTCTTTGTAGGTTGTCCTTTCATGTTACACTGACAGTGTGAGGGGAGGATTTTTAGGATCAAGGAGAGTGAAATAATTTTAAAAAATATAACAAGATTGATATCTTTGTGCAGGTCACTGAAGAAGAATATTTGGAAGCAGCAGCACAATGTCCTGAGGCAAAAGATGGAACTGAAGAAGGCAAATCTGTATCAATTTAAATTAAATTGAACCTCTAAATGTACATAATAAAATGTGTATTTTTACATGACTTGTTTGTGACTCATACAAAAATGTCTTGGATAATTGATTTGAATTCTGTGACCTAAATCTAAATCATAGATAAGTATAGACACAGGCATACACGAGATGTTTCAGCCCACTTTAAAAATTTCCTTAAAGAAATAAAGGGCAGGGGGAGGGAAGATAATTTTTTATCTGCAGTAACTTGCAAGTTGCCCCTGTCCTTACCTTGACAATGGTAATTGCATGTGTCCATCCATATGTTGTTGCCTACTGCAACTGGAAGTTGAGACAAATAGTGTCTTAAAAAGATACTCTTAAAGGTATGTAAAGGTGTAATTTCCATTGCTTTACCAATACAAAAATAGAATGTAAAACCCTGAAAGTTCTTGGAGTTGAATGATTTCTTTCTGCTGCACAAGTGCAGTTAAAGCTAATTTTCCAGAATAATACCAAGAATGTAGTTCATTACTTTCATCCCCAGTGTAGTAATATTTATAATGCATTTTCTTTCTTTGGTATTTAAATATGGTGACTTCAATTAAATGTCACAAGGAGGTTTTGTTAGATGATATTTTGTAACGTTTCGTATTTTCATCCCTAACTTATTAGCACTGTTCTCATTGTACTAGAGGAAATTTTTATTACTTTTTGAAGTGCAAATATTTTCTCTGAGTTTTATCCCAGTTATTATTTTTACCATTATCTGCATCACATGGTTCCTAATCAGTTGACATTACAGTTTTGTGAAAGCAGGGCAGTAGTTCAGTAAAATACGTTTAGGTATAACCCATGTCTTCTCAGGATGCTTGGAAAACTGATGGGCTTTTTTTCTCTTGATTAATGTTTCAGAGACTTTTTATAATGGTATCAGATGCTTCTTTTTTAAAATAAGATTGTTGATTCAAACTTCACCTTCCAAGTACACATGCATTTACACATTCTATGTATTTTCATTAAATTGAACTTGTCAGAGTGTACTTTGGCTTTGGACCTGTTGTTCTGGTGCTGTTGAAGAAGCAGGCATTGGTTCCTGTCTTCAGAAACACAAACATTTGCTGTTTGTGCTGTTTTGTGGTTTTAGTTTTGCTTGGTTGGTTGGTTGATTTTTGTTTGTTATTTAATGCACTACTTGCCATCTTTGGTTAACCCAAGACTGGTGAAATTTTGCCATCTGAATTTTGGGATCCGATCCAGGTGGTCTGTTTCGAATCTTAAGCTTGTTCTATTACAACCCAGAGAGTCCCCTGATGTCTGCTTCCTGTTTTGGATATCCAGAGTTCCTCCTGGATTCCACCAGCTGCAGAGGAAGGTGAGAGTGCTGCTATCCCTTAGCAATATAACTTTTTTAACTCCAGGTGGAATTTCAGAGCTTTTCTGGTATGTTCCTTTCTGGGGGGCTGGGGAGAGGGGTTTTTTTGTTTGTTATGTTTGGGCTATGAGATTTTTTGGTTGGAGGAGCAGATAAGTCGCCCCACAGGTGCACCCCCACAAAAGGGACTTCTGCAAGTGCACAACAATACTGAAAATGCTGTTGAGGTCTGTAGCAGACCCTTCCCTGGAGGTCTGTGCATAAAAAGGTGAAAGCTCAAACTTCTGCAGAACTCTCTGCTAGTCTCACACCTTGACTTCCGTGGGGTCCAGAAGACAGGTCTTAGGGAGAGATGCAGCTGGAGGATGCCTTTGAAAAGCACCAGAATTCTCACAGAGCCCTGCAACAGTTAAGAGAACTGGGCAACAGTGTTCATTTCTTTCTCACCATTTTGAAATGGGAATGTAGATTAAAGTCTGTTCTGCCAAAATGGGATTCAGAGCCACATGTGCAGGGAAGAACATCTGTGTTTTTTGGGGGGAGATGGCTCATACGGTATTTTGAGTACTCCCTGCCTGATCTATGTTTAGTGATGTCACTGCTAGGTAAGTTTCTTGGATGAGCATGAGAACAAATGGAAGCAGTGCTCAGTTCCCCTGGCAGCCACAGAGCAGCAGGGAGATACGACTCTGAACTCAAGGCCATTTATTTTACCATTGACTGTTGGTGCATAAAATGCTGAAATTGTCTATTGGGAGGGCTGTTGCAGCAGCTGGGTTAGAGTGATGCTTCTTTTCTCTTTTTGGCTTAGGTTTTCCGAACTTCAGCTGAACTGCAGGGTGGCTCCACCCTGGCTGGATGTTTGGGACTCTGCTCCAACAGATACCTGCAATTATCGCTGTATATCAAACTTAAAGCTATGGGGTTATATAAAATACCAAAATGGGTATGGCAAAGCTCTGGCTGAGTGTGGATTCTGGACATCTGCACACTCCCCTGCCTACCCTGGGGCCTGGCCCAATCTTCTCCATTGGAAATAGTCAGTAGAGACTGTCATTGATCAGTTCAAGAAGAGACAAGAAAGTAGATGTTATTTTCTATACTGACTACTACAGGAAACTGCAGGGATTAGGGGTGGATATATGGGCAAAAGACACTGCAGAATTTAGCCAATTCCCCTTGGCTATTTCTTTTCATTAAATTTCTGTTTGTAAAGAGACAATTTTTACTTAGCTAAAGAACTGCAGAACCAGTTAAGCTAAGGAAGAATCTAGGAGGACACACTGCTGCAAAGTGGAGAAAGAGGAGGGCAGGGTCACTTGGGCCAACATATGAGCAGAAGATGATACTGGCCAGATTCTGATAAGGAATAAATAATTTTTTTATGGTAAAAGTGGTCAGACACTGGAATGTGTTGTTCAGAGACTTGTGAGCACCTCAGCCTTGGAAATGGAGCTTGGTGCATGCTGGACTAGTGGAAAGTGTCCCTGCCTGTGGCAGGGGTGTTGGAACAAGATGATCTTTAAGGGCCCTTCAAACCCAGCTTATTCCAGGATTTCATGATGACAGGGGAAAAAGCAGGAACCGAAGCCTTCCTCCTTGTTGCACATCTCAGTAGCAGCTTCATGGCTTCTCACATTCAAGTTGTTCCTTCTTCTGCATCTTGTTTGGAAGAGTTGAAACTTTTGATTTTTCCCTTTTGTTTACTGGTTTTATCCCAAAAAAAAAAAGCCTGTACTGAGATTAAAACTACATGGTGTCTTGATCCTAAGAGGTGGCAGTAGGAAGGTTGAGCAGTTCCAGCTGACACATGTAACCAACTGAAATTTTTTTTCCAAAGAAATATTCTGTATTTCATGTTATCATGGCTTTTGGAGGTAGAAAAAGCAATTAGGATATAGTATGACCTATTTTGTAACACAAGGAATTAAATGCTAAGAAAGACTTATTTTTTTCTTACCAGGCAGTAAAGGTCTTCCCTGGGAAATTGAACACATGCAAGTGATGGAAACACCCAATCATCAGCAGACATCAAGTTCTTTCATGGCAGCAGCCAGAACAATTTTCCCTTTCTATTTTAACTTCTGGCAAGGAGTAATGTACTGCTTTTTGGTAACCCATCTAGCACTATCCCACTCAGTGCAGTACTTTGTTATATTTGAAGCCAGTGAAATTACTACATTCATTTTATTAGTTTTTACGGACACAGGAACTTGGCAGCATAAAGGCATTTGATGGGAAGAGTTGACAGTTGGTATTTCTTGAAGAACAACAGCCATCTGAAAATGGCAATGCTATCATCCTGTGGTTTTTCACAAGACTTAACCCCAGTCATGGACAGCATTAACATTTTTCCAGAGTGAAAATAAAACCTATTATTTTAGTATCTGCTAATATAATATTCACAACCTAACTTGGTCTGCTTTTCTGGGGAATCAGCTATGCAGGAAGAATACACATAATTGGTAAAATATTGGACCATATTTATAATTGCTATCTATTTCTTCAGTTTGCAAGTTACATTTTAAAGAGAGAAAATGTGAGGGAACAAATACTTGATATTTATGGCGTGACTATGAATCAGGAGGGTGAGAAGAAAGATTTGTTTTTCTTCCTTAAGACACCTTCTATTGACATGTGTCTGTACAGGACAGATGCTCTAGGATCATCTTTGCTTCAGCAAACCAGTGCTGCTGAATGGGGCTTCAAATGGACAGGGAAATCAAACTGAGCTTCAGTGTCACCCAAGAAATGAGATTTTCTCTTGACTCTCCTCTCTTTTGCCACAATTTTCTTCCTGCTTTTAAAGCCATTTTCTCTGGAAAGTTAATAGGAGTATGCTTTTCTTTACCAAAATATGCTGCACCACTTCGAGAATTCCCTCTCAGATCTACGGCTGTGAATTTGGAAGGGATAAAAATGGCTTTTCCTTTTTGGTGGTATGGCCCTCCAGCTTCCTGGAGGAGCCACTTAACCTAAAGCCTGGTTTGGAAAACATTTATGTCATGCAGCTGTTCTGTTTGAGTGTAAAAATCACATTCAGTGAGACTATTTGTATAGGACACTTTTTTATGAGACCATTGCTTTGAAAGTTTCTGTGATCTTGAGTGCTCTGTGATCATTCCTTGTATTGGGAATGATTGGGAATGATTGGGAATTGGGGATCCACAGGCAGAACACAGATAACAGAAAGGTGTTTATATTGACACAGCACAAACATTAACCATATTTCTTAATTAAAGGTGAGTACATTGAGTTTTTTAGTTTTCCTTTTTGTTCTCCCAACAAATTAATATTTCATAGCTAAACTATTCCCCAGGTAGATTTAAGTAGTGATAAGATAGAGTTTTAAGGACTGGCTCTGTCACTGAGGTTTTGTGACTGTGAATATTCAGGAACTATTTTGATCTTCCACAAAATAAATCTAACAATACTTTCCTGTTTCTCTACAATTTTCTAAGACTTCTAAAAGTTTGAAATGCACAGGTAATCCTAAAGTAAACCAAAGATGTTTTCATTTTCTCCTAATGATCCATTGACCCATTTCTCCTAAGGAACTGACAATGGAATCTCAAAGAAACATTTTCTGTCTGCTTTTCTCTTACTTATAATAAAATTCTGTAGAACTTAATAGAAGTTGTACATGCCAAAAGTTTAATCCATCATTTTTCTTTCCTAAATAAAAATGAAGAAATGAAATATTTGTGTAGGAAAGAGCTAAAAAGCAATAAAGTAAACCCCAGGTTGTTGTGTTACAAATGTTACACATTCAACATCTTAGTAAGGACTTGCTAATACACAAAGCTGGCATTTTTTTGCTGCTTTTCCACACTCTATACCTAGCAAGCATGCCTGTATGCAGAACAACTTGTCTTTTTGCACGTAGAGCAGAGGTTTTTCCCAGCACAGCACTGACTGATTCATGATTTCTGTTCTCCTCCCACAGCAACAGTTTGTTCTGTGTGAATTCTGGTAAGAGGCATGGTACAGTGTTAATGCTAACATGTAGGAGTCAGTCATAGGTAAAAACCCCTATCACGATTAGCATTAACAACATACAGCCAACAGAAGAACCCCAGAGGCTGGAGTATGAGACATAAAGAACTGAAAGCACTGGGTTTTCCCCTTGACATACCTAAAGAAAAAGAAGAAGAAAAAAATACATATCAAGAAATTACGGCAGAGGATGGAGAGATGTCAGAGAGGGAATTATTGCAGTTAAATACACAGGAACCATCTGCTGTACATTTCAACCCACTCAAAGTTGCAATTGTTTTAGTTAGAGAGAGAGAACCAGAGTGCATTGAGCAGCAAGTGCATTGTGCTTGCTGTGAGCAGGAAAAATACACTTTGCAGCATGGTCTTGCTTAATTTTGTACCCCTTTAGATATCAGTTGATCTTCTAATATAAGCCTAGCTCCTCAAAACGTTTTAGACTCCCAAAAAAAACAAAACACAAAATGACTTGATTTGTTCTAATTTAACTAAGAAAAAGTGCCTCTCAGGAGAGCTGACTCTTTAGCAGGATATGAGAAACAGAGCTAAAACACAATCATATTTTCATCAGTATGCAAGGTTGATGATCAGGCAATAAATATTCCTTTGGATTCTGGTATAAATGAGCAGAAAGAAAACCTGTTGGACAGATTGAGTTGTTGGTCTAGAATCCATATGCAGGGCTCCTATACCCTCACACCAGTAGGTTCGAATGAGATTAATGAATATAATTGTGTTGAACTGTTTGCTAATTGCTTCATAATATTAACCAGTCCATAACTGGTGCTTTGACCATAAAACTAATGTGCTGAATCTTTCTGACCAAAGTTGAACACTTTCATAATTCTTTCAGCCAATTATCGGTTCTCCTCTGGAAACAAACAAGGAGATACAGTTTTAGAAATCAGCAATTTCAAAAATCTGCAAAGAAATCACATAATGAAATAGAAATACACTCAGTAAAAGCAAGGGTAGAGAATCATCATTATATATTAAACTACTGGATTTATTTTTACAATTTTCAGTTACTTACATCAGTAATAAGGGTTGAATTGTTGAGACAGTCTTTCCAAGCAGTTTTAAAAAGGCCTAAGTAATGCCCATTTAGTTCTCTGCTAGGTATGTCTTGATTGAAATATATTTTTCTTTATCCATCCATCTGAAATAAAGTATCAGCTCCCGTGCAGAGTTCATAAATAGTTGAATCTTGTTTGTTTTCTCTTTGGTCTCCCAGTAACCACTTAAAAAAACAACCACCTTTCTGTTGTTTAATCAAAAAGTAACAAGAAGGCCCGTATAAGAATTGAGACATTTTATATGAGGCAGTCTTGGAGATCTTTTTTTGTATGTAAATTTAAAGAAACTGATGTACTTTTATAACTTCCCTACTGTTACCAACACATGTTTTAAGAGGAAGTTAAAATGTCATAGTAAGAGTGTGATCTAATTTAGAGATTTTAGGGAAATTACCTTTCACTTTGTGCCACTCTAAATGAAACCAGCCTCATACATGGCTGCAATATGTGAGTGGCTAGCAAAAATTCCAAGGTGACTATAAAATTTTGGTAGGCAGAAAAAAAAGCAGTTTAGAAATTTCCAAACCTCAGGTTCAAAGTGATGATTCAGAGCTCTGGTGAGTGTTCAGAGTAAACTCCTACTGAAGCTGGGCAAAGAGAGCTATGGTGTAAGATTTGCATTTGTGGGCAGTGAAGTGAACAGTTTTCAAACCTGTGATAAAATGTTGTGTGTCTGTTCATGGTATGTGTGTGTAGGGTGAGGGACACAGGCCAGGGGAGGAGGATAAAAGATCCAAGTTAAGGTATCAATTTTTGGGTTATTTATTGTTTTAGGAAGAAAGCAAACCAGTAATTCCTGTCAATAAAAGGCTATTGTCTTACCTAAATTCATTCTGCATTGAACCTTCTTTGAGCAGGGCTTTGAGTTTGGTGATCTTTAGAGAATCTTTATAACCTAAATTATTCTTGAATTCAATTATTGTGCTTTTAATGTCTCTAAGTCCCTAAATCCGTATTGACTTGGTGTCACTCAGTGGGCATACATATGTATGAAGGGCTCAATGCAAAACATTAGTTCCTTTTGTGGAAACACTAAATTTGCCTTCATTAAGCTTTGGAAAAGGATCACTTTAGGCAGTAGGACAAGAGCTTTCATACCAAAAGCTTCTGTCACCTCCAAGTCTACTGCCCCTAGAGTATTTGTAGAATATGTTTGTTAATTTGCACTCAAATGTATTCCAGGTTGCTATTCTTTACACCATGCTTCCAAACTCTAATTATTTCATGTCTTAAATGGGTTTTGCTAAAAAGCAGATGTTTTTAATCTGTGGTTTGCAGCAGCCATTTGTGGTTGACAGTACTTCTCAGTCTGCCTGTGTTCAGACTTGGAGAAGGGATTGTTTTGAAACTGATCACTTGAATAATCTAATAATTGTTTCTGTAAAGAAGTTGAATGAGTGCTGTACTTGCCCATGCCAACTTCGAGCAGTATTGTTGAGCAGTGATAGAAGTGAGAGGCTTTGGGCAGCACTTGGTCTCTGCAGCTTTACTCCAGAGCCAGCCCTTCCCAGCAAAAGGACAAAATACGAGAATTTATTTTGGGGCTTTTCTACTGCCATGATCTTGGATTTATGTAATGGAATAGTTTTGCCTAGGCTGCTATACTTGCATTTCAGTTTAGGATTTAAAAATTGCATAGCACTTCCAACACTGCAAACTGTTTGGCTTCTGTGTGCTAAAGGCAGAAATACAAATCATGCTTTATCAGGAAGTGGCGAGAAATGACACGTGTTTCCTCTTGCTGAACCTTTGTAACAGCCTTTTGTACAGCTGTCAGGTTTCCTTTACATGAACAAATACCTGTATTGCTCTTTGCTGTCTTCTCAAAAAGCTCTAAACACGTGGCCTTGACATCAGTGGAAACAGTGACCATCTACTCATGTTTAAATATAATGAAATAAAACCCCCTGTTATTTCCCTTGCACCATTAATAAAGAAAAAGCTTATAAGATCACGTGTGACTTTCCTCTTCCCTTTTCCAGCACTGTCTTTCTTCCCCTATAATCAGAATAAAACATTTATCCTTCCTATTTTATCTGCTGACCTCTGGTCATTAGTTCCCATCCACTCATCTGCTTCTCTGTTCCTTCATCTGTTGCAGTGACCTCAGATAGCAGTGTGCTTTATTTTCATCTGCAGACTTATATCTGCTGTGTGTTTTATCTTCATTTGCTGACTTATATCTGCTTTCACTGCTACTGCCCCTATGAAAGCTGTCCAATTAAAAAGCCTGATTCCCTTCAGAAGTATCATCACAAGTGTAGTTCAAAGTGTTTAGTTAAACTGTGACAAATGCTTCTTTCCCCATCTGTGCATTTGGACATTTTCTATGGTACCTCAAGGTTCTGAGGAGACTTACGGTAGTCCACTGAAGGATTACTAGCCCATTGGTCTGGTTATGTGAATCTTAGCCAGTTTTGCCTCTCCAGTTCTGATGACCAAATTCTGATTTTCTTATTGCCCAACTGGAGGGGTTCCTTTGTCACAAATCTGGGATAAAATTCAACCTTTTGTCCCTGTGTTGATAGGAAGACATGCAAGCTTTGGTAGAACTTCCTAACTTAATTTTTTTTCTTTTAATGAAAAGCATGTGCAGCTTTGGAAAATAATGCCAACTCTGCAAAATTCAGTAGCCAGTTTAGAAAGACAAAAGGTATTCTCCCAACAGCAAAAACAATTTAGAACTTGCCTTTTGGGAAGCTTTATCTGATGGTGCTTAGGGTTGTGCTGTCACCTCTACAAAGTCCTTTTCTGGTGGGAGGAAAGGCAGTTCACCAAGGCCAGAAATCTGCAGTGCTCAAACATGAGTATGTAAACTCACAGTCATGTTGGAGGAATCAGAGTGTGATAGACCCCAAGCCTGATGTTTTGGAAGTGTGTGAGAGTGTCTTTTGAATCTTTATTGTCCTGCAGTCATGGAAAAACCCATTTTTTGTAAAAAATAATGCCAAAATGGAATGTACCAGTTTCAAAGATTTTTTAGCTTTGAACAGCAGAAATCTAATTTTGACTGAAAGAGAATTAGAATTAATACAATTAACAATTCTATGAATGTTTTAATCACCTACAAAAGGCTGTTATATATAAACAATACACAACCATCCGTTTTCAGATAACCTGTTTACATTTTCAGGTTTTTAAGTCTTCTCATCTAATTTCTCAGAAAGTAAAGCTATTCTTCTAAAAATATTTTAAAAATATTGAATTCAGGTTTTTAAGATACTGGGAGAGCGCCAAAGATATGTATGCAGATAGAAAAAGCTTTTCTTTGCTGAAAACTTTCCTGTATAATAAAACATCCCTCCACTTTGTGGCTCAAGTAGCTGGATAATCTATTTTTTTAATACTAACTTTCAGCTACTTTGCTTGCTCCTTTGTAAATTAAAAATTGCCATATTGAAAAGCTAGTAGAATAAATAATTAATCTTAGATATTTGCTGCCAAAATTTGAATCCAGAGTAAATTTTTATCATCAAATAAAATCTTAGAGTTTTTTCCAGACAGGTATTAATGCTGAGCATGGAGCTCCTGTTTTGTTGATACGATTAGGGATTTCAAGGAACCTATGTTGAGTTCTTATATTGGCATTTGAATTATGTTAATTTTAAAAATAATTATAACAAACCATAGCAAATTATGCAAGTCTAATGGGTATATTTTGAATAAAGCATTTTTCTGCTGCTTATTTATGAAACAAGGACCAAAGCTTGACACATTATCCAAAACTACTTCTTTGGTCAAAATTTTAAAAGTCACACTGATTTAGACAGTTACTTTTCCACACCTCAAAATGCCTCTGGCAAGCTGTAGGCAAGACAATAACTGCAGCTGCATCATGAAACACTTCCAAGAAGGCAATGGAACACTGTAGAAATCCTATTCCATGTTGTATGGTCTTCTAAACTGTTGACCTCAGAACAAAGGGAGGAGAGCATGAGCTAACAAGCAGCACACAGGCACCTTTCCTGTGTGTGCTGCCCCACCAGATAAATGGGGTCACCATCAAGGTGAATCCAAAGACAGCAAGGGCACTGCCTGTGCATTCTCTGGAGGAGGTGTGAGTCTGGATGGCTGGAGGCATATTCCATCAGGATGCCTGCTAGAGTATTTCTGCATGTGTGCTAGAGTTTGAAGCTCAGCCTCCCTGGCTCTAGAGTCCTCTAAGCTCTGCCCTGGGGGCCCCTCCCTGGGCCTGGTCCCATCTCCTTTAGCAAACGAGCTTCTCATTTAAAAAAAACTGTGCATGCAAAAATAAACACCAAAGAACCAAGCTGAAAAACCTACCTTCTGTGAGGCAGTGTCTTTACACAGAGATACAAGCAAAACCAATGCAGCAAGAAGGCCACAGACTTCCTTTGTTCCATCTCACAGGTTAACCATGATCACTCAGCTTGGCTTTTTTGTTTTCCTTTTAGAGAGAGAGAGAGCAACAGAGAAAGACAGAGAAAGAAAGTAAATGAAAAATAAGGCAAGAGCAGTTGCCACAGAGATGTGTTGGTCTGGCTGGTCTCCTGATATCCCTTCAGCATGAGTTAGGTGAAGAAAGCCCGCTCCAAACAACTTGAGACCCTTTATAAGTCATGAAGGTGACTCATAACCAACCGACTTGCCTTGCTTTTAGTAAATCCCCCGCTTTCCTTTTCTTAGAACAGAGCTTAAAAAAAAAAAAAAAGAAGAAGAAGAAAAAAAGTAGAGAAACCCCAAGGAAAACAGAAAACTCCAGTCAAATTGAGGATTTTTAAAAAATGCACCATGTACTTTCCTTCCGTCGGACGTCTTGACATCAGCCTCTGAACTGAGTAATAATAATAACAATAAACGCAAATGATTGTTCAGTGGTGCTGGTACACTCAAACAGGTGGTGGGTATGTTGTGGGAGAGGGTTCATGCCAGTATCTTCTGACTGAAGAGGGGGTTCACTGTGGTGAGGTGTTTCTTACTTTTCCCAGTATTACTTTCACATCCATGGCTGTCCTGCATGGATTTTTGTGTTACGATCAACCCTGGAGGATCTAGGCAGGAAAAACATAAACCTCAAGTAATGTTCAGAGACACTGGACAGCTGTAGCTGGAACAGCTGCAAAACCTCTAAAACCAGGGACATACTTTAGTGAAATTAGGGTGTATGAGGACAACTGTAAACCAGTGGGCTGTGGAAGCCTGTTACTAAATTATGTAGTGTTTTTTAACACCATTGAAACACTACTGCAGATGGCTGGAAAGACAGGCTGGTCTAAATGGACAGGAGATACAGTATTATCCAGTCCTTAGGTTCAGAACATATTCCCCGAAAAACCCAGTTTATTTTAATTTCCAGCAGTGAAAATGGTGGCTGCTACTGCCTGATTTTTCTCAGACACTGAGGGTTGTATCTTTTCAAAATTAATATATTTTCGCTGTGAATACAGGATCTTTTTGCCTTGAGCATTGGAAGTTCTAGGATGTCTTAAAAAGTATTTTCATTCAGACCTTACTAAGATGGCTGCAATAAAATAGTTCCGTTTGCCAGCCACTGAAATATAAGGAAAAAATTCTGTCAAATCCCATCTTAAACATACTGTTGTTCTCTTGTTTTCAGGTGTGTAATTACAAATGTCTTAATTTCCCCCAGTAAGCCTACGTAAGTTTCTGGTGTTTGTCCTGAGATCTGCACTTCCATGGTTCCATCAGCCCCTCATTGCTCATTAACAATGGAATAGGGTTTGGCTCCCGTGGCTGTAGAGATGAGTTTGAAGCTGTGGCTGGAGCAGGGATGTTTCCCTGACATATCCCAGGCAAAGCAGCGTTTGGAAACAGAGACAATTTCTTGATTTTTACCTCAAATTCTTTTTTTTTTAACTTGCATATTTGCTTGATTTCAGTATAAATAAAAGCCTATATTCCTAGTGAGATGAGACTTGGGGAATTATTGTGTATGTCTGTGTGCATATCTGTTGGTCTCCTCTCAAATAACTTGAAATCATGGATTAATTTGAACACATTTGATGATGAAGGGGTATCTTGAGGATATGAAGCTCCTATAATTTCTGTGAAAACAAATGTGGAGATTAGAAAAGACCTTATTAAAATGCCCATTTGTGGAAAGGATGCTAATTGGAGTCTAACTCTTATTAAATACCACAATTCTACAAATCAATGAGATTTTGTTCATTTTGCCACTCACACAAAATGACCAGGTTTGTAAGGGTTTATTTTATATGCATGAAAACACCACTTGATACATTGATTGATAGAGAATTTCAGGTTAAACAACATGTAAAATCCTAATTTTCCTAAGAACAATGTACACAGGTAATTTAGCAGGGTAACTGTCAACTAGGCATTGATGCCTAATTAGGGTTAGACTGTTTTGTGTTCTGTGTGTGCATTTGTTTGAAGGCAGGCAGAAAAGCTGCTCCAAATGCCCAGACCACAGATGCTGTGAGGTGGTCTGGTGTCATTCCTGTGCTCTGGGGTGCTGCTGAGGCTGTCCCAAGCTGTCTCCCTGCTCCTCTGGGTTTCACTTCCTAAACTCTATTTTGCACCTTTCAGCAATTATCTACACGGTTCTGCACTTGAGTATGGCACAGCACAATTTCCAGGGAGAGGATAAACACCCTTTGTATTTTCAGGTGTGTTGATGTGATTCCAGTGGCTACTCTGAGGCCCAAAGAATGGGCCTTTCACCTTGCAAGGATGTAAAAAACCCTGGAGTCTTTCTAGTCCAGCTTACATAAAAACATAAATCTCCTGGACCACAAGGCAAAGATGCTTAGGTTCCCTGTCTTCTGTGAGCAGTATATTCATACAAGGAATAGACTCCAGTCCAAAACTTATGGGACTCAAGGTGAGTTTGAGCTGAGCATGACACTGGTCAGACCCATAACACTCAGCACTAACTTCACCTGAGATAGTGGTTAAGGTTCAAAATAACTTAGCAGAGACAGGAGCAAACCACAATTTGGGCTCTAGCAGAAAATAGACAGTGGAGGAGATGGAAATGCTAGGTTTAATTAAAGTTGCTTAATGACAGAAGTACCACTTTCAAATAGAGTTTCTTCATGAGTAACTGCAGAGCTTTAAAATATGGGTCACTGGAAAAGGTAATAAAAATCTAAATGTAGCAAGCTTCTCTTTTAATTAGCTGCAATTTTTTTACAGACTGTCCAGACTCATCTTCTCCCTTTTGAAATAAGTTTTGTTCTTTAACAAGGCTTTTTCCATTGAAAATTCCAAAATTGCTAAAACTTTTCTTTGCAATAAAAGCTGCCTGTAAATTTTTTATTTTCAGTACCCTTTTAATACTTTTATGGAAATTTTGACATTTATTAGAAAAGATATTTTTGAACAAAAGTTCCTTAAAAGTTACCATTTCAGTTAGCCAAAAGTATTCTATATGATTTAATCAGTTTGTCCCACTGTGTAGTCTAAAACACCTTTTGAGATGGATGTTTGGAGCTTTTTAAAATCATCTCTCTGCATTCTCCTCTATTCCTTTGCCACAGTTTCTGGCACTTCAAGATGTGCAATCCTGGGTCTTAAAGAAAACTGAGTTGTTTTTACAGGAAAACACATTTTTCTTGTGGACACCAAAATTCTGCCCAGGTTACTCTTTAAGTGCCTATGACTGTGACAGTGAAATTGCACTGATGAGCCAAAGAGGAGACAGAATGTGATTGGTCAAATCTATCTTCCTTTTCTGGTTCAGCTTTAAAACTGATGAACAGTGCCTTCCCTTTCTTGTCTGTCTTCTTGTCCTTGCAATGGAGATGCTGCTCTCTAAAGCTGCCACAAAAGCAAGATGTTCTGCAAGATGTTCCTACCTGGAACTTGTCTTTTCTCAGGACCTAGAGCTGGAGCCAGTGCCCCAGGAGGTGTGGAGGCTCAGGAAAACCTTGTGGTCCTCCTCCCCTCATGTCAAAATGGACAGTGAGGACTCCAGGAGGACATTCCAGAACAATAAGTAGGTTGTGCAGATGGTGGAGTGCAGCTTGGAGGGTGTTCCAGTGAAAAAAAACGGGACATCAGAATTTGAACATGGACTACAAAGTCCCCATGCTCAAGCCCTGGAACAACATAGCAGTGAAGGAGAAAACTGCTTGAAATGCTGCATCCTAAGGAAAACAGGTTCCTTCTACTTATTTAAAGGAAAGACTCAGTCCCAGAAAGCAATGGAAACTGCAACTAGTAATCAGCTTTTAATATAAGAAGGGAATGGATGTTAATGTGAATTGCCTTTGAGATTAACTTTACATGGCAGAATGGGCTATGCTAACATTTTAATGCAACCTGGATAAGTCTAAATGTGTCTGAATAAAATTCAAGTATAATCAAAAAGATGTTTTTTAATGGCTAAATACTCTATGTAATTTTAAAGTGCTTTGAACTGTATCCAGACATCAAAGAATAATGTTTGCATTTATATCCTAATGTCATTTTTCCTAACAGAGTCTTCAACTAACAGTTGGAGCTTGCATAGTTTCTGGATGTTTTCTTTATTACAGACTTTCATTCTTAAGGGAGAGCCAGGCTTTCAGTAATCTTAATTTCCAGCAGACTGTGATGCAGTCCTTTATTTTTCACTATGTTTATCATCCACACTTTTTCCACTTTGTTTCTAGGAAGAAAGGGACAATATAGGAAGAGAAATCCTGCTGGGCTTGGCAGGAGGAAAAAGGAGTGAGGAGAGGGCAGTGCTGTCTGAATAACGAAAAAGTAAAAGATGCTCTTGTAGCAGAGTTCAGAAAAGTTGAATTTCCATGTGTCTCCTCATTAAGAACTTATTGGGGCTTTCCTGTTCAGCTGTATAACATAGTCTACAATTGCATTAGGCCTTGAAAATATGACTGAGGAAGTGAATCACCCCAAAAGTGTGTTTAGTCCAAGCTGGGACCACAAAAATATGTATGTAACCTTAAGCATGGAGGTTTTATGTTTTTACTGCTTTTTTTACCCTTGGTCTTGGTAGGCATGGGACAACACGACTCCAGCTTGGAGAAATGACCTTCACAAACCCCTTAGGTCCCCTCACTAAGCTAAAACATCCTGTACATGCCTTAGTTGGGATCACAGCTAAGCTTCAACCCAAAACTAAAAGAGAGTTTTTTCTCACATCCCAGCCCAACTGTTGGACTTGTATTTTCACAGAGAAGGAGAAAACAGAAAACTCGGACTGCCTTCACAGTTGTGCAACCTCCTTCTATCTGTATGCCATTTACTCCTGTATGTCTTCCTTGTGTGGCATTTGAGAATAAGTACACTGAGTAGTCAGAACAGTCATTGTTTGATTTTTATACAAGTTACGCAGAAAAATGTGTAGGTCACACGTAAATGCCCCCAAAGGCAGACCAGGTATCAAATCCTTCAGTCCTTACTTCCTTCTGAAAAGTCAGAATTGAATTTTTGGGAATCAGAAGATAATTTCTATAGATTATTGGTCACTGAATAAAACTGCAAGTCTGTGGGATTTATTTTTTCAGAAGTTTTATTGTATTTCTGAGGGTTGTAATTGTGGGTTTTTTTGCATAAGCCAGGTTAGTGCTGTGAAAGAAATGGTGTATTCTATTGTTGCCACCTTTTCCCAAATAAGTAGTTTTAGATGTGAAATTGGACCAAGGGACACCTGGCTTCAAAAATAATCATTAACTGTTTGAACTTACTGAAATATTATTATTATATTCCAAAAGGACATGGTGACATATCCTCAGCAAGAGTGTGGGAAGTAGAAGAGCAGTTCAGAAGTTATGAGAATGTAAGACTGAGTACAAAGCAAGTGATGAGAATGGCAAGCCTCTTGTTTCCTCACAAGAGAAGAGTTGGCAATATTTTAGGGGCCATCTGCAGCTTTTTCTGAGTGCTACTGGAAGGTCAAAAATCCTTTCCCTGAAATATGGCCTATTTTGCCTTTGAAGATGATTGGCATGCTGTTCCTTCCTGAGCTGCATCTGTGCTCTCTTTGGTGGTTGTGTTTACTCACTTTGCCCTATGGTCAGATGCAGCAAGATAAGGTTGGTCTTGTAATTGAAATTCCTTCCAGCCTGGTTTTATTCAGTGGTTCCAACAGCAGAGTTCAGGTAGAATATAGCACAGATAAAGGATTTCTTGGAAAAGAATGCAAAACTCACAGGTAGTAGACAAAACATTCTGATAGATAAAGTTAATGGTACATATTTTGGGTTTTGAATCTGGAGTTTATGATCTCTGCTCACCTCTTATTATCGTGTAAGCTAAAGACCTCTGCCCTGTTTTCTCCCATTTGTACCACAAATTTTATCCATGTGGCATATTAGGATACTTCAAAGTGAGTGTCTATTTTATAAGCCCTTATCTGCAGAGCATTCATAATCATTAAGAATTCCAGAGTGCAAGATGTCCTTACAGCTCCAGAATCTCTCTTTGACTAGATGTCTAGGAAAATTCAGATAAGGATTATGAATTTGCATTGTTTTATTCACAGTTCCTGATCTCTTGCAGTCTGCCCATCTCTAACCATCCAGCAAAAGACTTCAACAAGAACTGAGTCAGAAATATCTACCACGTATTGATAATTTAGAGCTAGATCTGAGCTCATGGCACAACTCTGTTTCAACAACATACTAGGCTGCCAAATCAAGAAGAAAAACAGATGTTAATTTTCTAGGCTGAGAGAGTATGCTAAAGTTTTGTATGAGAAAAATATTTTGTAGCTGTTAGAAAAAACAATGCTGTAAAGAACATGAAAACACCCACAAATATCTTCTGTGGATAAATAAATTACCCAATAGTAGAACAAAAAGTTCATAAAGGAAAAAAACCCTCCCCACAGCCACTGGTGTTTCCCACTGAGATTGTTTTTCTTTGTTTTTCATGCAAGGTTACAAGTGTGTAAATATAACATGTAGTGAAAGGGTTAATGGAGTTTATCTGCTTCTTTTATACTCACAGGAAAATGACTTAGGTCAATTTCCTGTATGATAGAGAGCTTTATCACACCATGAAACACTCAGCTGACAGTATTTTGGCAAGAAATGGAAGGAGCAGCTCTATGAGATCTTCAAAGAGAATAATGTGGGTGGGGAATTTTTACAAGCTACACATAAGTTCAAAAATTTCTGAAGAAGTCAGTCTTCAATCAATGATCTTTCTTTCTGTAAAGTACCTGGGATTTTGTGCTTTTTTTCTCAGTGATGAATATTTTCTTCCCAGCATACCCTTAATGACAACATTGGTTGGTACTACAGAGACATGAGATTTTAATGAAAGAAAAAAGATTGCCTGGTAATATGATAGTAAGTATTTTTGTGTCAGAGGGAGAGAGGGATGTTGAATTAGATGAATTACATTTAGATGTATTCTATGCTCTTCTGTGTTCCTAGGTAAAATGAATAACTTTATAAATTGTTCCACAATTGCATTTTCTCTTTAAATGTTAGTAAGGTGTATTAATAAACATCAATAAGGTTTATTATTTAATAAAGTAGCAGTAGCAATAGTAAGAACAGCAACAAATAATTTGAAAACTCATTTGCTGAATCACAGTCATTAAAAATTTTCATTGGATACAAGCACTCTGCACTCAAGAAATGGGTGAGTAGGTAAGTAAAACAAAAGCAACACATAAACAAGTGGGGAGTGCTGGTTTCAGGGAGGTAACACATCTCTGAGAAAGATTTTTAGGCAGGAGAGTGTCACGCTTAAAAGTCGTAGCTGGGAGTAGAAACTTGTTGGGTAGGGAAGATGTTGCTGTAACTAATATAACTATGACTACACTTCTATTCAGCTTTTTAAAATAAAGGAAAAATGGGGTTTACCTTTTCTGGGCTGGCACCCTAGAAGCTCCTGGCTGCAGGGAGGACAGGGTGTTTCAGTGCCATGAGGAGCTCTAGGGCTCCTAATCACAGCTTTCTCTAAGTGGCAGTGGCAGACCCAGAATAATCGAGCCTTGAGGGTATAACAGCATGTGGTGCCAGCATCAGGTTGTCTTGGGAAACCAGCTAGCAATTATGTACCTAAAAATCATGTTATTGCATCATATCTAACATGGCCTTCAAAGGAGAGGCAGTAGTCTTCAGTGGGGCCATCACTTCTATTTTGAGTCATAGCCTCAACAAATTTCTTCTGTGTTGGAGGGAGGGATGAAGGAATATATCTGTCTGGTTTGAAACAGAACAACAAATCTCTGCACTGAGAAAAGGTACAGAAAAGGAGACAGCATGGTCTCTTTAAAAAAGAACATGGTAGCACAGAGGGCTGTGAGATGGGAGCCCTTCCTCACACTGTGTTGGGTTAAACACCCATGTCTGCTAATGGTAGGATCTGGATCATCTACATTTCCGGAACGAGAGAAAAACAAATCAAAATACCCCAGACCAGAGCTTGCCTCAACACATATGAGCAGGGAAGCAGCATTATACCTAATAAACTGGCTGGCAGTGTGACAGTGTAGCAGAGTATCTATCTATCTATCTATCTATCTATCTATCTATCTATCTATCTATCTATCTATCTATCTAATCTATCCTATCTCCATTTAGGTTGTGGTTCTGAGAATATTCCAGTATTTCAAGCTACCTCAGCCTAAGAATGCTAACCTGGACACACAGGGTTCTTAGCAGCGGAGTGAAGTGAGATTCCTCAAATGTGATGCAGCTGGAGGTCTGGGCTGCTTCTAGCAGCCATCAGATTGTGGGTATGTATTTCAAGCCAGGGAATCTCTGGCACACAGGAGTGCTTGATCCCTGTGATGAAGTGCAAAGCCCAGGAGAATGTCTGGCTTCAGCAGAGACTCCATAAAATTCTGCATAGTGGGGCACAGCAGGGACCGAGGTTCCAGCTCCTCCAGAACTGCTGGAATTTTTGCTAAGGCATCTTAAAAGCCCTACTTTAATTCAGAGCAGTTGGGTCCTGAGGCTCTAATTTAGGGATTTTTGGTCCTGGGGCAGTGCTAGTGGAAGGGAAATGCTAGTCTGAGGCCAGAAGCCTGAGAGAGCAGAGCTCAGAGGGAGAGATGAGGTGGCAGGAAACCAGGGGAAGTACTGCTCCCTGCTTAGTGAAAGTCCTTTGAAACAGAAGTGTTTCCTTGAGGCCTGTGGTCATCATAACATTGCACTGTGTTGCTGAATTCTTGACCAACTGTGATGTCTCCAAGTGTAAAAGCTCTGGTCAGAAGCAAAATGCCAGCATATTGACTTAAAAGTGGTAAAACAATTTTTTTCCTTTTCCTTCATGTATTCTGCATTTTAGGATAATTTTTTCACTTTCTTTGTGTGCAGCTGTGAGGGCTTGCAAGCTTCCCTGAGTGAAAACTGGAACTATGATGTTACTGCAGAATTCTCAAGTCTGAGTTTGCTAAGGAAAACACCCAGGAACCCAACACTTCACTGCTGTGCTCTGCCCAGCAAAATGCAGCCAAGTAATAAATTGCTATGAATTTCCAGTTTTCAGCATGCAAAAGAGCACTCATTTTGCCAGGAAGTTTGCTGCTAAAGCAGAGCTGGTGAGATAGAAAGGGATGATCTAGTTGAGAGAGATGAGACAGATCAGTAGCTGTAAAACCCCTCGACCCAAAGGAAGATAGCTTGAGATGAGGGAGCTGGTTGCAAACAAGAGTCCATTCCTCCTAGGACATATAAAGACCTTGCTCAGTCTGCCCTTGGAGGTTGAATGTAATCGTTGTAAGTGATCCATTGAACATGATCCATTGCACATTGTAAGTGATCCACTGCACATGGATTCATCTCTTCAGTCTCCATCCCAGCCAATGGTGGTCTTTGCTGTAGGTGACTTTGCTCAGATGACTGTGGGAACTTCTCAAATTGCTAAATGTGTCAATGAATGATTTTCAGAAAAAAATAAGACAACATCAGATGGAGGATCAGTAGATTCGTAAATTAATTTATGACTCCATAAAATATACAAGGTGACAACTCACCGACACACATGCACACACACTTCTTGCCCAAGACCCTAAAACCCCTTCCTATAGAGTGAATCTACATTCTAGCATAAAAAGAAAACCTTCAGATATTAAATGTTACATATTTCTCTGAAATTTCAGCCTTTGAAAGATGAATATTTATAAAGCACAGCCCAAAACTAATAACAAGAAGTGTGTCTAAGTATTTTCTTACCCTCCACATCATACCCTCTTTTCCAAGTGATATAGCTTCATGCACAAAATTTTAATTCCTGAAGTGACTCATGAAATGCATGCAGGCTCTGTTTATGACTTCTTCACCTTCTTAAACCAAGAATGCCAAACCACTGAACGTTAGGAAGCATTCCTACTTCATTTCTTAGAAGTTTTTGCTGTTCCCCTTTCTAACGAAGGCTGCCGTTACAGTCATATGTCAAGAATGATTCATATAACACAAAATAAGTTTACATATGCCTAGCTTTGTGTACTTTCTCTTATTCATAAACTTACACACTCATTCATTTACTTACAGACACACCACTTATCATATTACATAGACTTTTGTGCATAATTGATGTTGCCTGGGCACTTGGATGCTTTATTTTTGAAAAAAACAGACATTTGAAAAAGAATTCTAAAATCTAGCTTGTCCAGATACATGTATTTTTGTCTTCTATATGTCATCTTACAGGTAGATGGCTTTATTTAACATTTACTGCTGTCCTAATTTTACTGGTTTAAGCAATTGATAGTCATTAGTAAAGTAATTTGTTTGCCCTGTTGCAGCAGATGGTGACCTCATAGATTCCCAGATGTTTGCCAACACAGGCTACTGGATATTTAAAAATCTCAATAAGAGATGCCTAGGGCAGAGTTCAACTATTTAATATAAAAACTAGAACTAAGGAGGTCTGGATGCAAGGAAAAGGTCAGTTCTTGCTCAAGATTTACTGCACATATATAATGTACATAAACCTACATATTTACCTCAGATGCTCAGGTCTATTTATGCTAGACACTACATCTTTTCAGATGAATCCTATTCCTGGAGCCCAGGCCAAGCCATAGGTTAACCAGAAAAGCCCAAGGAAGTGCACTAATCTCAGCATCCTCCTGGAGCAGGGGGTTATGTAGGTATAGTAATTGGGATCCAGTGTTGATTACCAACTTTAGCAACATGAACACAATTCCAAAGGTTTTGTAGAGTTATTCTAAAGGATTTCAGGTGTGTATTTACCAAATTGATTTATTTTAAACATGTGATGTTGCAGATGAATACATGAATTTACTTGACACGATCCAAGTAAGTCTCTAAGATTCCACGGTTAAAAAGTAAAGAAAGCATCTGAAATCCATTTATGAAAGCTACTACATGGACTTTATCAATTTGGAGCTTTCTCTACAGCTGGCTCAAATAAATCATCTGAGTAAATGTACCTGTAATGACCTCTGTTTGCCACCGGCTGTAAATAAGGAGAGAGGCTGGACATCTTTTGGGATGGTGAGGGCTTTCTTGGCAGGCAGTGATTCCAGTTAACTGATTAATTTCTTTTTTACAGAGCACAATGCAAGAACATTTATCTTGATCTAAACATCAAAACTTTCTGTGGATATTTATATGCAGAAATCCAAATTATGATAACCATATTTGAGCCCTTAAAGGCTTGTCATATTCAGATTATCAGCTTTGTTTGGAGTTAGTAGATTGGATTTACTGTCCACTTGTCTGCTGCCATAATCTAGAAATGCCACAGGCATAAAAGTGTGGATAGGGAAGGAATTTCCTCACAGTTTTCCAGAAGTACACATTACACCTTTATTTAGATGTGCCACTAAGGACTTTGATGTTGCTTTCCTACTGGCTGGTAAAATAGGTAAGACAACACACATGGGTATTGAGTGCAGTGAATGCTTTTTCTTACATTCTGAGCTGTAAACAAAGGTTACCCCATAGCCCGCAGCCCAGAGCACTGAGCTGTGAGAGCAGTTGCACCACTTGGGTGTTTCTGGCATTGCATGCTCATGAAAGGTTCTGTTGCTCCCCTCTTTCAAACAGGAAATGCCACTCAATTTTATCAGATTTTTAAAAACAGGACTGTGTTTTAGCCACAACATTTGTTCTATGAAACAAAATTACTATATGCTGGCTTACTTCTCAGACATGCATACGCACAGGGAAAAAAATAGTAACTATTTTCTAAAGAGAAGTCTAACTTGGATTTCAGCAAAAGTTAGAGTCAAAGAATCATAGAATATTCAGAGTTAGAAGGGACCCATCAGGATCATCGAGTCCAGCTCCTGGCTCTGCAGAGGTTACCCCAAGAATCCCACCATGTGTCCAACAGCACTGTCCAAATGCTTCTGGAACTTTGTCAGGTTTGGTGCTGTGGCCACTGCCCTGAGGAGTGACTTCCAGTGCCCAACCATCCTCTGGGTGAAGAACCTTTTCCTCATATCCAACCTAAACCTCCCCTAACTCAGCTGCAGCCATTTCTTTGAGTCCTACTACTGATCATGAGAGTGAAGAGATTAGCTTGTGGAGTAGGGTGACGTAGAAGGACTTGGAAAAGGAAAGATGCTTCATTCCAATCAATTACATCAATAGAAATCTGGGATGCTCAGCTCCTTCTGGGGGGGTAGGCTACTAAGTAAGGTAATTTGTCCATTAAATACCAAACATATGTGTGATATTTAATTTAAAACCACAACAGTAAAACTTTTGGGTTGGCATACATGTTCCCAGTTATATTTTAAAAGCAGTATGAATTTCCCAGACTTTTCCTTTGGAACAGATTTGCTAAGAAACTATAGAAAATAAAGCTAAATAGAAAGAAATGTATTATCATCTGGAATATATATATAATAATTTTAACACTGATGGAGTAGGAAGCCAATTTTCTTGCAGGGTATAATGTGGCATTAACAACAAACAGTGGTTACTCATCAGTTGAGTGGATTCCTAAAAAGAGTTGGTTATTCAAACCCATATTAACTAATGTCCTGTGATCTTAATACTGAAGCCCATGGGACACGTACCATAAGGATAGCAGGTTTTATTTTATCTAAATATTATGTAAAATTAATAAAGATTGACTGGAGAGAATGAATTGATTTATTCATGCTGTTCCTACATATATATCATAATATTGTATCTATTGAAGACTCTCACTTGGTTCATTATGACTTTGGAAAAGGTGGATCCAAATATATGAAGACAGAAAACATGAACTATTTCTAAGAGCAAAGAGTTCATATATATATCAACACACATACATATGACATATATACACCTTGGTATGATACATACACTTACTCAGAGACACTGTGAAAACATACTGTTAAATTCAGTAGAAAATCTTGTATGATCTTATTTTGTGTCACATGCAACTGTTATTTATTTTTGGTTTTCCAGTGTCTCAACAGCTAGGGAACTGATATGGAGACGGATTTCTCTGTTTGAAGTATGATATTTTTTAATTTTTTAAAAAATTTTAACTACATTTGGAACTCAAGTAATATCTTTTATTCAAAATTAAAAATCAGGTCCCAGAATGACAAACTAGTCTAAACTGAAAGAATATGGAGTCTTACATGAGACGAGTCACTTCTTCATGTTTCTGTTCAAGAATTGAATCAGAGTTTTGTAGTGGCCTGCAGTCATTTTAAGCTGAGAATCTCACTGGTGTGGGGATAGTTTGATAATTCTTTTGGGAATGTTTTCTTTTGGGAAAATCTAAAACCTCTTGCTTTTACACCTTTCATGCTGAAACTTTGTGTGTGAATATGAAATTACTCAGGGTTCTTACCAGTCACAGGCGAAGGGTGTGCTCCCAAACTTGTCTCCTGCTCTCAGAGAGGACAAAGTGATGCCTTCCCTTCATCTCTCCTGGTCTACAGCCCCGCTATAGTGGTTGTGCACACAGAAGTGAGAACTGCTCTGTTCAACATGTCAGAACACAGTGCATCTATTATCTTTTTATGAAGCATTAAGTATAGTAAAAGAAATTATACTTGTTCTCACTACTTTTTTTAATTAGTTCACTATTAATTTCTTGAATACACTTCAAATTATTTTATTCCAGGAGCATGTCCAGATAAAATATGAGGTATTTCAACAATATTGACTCTATGTGTAGCTCTTCTCAACATGACATGAAGTGTCCTACATTTCACTTTCATTCCTAGTGCCCTACTCAGCAACCTGCTTTTAAAAAAAATATTTTAATGAAATCTGGAAACATTCCTGTAGTCACAGAAATCCTGATAACAGTGCTTGGCTTCATGTGAAAGAGGAATTTCAGCAAACCTAATGGGACTATTCAAAAATTTAAGGTAGAGTAAATCTGTTTGTAGGATCAGAACCTGATTTTCTGCAGGATCCATGGGGATCACTGTGATGCACAAGAGAAGACAGTGAAATGATTTTTTAGATGCCCTGTAACAAACTCTTGAGAAAGGCTATTACCTAAAGAACATTTGCATCTCATTTTTGGCTGGTAATTTGTTTCCTTCTTGGGACCTAAACCTGTAATGAGTAATTTTTTTTTGTATTTTAAGGCCACTAAATCACAGATGGAGAGAGAAGTCAGCAAGAGGACTTTTATTTCCTTTGGATAACTACATGCCATTAAGTTGCCTTACAACTCCAGCTGTTTCTTGCATCCCAGGGTGGAGTTGTTTTACTGCGTGATATATATGAATACTGTTCAATGATCATTCTGACTCATTATATGTTTTCACATCTTGAAATCTGCTTATGTTAATTTTTGAAGATCTTCATGCTTTTGTCTCCAAGAGAAAAAAAATCAAAATCAAGTTTGGCACCAGACTACAGGCAACAATTTCAAAAGAATTATCAATTTCATATATATTTATGAATAAATGTATCGCTTTGCTATTACTGCAGTCTTAGAGCTATGATGAAGCAACATGGCTTACACAGAGCAGACTTAAAATACATACAGAAATAATGGCAAATGAAAGCTTTGACTTAAAAAGCAACATATTTTTTAGTGATTTTAAGCCCAAGGTGTCTGGAACAACATCTCTGGTTTTGGCTAGAGCAGGTTGAACCACTGCTATGATTCATCCTGGCAATTCTCAGTTGATTCTATACATTGAATGGGGATTCCCACCGAACAAGGGTAATTCTGAAAGAGTGCTTGAAAGTGAATTTCTGCATCTCAGCAGATTTCTGATCTCAGCCCTGTTGTGAAGACCAGGACTTTATCATCCTACATGTGCATCTGCTGATGTGCTCACTCTGACACTCACTCACGTTCCCTCTACCTAAACCTGGGGGGCCACTGAACTCTGCAGTGGGGGGGAAATGGGGGAATGGCACCATTTCCATGTAAGAGTTGACTTCTTGTTTTCCAACTGTTTTCCTCATTGTCCGTACCTTCTTTTCCTTTTCCAAAAATCCTCATCAGAAACAATAAAGAAAAACTCTTTTCAGTCTCACTCACTCTTCTTTGCTTCCTGAGTTCTTTATCCAAGACACTTTCAGTCATTTACCAGCAGCCCTGGTTAACCCAGAAAGGTCTCAGTTGTCTGGAAATCAGCAGATATGTCATTTACCTACGAGAAGGGCTGGAAGGAGTATAGGGGCAGCTACAGGGCTGTCAGCCTGACCTCAGTGCTGGGGAAGGTCATGGAGCAGATCATCTTGAGTGCAATCACAGCGTGTGCAGGACAACCAGCAGATCAGACCCAGCCAGCACTGTTTGTGAAAGGCAGGTCCTGCCTGACCAACCCAATGTCTTTCTACGAGAAGGTGACCTGCTCAGTAAATGAAGGAAAGGATGAGGATGTTGTCTTACCTGCAATAAAGCCTTTGACACCATTTTCCACATTCTCCTGGAGAAACTGGCTGCTCATGGCTTGGACAGGTGTATTCTTCACTGAGTTAACAACTGTCTGGATGGCCAGGCCCAGAGAGTGGTGGTGAAGGGAGATAAATCCAGCTGGCTGCTTGTCACAAGTGGTGCCCCCAAGGCCCAGTATTGGGGAAAACCCTGTTTCATATCTTTATCAGTGATTTGGATGAGGGAATTGAGTGCACTCTCAGTCAGTTTGCAGATGATACTTAGCTGGGCAGGAGTGTTGATCTGCTGGAGGGCAGGAAGGGTCTGCAGAGGGATCAGACTGGATAAATAGGCTGAGGCCACTGGTCTGAGGCCAGTTACCAGGTCCTGCCCTTAGGTCACAACAACCCCAGGCAGTGCCACAGGCTAGGGCAGAGTGGCTGGAAAGCAGGAAAAGGACCTGGGGGTTCTGGTTACAGCAGGTGAACATGAGCCCAAGTGTGCTTAGGTGGCCAAGATACCCTTTGTCATCCTGGTCTGTATCAGTGATAGTGTGGCAGCAGGACCAGAGCAGTGACTGTCCCCCTGTGCTGGGCACTGGTGAGGCCACACCTCAAATCCTGTGTTCAGTTTTGGGCCCCTTGCTGCAAGAAAGACATTGAGGGGCTGGAGTGGGTCCAGAGCTGGGGAAAGGTCTGGAGCACAATTCTGATGAGGAGCAGCTGAGGGAGCTAAGGGCTCTCATTCTGGAGAAAAAGAGAGTTGGGGGAAACCTTCTCACCCCCTACAACCCCCTGACAGGAGGGTATAGTCATGAGAGGATTGGGCTCTTTTCCCAGGTAACAAGTGAGAGGACAAGAGTTGCACCAGCAGAGATTTAGGTTGGATTCCAGGAAAAAGTTCTTCGCTGAAAGAAGAAATCAAGCACTAGAAGAAGTGTTGAAGTCACCATCCCCTGAGGTATTTGAAAGACACATAAATGTGGAACTCCAGGACACAGCTTAGCAGTGAACGTGGTAATGCTGGGTTTACTCAATGATCTTGGAGGTCTTTTCCAACCTAAAGGATTTTATGACTCTATCTAATTCCTTCTGCTGTCAGCATTTCAGTGACTGTGAAGACTGTCAAAACTGTCTCTGGAAATTTGGCTTCTGAAGAATCTCCAGAATTCAACAAACATGTGACTACTAGAGGAGACACATTGGGAGGAGTAGTAGGAAGCAATCCAAATAGTGCTGTTTAAAGCAGCATTTGGGACTGACATTGTAGAACTTTTAATATGGAGCTGTTTTTTTGGTTCCAATAAGTAAATTAGGATATTACCCCTAAAAGCTAAAAGCAGATAAAGAAAATGTGTCTCTTAAATGCAGAACAGATGACATTTCATTGAAAAGCTGAATCTGAGCAGATGAATTTATGTGTGCTGTAATCTTAATCTATTGATAAACCAAACTGCAAATCTCGATGGTCATGAGTGAACTGAAGCATGTTAGAGCACATTTGCTTCCTGGTTTTTCTCTATATCTACTTTTCCTCAAAATCCTCTCCAAATACTGGGTCTCATCCTGAAGTGCAGCTGAAACACCTCTAGAGTGACTCTTTGCATGTGGAAGCTCTTAGTGTAGACAGAGCTGATAAACTGGTGAAGAGAATGTTTGTCCTGGGAAAGTATTCCAGGCACATTTCAACTCAACCTTTGCTTCAAGGCGACTGTTTAGACCTGGAGATGGAAAATTGTTGATGGTATTCCAGGTTATAGCAGAAAGATTAGCATCATGTTTCTCAGTTTGTCTTGAGAGGCTTTTTTACCTTCTTCCCTCTAGAGCATGGGTAGGCATGTTAGCCTCTCTGCTGGGAATGGAGAAACAATGAAAATAATTGTGTGTCCTTGGCTTTCAAAGGACTTTTATATAGCTAATAACTTGGTTTAGATTATTGTTGCTAAAGATGTATTTGCTTTATTTTGCTCCTACAAAAAAAAAAAGGGTTAGAAAATGGATGTCTAAAAGTATGGCATATGGGTTTAACCTGTGCTACCTCATATTTTAATTCCCTGCAGAGACTGCCTTTCATTCAGGAAGGAAAGTATTTCAGTGATCTCAACGAATACAATAAGGAAGATGACAGACTTCCTTTAATTTTTTTCTTGAAGACAGTGGGTGAGATACTTCTGACAGCAGCTGCTAGATCTGCCATACCCAACTGTGTTGGAAAAGAGTCAAACAGGAATGAGATAATAATACACAAAATACTTAGTGTACAGCTTCTGTAGGAACAAGCATAACTCCTTGTACTGCTTTAGGGGCCCTGCTCTTTAGGAAGTGTTGCCTTTGTCTTCTTTCAGCTATCCATGGGATTTAGTATCTGGGAAATGTCACCACATGTCTACAGGATAGTCGTGCAGGGGATCACCTCTTACTCCACACCTCTGAAAGTGCAAATGGTGGCAAAAGGCAGTGATGGGGTCTGTAGGTTTTGTAGGAGCTGCTTTGTGCCTGGGGCAGCCATTTGAAACGAGACAGCAAGCTTGACATGGCCTTAAAGTCATTCACAGTTCTCTCTGTAAACCTTCAGGAAACAGGTAATACTAAAAAAGTCTGCAGGAGTGTAGGCACATCACAAAGGCAATCCAGTTATAGACTCTTACCTTTTATTACCAAAAAGCATTGAAACAAATAATGAAACAAGGAATTTACAACCCCCTACAAGTATAGATTCATAAAGGACAAATTGCATCAAGCAGTTTCATTCACCGAGGTGAACCTGGTTTTGGACTAGGAAAGATGCTTAATTTTACATCTTTTGACAATTTCTTACATTATATTGTCATAAGTAAACTGTAGAAAAATTATCTAGATGAAACTGCTGTAGAGTGCAAAACTGGTTGGAAAATTGTTCTTACAGAGTATCAATTAGTGATCCTTCACCAGAAGAGGAGAATAAATTTTCATTAGTGTCCATGATGAAGAAATAGGGAGTATGACTTAAATTTATAGATGACACGAACATTAAAATTCAAAGTGTTGCTGGCAAACTTGAGAAAAAAATCTGGAAAATGGTGCTATACAAGAAAGACAAATGCCAGGTTGTGCCTTGAAGGTCAACTTTCTGGTGTATTAACCCTATGTTCATCAACCAGAGTGTTTCTCTCAATCTTCATGCTACACAAACAATTGGAGAAAATTTAGAAATGAACAGCAAGAATAGTTCACGTCCTAAAATATGTGACCTATAAGGAAATTGTGAAGGATCAGGAGCTGTTTAGTCAGGAAGGAAATGAGAGAGGTAGCAGTTCATCAGTTGTGAAAAGCAGAAGAAAGAGGAAAAACATAATCTGTTCTCTTTCTTCTTGATTGTTAGGATAAGAAATAATAGACTCTGATGTAAACTCTTTGAGTGAGGAAGCCTACACAAAACTCTAAATAATTTCCAACAGGGAAATTGAGATTTTTCAGATCAGGTGTTAGGAATAATATAGCAGCAGTTCTACAGCATTTGGGGCAGGTGAATAGACTAGATGGTGTCTTTAAACCTATTCCTCTCCTGGTTCCTGTGATACAGCTTTTGATAGACAAATCAGAAGTTGCTGCTTATAGAAGTATTAGTCTTGAATTCAAGAACTGTCTTTTGTGCTTCCTTTGTCTCTTTGGTTAGAAATGACTGTTTCTGTCTTGCTCCTGTTGGGGACAATCATGCCAATGTTTAGCTTATATTGATGTAGTGGTAAAACCAAGCCTGGCATGGCTGTGTTCCTTTTGACTCACCATTATCAGGGTGATAATGTGCACTAATAAACCATAAATCCCTGCCCAGCCTCACCTGGGGCTTCCACCCACACCTGGGGCTCCAGGAGCTCTTTTGAAGCTCAGCCCAAGCCTCCTCTCCCTGGTTGAGCTGGGATCTTTGGCTCTGGCACAGCCTTGCCCTGGCCTCTCTACAGAGCGCTCTGAGCTGGAGAACCACACGCTGTGGAAGGCAAATTTTTCATAGCACAAATAAAGTACTGTGAATGAATATCAGGACAGCAGTAATTTCTGTTTAGGCAGGCAATACACATATGTGGTTTTGATTCACCTCTTCTAAGTGTAAACCTCTGAAGTAGTCATTTTTATATGACAATTTTAACCTTTTGCTTATGCCGTGCCTATCGTCAGGGTCCTGAGGTATTTCATAAAATGAAGGAGGCAAAAAGCGACACATAGAATAAAAATCTTAACATGGAGGATGTATTTTAGATTATAAATTTCCCAATCATGTCAGGACTTCAAAAATGCTTTTTTTTCTACAAATGACATCAGCTTGGAAATAACCTGTGACTTCTCTGGATAGAAGATATTAGTACAGACTCCTGATAGTAGTATTAATCATATTTTTCACTTCTGTTATGCATAACCTTGGTAGTACAGACAAAGTGAAAAACTTTGAACTACAAGATTAAATAACAGGTTACATATATAAGGGAGAGACCTAAATTCACATTTAAAAGCATAAGCATTAAATTACTGAGGGAAAACAGAAAAACTGCAAACAACAAATGAAGCAATGTAGTTGTATTGTGAATTTTAGCGTAGTACTTTTCAGGGTCCTTATTTAACTTGGATGTATATTCTTACTACTTTTTCACTCCTTAAATCTTGTTTGTACTGAAACTACATCTAGTAGACGTGTAATGTTTATATACTTATTTTTCAAAGAAGGCTCGAAAAAATTAAGAACAGAAAGTATGAAAAATCCCTGACCCTTTCTGTACCTAAATGTTCCCTTTCCCCATCAGTCTTGGAAAATATTACTTGAGTTGTTTTCTTCCTCTTTATAAGTTTTGTTTTTTTTTCACTTATAACCTCCTGACTGTAAAAGAAAGCAAATACTCACAGGAATTGAAAAAAAAACCTAAAAACAAAACCTTTGAGATTTACCAACTCTACTTCAAAGAATGAGGGAACATTTGAGAAGCTAGGAAAAAGCTGTCTTTAAGGGTTTTCCAAGGAAAGTAATATCAATCTTTATCAAGACAGAAAGTGGCAATATTTGGATTTTCAGGTACATTTTAGTGCTGAACTACTTATTAGTGTTTGTTGAATTTTTGATCATCTTGGAATAACTAAAAATGCAGAATTAAGAAGCATCTGGCACATGTCAGAGCTCTGCCTCTCATATCAAACTGTTCATTTAAAATCCATTTATAGTAAGAGGCTGGAGATATTTTTTGATATTGAAGAAAGAATAAAATTGTAAAATGTCCTTTAAAATTTCAATAGAGCAGTAGAAATTATGTTCAAGAAGAAGACACTGATCACTGCACAACAGTAACAAACAAATGGGAATGTTCTGATCAGTGAAGAAATATCTTAGGTTTCATCAAGTGTGGCTGTCTAACAGATACCTGGTTGCAATGAGTAAGACTTGTTTTACCTAATTTATTGATGTGGTGTTTTTTTCTAAAAATAATAGGTAACGATAGTCCCTACCGGTTGTTGTTTCAGCCTTACTTTCTTAGAGACCTATATTAAGATGCAATTAATTACCCTGTGGGTGTGACACAAATTTTCTATCAATAAATGGCTCTTAGACAACTATTACTGCATAACTTTTAATTTGCATTTCTTCCTGTCTCTTTCAAGAGAATAAAAAAGAAACTTGGTCCTACTATGCATTTCCATTATGAAATTCCAGGCCCTGCTGAGTGCCTGGGGATGTCACACATACGATGTCCACATTTCTGCAGTAATAACTCTTGGCTGAAGGAGGCACAGGAAGGTCTCTTGAATCTGAAAAACGAAATATCAATACTTCTACTGGGGATTTCCAAGCACCTTGCATCTCATACGACAAGGTGTGAGCAATGCATCCAGATCTTGTAACCACAGTGAATCTATTTCCTGCACAGTCTAATCAGCAATGCTGTAGCCTGCATCCCTAATATTCAGTATTCCTATATTCTCTAAACCCAAAGGATTTGTTTTTCTTCCTATACTGATACTACCAGTGCTTTTCAACTGTATATACTACTGATAATTTTTCAAGTTCCATTAGCTAAATTGCTTTAAAACATTTTTGAGTATAAAAGCCCCTGCAGAACTACACTGTGCTCATAGCTTTGCTCCATACACTAAAGAAAAGCAATCTGGGGGCAGCTCTGATTAAATATTTTGGGGAGAAAAGCCCTGTAACAAAATGTCAGAAGGATTGCTCATGGAGTATAGTTTTTAAAAAGCAGAAGCTGCTGCTTCTTGCCTGTGAAGGGTCACTTTCCAGCCCCTCTTAGGATCATCCTTTCCACATACTGAGATTTATTGTCTTCCTCATCTTTGATAACTCAACAGTACCTTTTCTTCCCAAGCTTAGTATTCCCTTTTAGTGGCTGGCTATTAAAACAGAATTCTCTTGCTCAGGTGATTCTCTGTTGAAAGGCACGGTATATTCTCTCCCCAGAATTTTTAAATAGATTGAGTTTTGATGATTTTTCATGCTGAGAAAACCCTCAAGTAGAAAAATACTGCTTTTCCACAATTTAAAAATGAGACCTCCCTTTCAGCAAAAACTTCTCATGTTGGCAGTTTTGTTCCATATAGTAAGTCATCACCTATTTTAAAAAAAATCCTCACAATTTTGGTCATAAAACCTCAGTTTACTTTCTCACCATTTTGTCAGCCTACGATCAGTAAAACCAAAATTTTGCAAGCTGGTCGTCTTCTATCCAAAAGTTTTGCTTTAGTTAATTATGGTAATAAGTGGCCATGAAGATGCATCAGGTTTATTTCAGGACAGCTTTAAGAGCTGAACCTGTCATAGCTGGTCTGAAAGTTTACATTTGGATCACAGGGCTAGATTAACTTTGGAATGAGATGGATATTTCTGGTTAGTCCTCCACTGTTCTTTTGAATGTTCAGTAATCAGTGTAGGAAGGATTTCCCCTATAGTAATTAGTAATTTGAAAAAAGAAAAAAGTGTCTGAACCACAGGAGCAGCCTTTTCAATAAAATTTCCCTTTAAATGCTAAACAGTCTGTACAACAAGTGAGTAAAGACTTAATCATAAGTAAAGTATCACTAAAAGGCAGTTTGGGGAGCTGGATTGAAGCCAATCTATCACAGAAAAGCACATCACATATAGTTCTGGTATAAGAAAGATTATTTTTGAACCTGAAAGTCTTTTGCCTTTTTCATAAGCTGATGAAAATTCAGTCTCAAAAAATCAGCTTCTAGCGTTATTAGTACACAACAGTTCCCTTTACTACAAAGCTACAGTCTTTCTTGGTGCTCAACATAGACACGTAAATACAAATTTCTACCTTTGGTTTACCTACTGCAATTATCTTTGTATCTGAGTGACTACTTTTGTCTGCTTAAATACACACTAGCAACAGCCAAGCTGCCATGAAAATAAACCCATACACCTCATTTTTTTGCTGATTGATGTCTGTAGTCTATCCCAGTGACAGGAGCTTTAGAATGTAACAATCTTCTGAGACAAAAAAATGCTAAACCAAATGGAGTGATTTATTTGGAACTCTTATAGTTACGAGGTGTTACTGATAAGCTGCAATTGTGAGTTTGCTCTGTTCTAGAGCTGAAGAAAAAAAGTTTCGAATTCGATGGCAATATCATCTTATAAATATGCTGATTATTGCAAAGCTGTCAAAATTATCCTGTATGTGTAAGTCAATCAGTGACTAGATTGAAGGGGATTACCTAAAATTTAAATACTAAAAATCTAATCTCTCTTATGTAAAAAGGTACCTACTGCAAGATCAAGTATCTTGAGCATAAAATAAGCAAAAATCAAGGTTTTCTCTGCGTGTGAAACCTTACTGCTGAGCAAGAAACTTATGCATGTATTCTTTGAGGTATTCTGTTTATTTTTTATTGTTTCAAATTTATGCCTACTTAGTGAGAAGCTATTTAATGTTTTATTAATATCACAGTGAGATTCACTGCAATATTTACTCTAATTAGCCTTCTTTGAAGACAAAACTTGTGATCTTGATTATTAACTATGATAAATT
Source organism: Rhabdornis inornatus (assembly GCA_013397075.1). Lineage (NCBI taxonomy): Eukaryota > Metazoa > Chordata > Aves > Passeriformes > Rhabdornithidae > Rhabdornis > Rhabdornis inornatus. The sequence goes on along the minus strand of VWZS01002160.1, from coordinate 241,504 downwards.
TGTTTAGTGTATTGCATGTCCAGAGATGTAAAAAATATCAGCTTGTTTTTTACAGAGGGGAAACTGAGGTGCAATATGATTTTAGGTCTAAAGTGTTTCGATCTCGGATGCCAACTTCGGGTTGTCTGGAGCTTGATTTTTATCCAGGCATTTAATGAGAAACTCATAATTAGTAAACACCTGAGAAAATAATTTAAAAGCTTTTCTGATCAGCTGATGAGTCTCTGTGACAGAGGCAGGGATAAAAATATGATTCAGTGGAATACATTTCAGCTGTCTTACTCAGAACAGTGTCTCACTATTACCTGTCAAATATTTTAGGTGAGCTATTCTTCAGAAACCTGAAGACATGATATATTAACCTTCTAAATGTTTTTAAACAAAGACTTGAAAATGGCATCTTTCTAATAATAATCAGTAATATTTTTCTTCAGCATATGCAAATAATATTTTATATTATTAATATCAAGTTTCAAGTTATAATTCCTATCTGAACTGATATTCCAGGGACAGAAAGAATGCACAAAAATTGTTTGTACTCTGATTCTTCAACTTCAGGGTTCTTAGATACCAACCAGAATCTGCTACATGCTATGGTAGCCAGCTGGTGAAATATAGATTGGATAGTGAAAATATAGGGTGAGTGGATGTAGAGGGGCCTTGTCAGACTGGTGAAATGATGGAGCCCCCATCCAGATGCTGGGTTTCTGACTGCCAAGAAAGGGGTTCAAAAGTTGAACATGAATGAGCAAAGTGCAATGAAGGAAAGAACTGCCCCTATCCACTGTATTAGCAAAAGTGTAGTCAGCAGGCTCAGAGAAGTGACCATCATCATTCCCTTCTGTTTAGCTTTTGGGCTGTGCTCCTGTGGCCTCTTTAGGGCTTCCCCAGTATGAGAAAGATAGAGGCACACTGGAGAAAATTCCCTACAGGGCAACTGGAACGAAGAGTGGGCAGGAACATGTGGTGTACCAAGTGCTGGCTTTGTTCTGTGTGGAGATAAAAAGGCTGAGATGGGGATTTTAATTGCTGCTTTCAGAGAGTGAATAAGCAAGTATAATGAGGATGGAGCCAGAGTCTTATTTCAGTTCACAGTGAAGGGCTGAGAGACAAAGGGCATAAAGAGCAGTACGGGAAACTCCAATGAGATACTAGAATTTTTTTTTGCAATAAGATTATTCAAATAATAGAGCAGTTGTTTTAAAGAGATTGTGATATCTCCAGCCTTGGAGGTGTCCATAATTAAACTAAGCAACCAGCTCTGAGTTCATCCTTTGAGCAGCCTCCAGAGGTCTTTTACAAGCTATACGGATCTATAATCTCTAAAAAAGTCTCTTTGCCTGGGCAAGACAAATTTTTAAAGTAAGACTCATCAATTTTTTTTACTAACAATCATCTGTTGGTGCTGAGGGTTACAATATAGTAAACATGCTCATCTAACTATGATAAAGCTCTGGGTGATCAAAGCGAGAAGCATTTGCACAGTGAATACTTGTGAGTGCAAAGCAGTTTGCTCATACTGTATGTCACAGTCACTTTTTGGGGGATAGAACAGCTTTGAGTCACAGTTATGGTGATTATAAAAAGGGACTAAAGTTTTCCAGCCCCAGGCAGCTGCTTTGTTAAAATGATGGCGGAATGGGAGTCTTTGATCTGTATTTTCCAATCACATGAGTCAGTGCAGTCCCTGTGTCGGGACTGTTTTCACTGTTGGTAAAGCACTCCTGTACAGAGTCAAGGAGTCAAATGGGTTTTTCAATTTCCATTTTAGCCGCTCACCCCAGCTGTGTGTGAGAAATTGTAACTATTTGTGCCACTTGGCACCAAAGAATATTCAGTGAACCAGCAGCAATATTCTCTCAGTGAACAGATGTAATTTCTTTACCATGGTAAAAGTTCTTGAATGGTGTTACGAGTTATAGTCTCCTGAAGATGCTGATTCAATCTTTTCTCTCCAAATATAGTTTTCCTCTTCCATCAGAAAGAGATCTATAGCTGAGTGATCTTGGCAGTGCTCTAATGCGCCAGTCCTTTCACATAAAAATTAAGAACATTTAATATATTGTCATAGGATATGGCCAGGATGGGATGGTAAACACTTTACTCCTTCTCTGCAGTAGGAATTGCATGGTCCTTCTTTGTAGGGTACTCTCTGCTAAATTCCCATATCACAGCCTCTTTTCAAGAAGTCATGGGGGAGCCCAAGAACCTGGCCACCCATTGCTCACACTCTAATTTCTTTCTGGTTTTTGTGTGGGTGTGTGTATTAGCTCTGTGGAACTGGTGGCAGATGAACTATGTAAGCCTTGATCTTATGTGGTCAGGCTTGAAATTCTCAAGGTCAGGCTTGAAGTTTCTCAGGACAGAGAAAAATTTCTGGTTTCTATGTCTGGGCTCCAAGCTAAAACCAAGGAAGCCAACAGTTTCTGTTCATACTGAATTGATCAGCTGGTGGCTTTTAATTAGATCTGATTAAGGCTTTCTAATGTAAACTGAGCGTGACCACAATGAGCTGAACAAACCAAAGTCTGCAAAATCAATATTTTCAGTGCTTAGGTTTCAATTTTGTTGTGATGTTTTGATTTCCAATTGGGAAAACAAGCTCAATATTTCATTTCAGACTGAATGTATCTGAATGGAAACATGGTGGTTTGTTGAATTGAGGTGAATGGTTTGCATTCAGGTCAGATTGCCTGAGCTGATGTGGTAGCTCCTGGAAGCAGCAGTTGTGGGGAAAGTAATCACATGTCTTGATTCTCTAAGGAAGAAGTGAAATTGAAAAAAGTAAGGCTTTATGTACTGTATCTTCTGGCATCTTCAGGGCCACCTAAGAATCGCAGATATTTAAATGCATGCATTTCAAATGGTACATATATGCACAAATGTATGCATTTCTAGGAAAAAAAATACATTAAAATACTTTTATATATAGGTAAATGTATGTATTTGTTATACTCATGTTTCTATAAATGTATTTTTCTTTCCTTTGGGAAAGCATGGCTGGAGCCCAGAGTAGTACAGAGATCTACAAAGTAAGAATCTCCTTCTCTTTCCAGGTATGTTGTTCTGACACATAGTGTTTTTTATTTCTATACATGGCTATGCTTTATCTGAACTGTTCATGTGTGCACAACAATTACTGGCAATCCTGTGCCACAGACAGGGACTAGGAGAGCTAATACTGGAACTTAGCTGAAGTATAGAAAAGAATGAGTTTATGTTCTTAGGGCTCTGTGCAGCAGAGCCACAAGATGGCAGGAGCACAACGTCAGTTTCTTTTCACAGCCCTTCCATCCTATTTTCCTGGTTTTCTTGTATTGCATTGCAATTTACATAGTTTTGATGATTTTAAAAGCCAACTCGGTTCAACAGCAAGTCATTTTAAAGGTTTCAGGTCTCTTACTATGTATGCCAGAATCCAGAGTAAATGCAATAGTAACATTAAAAGCTGAAGTGTTATACTAATGGAAGAATGAGCAATTTTGACATCCAAATACATAATATTTTCTTTATTCAGAAAATAAATTGTATCTCCATCATATTTTCAACTCCTGTGGAAATTTACTTTTTCTTTCTGTCTTGATCAAGTTCATGATGTTAAAAACTTTTAATGGACTGAAAAAACTATCCCAATCTATTCCTCACATTAGAATTTTGGGAAAAAAAAAAAAAGCAAACTGCTCCTTAACCAAATTAATTAGAGACTAATATAATCTTTGTGCCACTGGAGAAAAGTGCACCAGGTGCAGAGCTATCAGAGTCTCACCTAGAGCTAGTGCAGATATGGAATGTTGCCCACAATTTGACAGGTATAAACAGTTTTGGAAGGCTTCAGCAGAGCAAAATTAGCTTTTAAACCCCCTCCCCCCCCACTCTTAAAAATATTAAGCATATCTGTGATTAGAAGTATTGAAAATAGGAAGGGATCCTTCAGAATCAACAATTTTCACCATCTCTAGGAAATGGGCTCATATTTGACCATATGATTAGCCTAGATGATTGTCATTGTACAAGTACCTGGCAGAACTCTGTTAAGAGCTTGGAAATTTCAGTATTTGCTGAGTCTTCTTGCCTGAGTGTATTCGAAGTACTTCACAGGTTTTTCCTGTGTATGTGGATACACGCAACATCCAACTGAATAATCTGTGTGCATCAGCCCTCCTGGGCTCCAGGGACTGAGCAGCCTTTCCCCTGCAGTTGTGGATGCTCCCTATCCTTCTGCTCAGTTCACTGTGTGAGACCAAGGTCCTGCAGGACAGACAGCATGTGCCCTGTGTGCCATCAGAGACTGTACAGAAAGATTATGTAGGTGGTGCAGAGAAGAATAAAAACTGAAGTGGAAGGAAACCACACTCATGTGAAAGAGAAAGGAATATGATGGGGTTGTTTTGGGGTTTTCATTGGAAGGACTAGCAAGCTATAAGATGAATTTTAAAAGAGAATGCAGAAAATAATGTACTACACTGCATAATAAAGCAGAGGAAATATGGCATGAGACATTTGCAAGGGCGGACTGATGCAGCCAATGTAGAAATGTCATTGCATGTAGCATCCTAAGAGTCTGTGGGGCCTCACTGCTTCTGTCTAACAGAGCCCATCTGCCCTGGATCCTAAGGATACCACTCACAAGTGCGGGTATAAGTACAGGGGTATTCAGGAGGTTTTTTTTCCTCAATAGGTGAAAGTAATTTTACGTGCACAAATACGGTCCCTTTACTGCAGACCATGAGTGTGAGAGGCACATTGGCAGCTTACCATTTGCTGAAACCACTAGACTGGAAGAAATATCCTTGCCTTCTCCTTCCTCCTCAGGGTTCCTTAGAAGATGTGGACTGGTGGAGGAAGCCTGATGTACCTGCCCTGCAGTGCTGTGCTGTCTGTTGGAGATACTGATGTTTTTTACACAGCCCCAGCTCAGTACTCCCTGGAGCAAAACCTTTGCTCAGGCATTGAGCAGCAAGACAAAACCAGGGTGATTCCCCCCTCCATGGCATGTGCAGGCAGGGCCTGCATCTTAAGTCTGACTCTTTTTTGTGTCAAGATTTTGTTTTCAGTTTCTTGGAAGATTTCACAGCTTAAAATGTTCTCTGTGAAAATGTCCATGCAGGGTGTCATTTTTTAATTTTTATAAGAGGTACGACTGCATGGTTAGACAATTTCCCAGAATGTAAATAGGGGGAAAGTACATTTGCCCTTTAAAAAGATCTCAAATGTTTCACTGAGATGAACTGGCACTTCTGGGTTTGGAAACATCTCTTGTGGGACTTGTTTCTGAATATTGTTTCTGAATAAGGGTATTGCCTTTTCTTTATGAAGAGGAAATGACAATTGATTAAATTATGCAAAACTAAGTGTTACATAGGCTGGTAGCTTCTGTTATCGGCTGGAAAGGAGGAAGCTCCTTGCTAGCAGCAATCCTCAAGGAGTGGCACTGAAGGATCTGTAAATCTTGATTCTAAATTGTCTCCTCCTTTGTCTTTTACCCTGCTCCCCTCACCCATTTGTCTGTCCCTGTGTCCTGTTTCTGTTTTGAGAGGGTCAGCAAAATTAAACTTATATTTCTGAGAAGCTATGAACTAGCCAAGACTAGTCCTCCCAGACGGCAAATCAGGGGATTGCTTTAACATGAAACATCTGAGGAAGCTCTATTTAACAGAGGTCTGAGAGAATTTGAAGTACTAGGATAATCAACCTAACACCTAAAGATAACATCACTTCCTATGGCAAACACATAACTAATTTGGCAGAAAATCTTAACTTTTACATTTATACTCTTAGAGGCCTCACACAATAACTTTTTTTGACCTTTGATGCAGCTAAGGCACGTGCATGCACATAAAATTTTTGTGTTTGTCTACTGCAATCTATTTATCTAGCTATCTAGTTCTCTTGGCGTGAATAAAAATCTATTCTAATACAAACCCACAGCTTTGTATTTCTTTGTAAAGCGGAAAATGTAAGTGGTAATTTTGCCAGCAGAGAAAATCTATTTGAAGGTTTTCTCTTGATGGCAGTTGCTTCTTGAATTTTTATCTTCTTTAACACAATGTGGGATGCTAAAGTACACACCTACCCAGAGGGATCATAATCCATTTTAGCTGTTCAAACAACACCATGCTATTAAAGGACTTTTGATTTCAGAGCCTTCTCACTGTACTGGACTTTTTTTTTATTGCAGCAGTATATTTTGTCTCATTCTAGTCCATTTTATACCCACTGTTTGTTGTAATCTCATATTATTTACTGTGAGTGTTGCATATAATAATCTGCAATTTGTATTGTTACATTTATTTAGCATATTTTAGAACCAATACCTAGATAAATACTAAAGAGAAAGCAAAAATTGACCTGCTCTCTTCTGTCCTCATCTCAATCACTTATCTTCTGTGTTTCAAAAAGAAAAAAAATTGGAAACTGAGGGAATGACTTTTTCACCTTTATCAAATGAAGGATCCTGTTTTTGAAACCTGTTGTGTGATTCAGCTCTTTATTGAAGTCCCAGAGCTAATTATGCAATGTATACCCATGATGTGGCTGCTGCAGGCATCTCAATTGTGTTGTTCTGAGTAGGTGGCCTAGAAGGAATCCAATTAGAAACACAAATATCTGTGAACATATTTGAACTTGTTATTTTACTAAAAATCTGAAGGAAAAAAGGGATAGTGTATATTTTACTGCCTGCACTGTAGTTATAATCCCAAAATGCATACAGAAAACTATATAGCATTAACTGTAAAATGGAATTATTTCCATCACTGAACAGGATAATGTTCCAGGCATTATTCTTTGTGTCTTCCCCTATACTTGGTTTGTCATGTCATGCTTTGATAAGCCTTCAGAATTACAATGTATCTTTTGTGTGTGTGTGTGTGACGAATTTCAAATAATTTGAATTTAGTTTTTGGGAAGATTACAGTCTTTTCCTCAAGTTTTACTAAGAGGAATAGTAAATGCAAAACTACAGAATAACAGCTCCTCTCAGCACCTCCTTAATCCTTATGGAGACTCATAGGAGATTGTGCTCAATATGAGGTTTCTTTCTGCTGCCTTTACTTATGAAACCAGATTAAAATGCTTGTGAAAACATGAAGATATATAGGGAGATAAAATTCAGACATTTTATGTCTTCATTTCTTTTATGAAGCTTGGGAAAGGCAATGTCCACTGTGGTGTGGAAATTTCCAGGAAAAAGAGGACACACCTGTAATCTGTCACACTTAGTTACAGCTTTCCCATAACACCCCTCTTTATACTGAAAACTCTTCTTTCCATAGGAAGTCTGAAAATACTGCACTCTGCCAGTCCAGCCTGTGCACATCCTCTGGACTGATGATCTCCAGTGCTTTACCCTGCAAAAAGATGCTGGAAAGGGTGAATTTACAATTCCTTAGCTGTGGAACAGCCAAAATGCCATCATATCAAACCATTGTTTATGTTGAAAAGAGAGATTATTTTGGGGAACAGGAGGCAGTAACAGTAGTTAAGAGTGGTTCATTTTAAAATAATCTCTAAAATATGTGGTTTTTTTCCAAATAAAAAAGATGGTTTGTTACTTGCACTTAAGAATTTGTCCATGTTATAGAAGAGTACTGATATGTAACCGAATATACAATTTTATTTGTGTTTGACCTTTAAAAAGGAAAGAAAAAGACTCCTTCACAAGCTATTAAGAAGATAAGACCTTGCTTATTAGGCAAATGAAATGAAATAACATCTGTATAAATGATCTTTGCAGTTACAACTAAATGTTAGACATCAACTCATTTATTTTCCCTTTGGTATCTATCTTGTAAAATATTTTTCATGAAACAAATGGAGACAGTTCATGAGAAGAATCAGATTGCAAGAAGCTCCTGTCTCAGTTTTCCATTAAACAAATCTGTGGCTTTTCATTAAAAATGCTTTTTCTAGGTATTCGTAAAAATATCTCTTTTGTTATTACCATAATTTTCCAGTCTGCATTGTTAGAAAGAAATGTCATGGTGACTGACAAGAAACTATTTTGCCCTTTAACATTTGCTGAAAAGAATAGAAATTAGGTTTCACTGATGAGTTGGACTCAATCATGATAATGAGAGCAAGCAATTATCTAATACGGATACTTCACATAAACCTTTACATGTAACAACATACATTTTTCAGGTTTACATTTTCAGAGCATAACACTGAGGGATAAAACCTTACCATTAACATTAAACCCTGCATCTTCCTTATTAGGAAAATATGAGATGTATGATATAGGATCATATTTAGAAGCATTTTTAAATGAGAAATGAAATGTTTACTTTTGTGTACTCAGATTTAGTACAGGAATGTGTGGTACTTAGTTACATTAGTACAGAAATGTATGGAAGTAAAGGCTTTGATTTTTGAGGGTGTTTGTTTCTTTTTTTAGCAGGGAAATGTTTTAACTGCAATAGTTGGGAGTAGAGCTGGACCAAAATATTAATTTCTTGATCAGTGAATATTTTCTTATAACCTCTATCCTCCCAAAAAACCCCTCAAATTACAAGGAAGATTCATAACTCTCATTCAAAACCTCCCATAACTGAAATCCCGTCTGTAGTAGTGTTAATGATATTATGATTAATTTGAAACATAATACTCTGATGTAAACATTTTTTTGCATTTTAAGCACTAGTTCAGAGTGGTCATTCAGATACTGTATTAGACACTTGAGAAAGCCATAGGGCAACTTCCCTCTTGGAGTGGTGAGGGTGTCCCATGGGTGCTCCTCCAGCAGTCCAGAATGCAGAGGGAATGGGCAGCTGGAGCTGTGACTGTGACTGTGCTTTCACTGCATCTGCAACCCTTGAGGCCAGCAATTACAAACTGAGAAATGGAGACCTGAAGTGCAAATAATCAGAACTGCTAATAATTGGAATAATAGGAATTGTTAATAATCATGCAATTTACCTGCTCTTGCACACGATACAAGAAGGACCTAATAAATTGAGACCTCTAATAAACTGAGATGTTCTAAGGCAAGAACTGCTTGAACAGCATCATCTGTTGCATTTTCCAGTGATTAAAGATTTGGAAATGTAATATTGCAAGACCATTGACCTGATGTTATTCTGGGGCTGATCATTGCTTAAGTCAAGCAAGCGGAATGCTTTTCAGTGATATGAGGGAGAGTAGTCCATATTTAAGAAGTCAGCTTCATTAATACCAGATGGTTTTTCCAAAATAGCTGACTTACCTCCTTCATTGGCGTTTTCTGCTACAGTGCACTAGTTTGAAAGCAAACCAGTGGGAGATTCCAAGTCAGAACTACAATTCAATAGGAAAATTAAAATAAAGGCAATACTACAGAAACACTGGCTTAAACTGATAAAGTCTGAATACGACCTGACACCTTGTTGGTCAGGATGGTGGTAACAGTCCTGCTGGAGTGATGGATGTGGTTTTGTCAAAGTGGTGATCCTGGAGAAATGTCTGGTCCTTCTCTGGAGGTCCAATGGTGGTTATCAAGCTCTTGTCCTCTGAGAATCCAGTGGTAGTGCTACTGTGGTGTTCTAACCCTCAGATTATACACAGGTAGGAATGTCTGGTTCTTCCTCTCAGGGTGGGGCATATCACAATGGGATGATGTAATTCTGTGGGTCATTCAGTGAGACCTTGATGGTCCCTTATGGAGATGACCACCAAAAAATGGCTGCTGCTTCCCCAAAGGGTGTTATCAGGGCTGACTCATGGAGAAGGTGAAGAACACTGCCCCACCTATTTTAACATCTTACGTATATGGCAATAGAATACATACTTTTGATTGCATCTTACACTGTAACCCAAGACATACAGTCACCTCTAATAATGGAAAAAAATATTTAACATTAAACATCTGGGACTCCAATTGCCCAAGACCTGAAAAGAAAGGAAATGTAGGAAAGGAACTAACATTTTCAGACTAGATGATGAAAAATTCTGGGGTTCCTTCAAACCATGATGTATAGTTATAGATTGGGAACTCCACTTTTCTGTTAGCCAATAAATCCAAAACTTCTCTTGCTCTGCTTCCTGCATGACATTGGACTGAATGACAATTAGAGGGTCTTCTCCTTGTGCCTCTCATGTCCAGATCTCCATTTTCTGTGAGAATACCAGTTTGCCCTAAATCCTTTTAGATTATGCCTCCCCTTCTGTCCATGGTTTTCCTGAAGAGCAGCTGATTAACATCCACAACATTCGTCGCCATCCACAAACAACGAGTCACATAATTTGATCAAGAAAATGGAAAACTGCTTGTATACTTGTTGATTTTAAATTTTTTTTTTGCATATAGTTGAATGATCACTATTCGTAAAATCACAGGCTTTAATTGCTGTTTGCTGCTTACCTCTGTCATTAGTATTGTGATAAGCAACTAACTTGCTGCTACATAAGTAATAATAATAATATTAATAATACAAAGTAATAATCTCTTAAAATTGCTTCAGATATTTGTCTCTATTTAACTTGAATATTGTAATTAAAGCCAACACTTATCACTTGTAAACCTCAGAAAGTGCAAAAAACATTCCAGAATCATGTTGCTTAATGCCTTTTCCCACATATTTCTCTGTTTACTGTGGTATTAGTCTGCAGCATACTGCAAAACTAAAATTAATTCTGCAGAGAATTATTCATGTCCCTGTTCATATGTCACAATAGAGAAAACCACATGTGCTTACAGAGGGATGTCGTTCCTGTAAAAATACCATTTACTAGTAAGAAAATCACTCAAGTATTCTAACAGGCATTGCTCAAACTGAGTGAAGCTGGTGAACAATGGCAGTCTGTGCTGTACAGCAGGGTTTTATTACATTATAAATTCTCAAAGCAGTGACATCAATATTCATCTTCTCTAGTACAATAGAGAAGTCATTGCAATTATGAACAAAGTCTTCCACAAGTGATTGTTGTACTGGGTTGTGTGTAAAAAAATCAATATTAACAATTTAAAAGAAAAATGCTAAATGAAAAGGGTAGTTGCTAATGCAATATAAGAAAATCTTTCAAAATATGCCACTTCCTTTTTCCTCCTCTTATTTCAGTCCAAAGGGGAACAAGGCAATGACATTACAAAGAAAATGTTACCTCAGTAGCCTCATATGCCATTCAAATTTTAGATGCTTATTTTCAGGCCTCTGTGGATTTTGACTGAATTAGTTGCTTGGAAGTATCAGTTATCTGCTTTTTTTTGAAACCCATATGTTCTTTTTAAAGTACCTTTATTTTTACAGGACTATTGCATACAGCACCTCAAAAGTGCCTCGTGTCCTATAATGGGAAATAAAACATGAAGATCAGCAAAACATAAATTCCTCCAAAATCGAATGTTAAATGTATTCCTTACTACAATTAATTATAACCAGCACGTATGAAAAGGAAAGACATTATAATTTTCTGTGTCTTCCAAGGTCACGAACAAGTTCTTATATTGTATCTTTATCTGACTGTTTTTCCCAAGTTTATATGGGTTGTGAAACAAGGAAGAGGAAAGTTGTGGTGGAAATTATATGTGGAAATTATATTGATTTTAGAAGGTGTAAGAGTAACAAAGGAAACCAGTAGGTCATTGTTATTGATGAAATAGGTAGAATGGTTTACTCTCTGAAAAGTTGTAGAGACCATTTGTTGCTGATTTTTATGTTGGACTCTTTTAGGGCAAGGCAAATTGTCCTGGATCTTTCTTGCTCCATAATCTTTCATCATCTAACGGCCTTTAAGATCAGGGGATTCTGGCTTGGCAGTTCAGAAAAAAATGCTGGAAATTTCCTAACTGCTGCATTTCTGTTTGTGGTAAAATAATATTTAGAAAGGAGAGATGGCTGACATATTAATCTCCAAAGTAAGCAACACGTCTGTGGTACATGATATGATTCCTTAACCAAAGACTGTGGATGGCACAGAAGAAAATGAGCCATTCTCTTGTGGTAATACACATCCCTCCAAAATGAATGTGCAGTGTTAATCTGCATTCTCCCTCTCTCTGTTTCTCCGTCTCTGTCTCAAAGGAACAGTGAAACATTTTTACCTGCAATAATTTTCTGTCCCTTAAAAAACCCTGTTTTATTATAATCTCTGAAGACTATGACTAAAATAAGAAGGTAATTTGTGACCACACAGAGTCAAAACCAAACCAAACAATATCCTACTGTCCTATTATGTTACTATGGAGTTGAACTCAATAGTCACAAATTCAGGTTAAAATCTATGAAACGGGTATGATTACCACCTCACAGCTGTGATATACCTCACAGCAAGTATTTTGAAGTCTGCTTAAAGCATACAACCTAAATTCTGAAAAAAGTTGTAAGTAATTCAATAAATATAGAAAGAAATTCAAGCAACTTCAGCACTCAGTGCTTCCTTCTATATTTTCCAGTTGGGGAAAATTCAGTACCTTCTCTGAGAAATCACATTTACCATTACACAGTTATGTCCCTAGGAAGTATATCCCCTTTCTAAACAAATTTCTGGGAGCTGCAGGTCTGAGTGTTTGATTGCTGATTGCTACAGGCTATACATAAGTATTTTCATCTAGTAAGGACTCCGAAGTTTTTTGCACTGTTTTCCTTTCCCTTATTCTTGTGGAAACATTGAGTCAGCCATTGCGCCATAGTTCACAGCAGCAGGAATAGCTAAGAAGCCATATTTTATGAAATTTGCCACACCTGCACAGCTGTCAGAGAGCTTTTTTTAAACCCACTGATAAATGTGTACAATTCTGCCTATTGCAGAGAAGATATGTGTCTTCTCACATGTTTTTCAGGACTAGCATATGAGCTCTAATAATTTCATCTCTGGAGCTACAGAGTGTATTAGACATGGGCTTTGTATGGATTGCTTCTCTGTAATTCTGCTGACAGTGTCATTTGAAAGACACTCAGGGTCTCTTAACATTCTGTTAAGGTAGCTCTTAGATGAGCACATCTCCTAAGAGCTCTTCAGGAGTGACATTTGCATTCTTCATACTTCCTGCCCTTATCAGTTAGTCTTAGGAAAATAGATCCTATTAATGATTTCTTCACTGGTTTTCTGAAGTAGCAGTGGAGAGGAAGAGACAGCAGGGTTTTTATGTAAATGAGCTGAATTCCGGTGAGATAATAGAGATCCTGTGGGAATCATTATGCTAGGCGTGCTCCTGACTACATCACATACTGATGAGCATCTAATGAGTGTAGGAGATGCTCAACACACATCATTTTTAAATCTTCAGAGAGAAATTTCTCGAGAATCCTTGTTCTTGATCAGATCCCTGATTTCAGAGTTCCTTGATGACAGGCTCAATCTGTGATGTATAGTTATTCTGGCCAATAGAAGTACTTAGAGGTAGTGAGTAGTATTTGAAGTTGAGAAGAGACAACAAAACCAGTATCATAGTGAATGCAAAGGAAGTCAAATTATTTCTAATCACGAAAAGAGATTTTTTTTAATGAGGGCAGTAAACATATTACTCTCTTATGATGGGCTGGTGAGTCAGAAAACTGGATAGAGTCACCTCTTTTCTGAACTTATCTGTACCAGCTTCTAATGCACCAAATGACAACTCAGGTTATGCTCTCTTCCCAAGTTTAGTTTTTCTTTTCTAGCAGTTTCTCTGCAAGATTTCTTCAACTATACAGTTTAGCAAACTGTGCCCTGACAGTTATGGTGACTGTACAGGTACTGTTAATGATAGTAATAGCAGAGTATATATAACTCCAGGATTTTTCCACCCTTTTCTGGGAGATTTCAATAAGGGATTATACATGAACTTGAGATATCATTCTGAAATGTGTGTTTGAATGTGTGTTAAACCTCATTTTGAGGAAGCTAAAGAGATGTAAGGAGTTTTCCATGAGAGTACTAAATTGGGTGTACTGGTTTCATGCATCTATGATGCCTCATTCAGGGTTTGAGATTTTATCATGCAGACTTCAAAGAACAATATCTACAGTGAGTTCACTGACAAGCAGTGTCTGTTTTTTACTAAATCAGGATGTGAAGATACTGACCACAGATAGCTGGAATATCAATGAGTCTAAAGGAAAGGCTGTGAGGTGATGAGTGGATGTTTGTTCTCTGTTCCCCTACTTGTTTAAGGATGATGTCTTTTTGGTCTGTGTGGATGTGATGAGGGTGAAAGAAAGGAGAGCAGTGGAAGGACTGGGAGGCTAAGTCTGGGTGACATTAAACCCAGATGGGAATTGTGCAGACTAGAGACACATTTTAATGCAGGACTGTCTATTATTTCATCAACTAGCAAAATCTAGCAAAGACTTGGAATTAAAGAGGGGGAAAAAGATCTTCCCTAAACACAAGCCTATATGTGGACAAGGCAAAGTACACCTTGATTTCTCATGAGTGCTCTTCAAGACTGGGACTCCAAAAATGATGGTAGCTCCAAACCTGAGAAGACATGACCTGTCTTTGTTTCAAGGTGCTATTCCTTTTATTAATGGCAGTAATGCACCAAATTTAGCAGAATAAATACATTCCATTGCACCCCTGGTACCTAGCCTCTACCATAACCAAAGACACACAGGACTTTGATACGTGTGTAATGTTTGCATTTTAAAAACCCATACTTCTGATTTAACTGAGATATCAACTGACCTATATTACCCTTTTCCCCCATTGTATTGGCATAGTAGACATAAATATCTTAATTTTACACTAATTGAAGCTGGTACCTTGGAGTGCTGAAGCAGCAGACGCACACTTGCTAACAATGAAAACATAGACTCACTGGCAAACAAAATATAATCCATCATAAAGAGCATAAAATGGAATATGCTTCCCTGATGTGTCACTTTGAATCACACACTGACTCATTTAGAATACGAATTTTCCTCAGGGCTTCTGCAATTTGTAAGACTTGCTGACTATTCATACACTGATAATGTCCATTCTCTCTTCTCTTTACAGGGTATTTAAATGAATAGTGTTCATTAATGCTAATAGAAAAGCTTCAGATTAATTCTTTTAAAACAGTATTCAGAAAAAATATGTTCTGGTTTTGACACAGAATATCTGCTCATAAGCTGTTTTCCACTACCCCAACTGAATAAGACAACTGCGTATTTGTGAAAAAATATTTCTTTCAACAGAAAAATGCATCTGATCTGAAAGTGAGTTGCCCGGAGAGCAACTAAAAACTCAGCACTTTTAGTGTGTTCCATTTTAGTATGGGGAAATTCTGATACCCTGAAAATGCTTACATGGTGCTTTAGTACAGCACAGCATCTGGAATCTGCTTTGCGAGCAAAGAGCTGAAGAAAGTTTTGGGTTGGTTTTGAAAATCTTCATCTTCTGCTTTTTCTGGGGAAAATTTTGACATATATCTATGACTTTAAAGATTTCCTTGCTTCCATCAGTAGGGGAAGGAGATAGGAAGGTATGAAACCCTTATTCTGATTGGAGTCCCAATGCTGCTGGGATGTAAGGATTAGATGGGACAGAGGTGCAGATAGTGAAATATCCTGGGCTAGACTGTTTGGGTCCTGGAATCTTTAGCCAGGACCTTGATCTAAGAAGCTTGGATTCATAAGCAGTCTAGTAGGAGAGGGAGCAGAGATGTGTCAAAATATTGAGATGTTTTTCGTAAGTATTAATGAAGCTGTTTCTATGGAAAGTGTAACTGAATAGTGAGGATTTTCAGGATTGTAACTCTTATGTATTTAAACTCTGCCAAGAGTTTCTCTCTCAAATATGCATACTTTTTCTATTCTCCTAGCCATTGATTTTTCTAATCCAACTCTGTAATCCAATGTTGCTAGAGACAGTAGTGTTCTGAACTATATCTGCACAAATTACATTCTTATGCACTGTTGCATTTCCAGGCAAATGGACTGCCCACTTTCATGTGATGAAGGACCTGTAATTCATTGCCATTAGCTAGTAAATTTCTATTGTTTGGGTATTTGTTTTGCCCCACTCTCATATCTTAGCTGATGAATGCACTAATTTCCATTCTTATGAACCTGTGGTCAAGTGATAGGTTATATTTCGTTAACCTGAATAGCACCTTCAAGGTTTTACTGGCAAAAAAACATTACTTTTGTGCCTTATATTTGCCTTGATTTTGGCAGCTAAGGTCTTTGGGTGGAAGGGCTGCTTTTTCTGTATCTGTGGGAGAGAAGCTATTTTCAGTGGCTCTCCTGGTTCTGACGTTGTTAGTTGTGACACTACTTTTATGGTAAGTTCTCCCAGGTTTTATTTGCTTTACTTTACTTTAGATGTCCTGTTACTTATTTGATCAGTGCATAATGTGCTCATGACTTTGAGGTCTTCCTATATTTCTTGTCTTTAAAATTAGATCTACTGAAAATAAGAATTTTTGCTATTCTAGATCATTCTGATTGGCATTTAATTATCTGATCACCTTTCTGTTGTTTATTTTTTGTTAAGAATGATTCTTTGTGCAGGACAAAAACATTTTTCATAATTTTCTTAATCAAAACATGTTACTTTATTTTTCAACATAGATGTAAAAGGCATCATCTGCAATTTTAAACAATAAATATAATTAATTATTGTGCTTATAATCAAAGTTAGTATTCCAGGCAGAATATTTAGTGTCTCTTTAACTTTGTTTATGCTTTTATTGAACTCTGGCTCTAGGTGCCAAAAGGGCAACATAGCTGGGGAGGAAAAGTCTAGAGGGAAAGTCTGATGAGGTGTACCTGAGGGAGCTGGAGGGGTTTGACCTGGGGACAAGGAGGCTCAAAGGAGACCTTATCACTCTCTACAATTACCTGACAAGAAGGTGTAGCCCTCGGCGAGGGTTGGGCTGTTCTCCCAACATTAACAAGTGACTGGACAAGAGGAAATGGCCTCGAGCTACACCAGGGGAGGTTCAGTTCAGATATTACGAAAAATTGTCTCACTGGAAGGGTGGACAAGCACTGAAACAGGTGCCTCAGAGAAATAGTGAAATAAGTGTCCCTGGAAGTGTTCAAAACCTGTGTAACTATGCTGCTTAGGGGCATGGCATAGTAGTGGACTTGGCAGTACTGAGTTAATGGTTGACTCCTTTATCTCAGAAGCCTTTTCCAGCCTTAATGATTCGATGATGCTGCCTATTCTGGTGGCTCATCTTCTCTTTTTGGTGGGCTGTGTGTCATAATACAATTAAGTAGGTCTTATTACAAATTCAGATGTGTTTGGACGGTTTAATTCAGTGGTGACTGATTTACAACTGTGGGCACTTTTTTCTTACAGATATTGATGAAATATTTCAGGCAGACTTTTTTTGAAGATATATGCTGTTCATCACCTGTTTACTTTAAGTCATCCACCTGTCCAAACAACCTATTCAGTCACTCTATGTTTCTCTGAGGTCCATGTTCCCATGTAGACCTCTGAAATTTGCTCCACACATTTACTCAATCATTCTCTAGGTTTATGCAACTCTCATTTAAAGAGCATACCACCTGAAGCAAACCTAGGGTGAGGTAAGGTGTAATGGTGCCCGTGATGCTTTTCAAGTTTAAATCACGATTTAGGCTTAATTACAAATGAGATGAAGGACTAAAAAACTTCTTTAATAAGCTTATATGGGTAATAGTGAATTCACAGACTCATGAAATGAAAAAAAGACTGTCAAAATTTTTAAAAATGTTGCCAATAAGAAGAATCACGATACAGTATTTGTCAAGTTACAGAACTTGTCAATGAAACAAAGTGTTTATTATGACAGTGGTGACTGAGTTTGAAGGAAGTTATTCTTACAGCTCTTTGATTCTTTGCTCTGCTGACAAACTCAAATTTTTTTACTTGCTATTAAGGTCTGATTTTTGGCTAACGGCAACTACTATGCACCTTCATCAAAATCAACCCAGCAGAAAATATTTTTGTGTGCACTTGTTTTCTTTCTGCTGCCACTGTTAGACATGAGCAAGATAAGGGTTAATACACATACAGTTTTACTAAGTAAGAGCAACAAAAATGCATTTAAATTTACAGCCCTCTAGGTAGTTGAAAGAAAGATTATGTCTTCTGTTCAGACCTGGAAATGAAGCATCTTTTTACACTCTCCATGACCCACACTGAAAGAGCATTTGGTCTCCTCTCTCTCTGAAACTGTGATAGGAGCTTTAGTAGCTGACTGGAGATGCTGAAGACCACTGAAGGCAGCACATACAGCCATACTTCCTCATGCATTCTCCAAAGTCTTTTCAGAAAGTTGTTCAGTCAGATCAGTGCAAGATGAGGGATCAGAAGACAAAAGTGAGTGGAAAATCCAAATGCTGTGTAGTTTTCCCTTATTTATCCTATCTCCTCCCTATTTCCTTGCCTCTCCCTCTCTCTTTTCTCCTCCCCACCCCGCTCTATCAAGAGTCCTTCAGATTGCCCTTCCCTCAAACTTTTTAACTTCATTCTTTCTCTCTTCCCTTTTGACTCATTCCTTACCTTTCAACAGTGTTTCAATTTTTGTTTCCCTCTTCTCTATGCATTGCCACAGTTTAGTCAATTTTTGGATTCCACCCTTTGGATCTTCCTTCAGCTTAAATCTGATATTTGCTTTTATGGTTCCTTAGGGTCCATAGGTTCCACTTGTTTGTCTCCAGAGCAGAAAACCCCCTTTTAGGCAAGGATACATGGCTTTCTGTATGACTGGAAATAAAAGATGTTGGCTTTCAGAGAAAGTCTGATCTAGCCTGTGATGAGTTAGAGTGGCTTGGCCAAATGCCAAGCTTGTCTTCTTTGTAGCACTAAATGATTGTCTGCTTGGCCTCACTGATTATCACATAGCTGGAGGAAGGGTACTGTCAAGATAACATCTTAGTTTCTCCTTTTTTTTCTTCCTTTTCTGTTTTCCCAGATCTGCAAGTATTTAATCTTCTCTGCCTTGCTAAACCAGAGGTAATTATCTGGCCAGGACATACTTTTTTTTTCCTTCCCTCTGTATTTCCTCTTATTTCCCTGGAGATCATTCTTGGAGACTTTTTCTAACTTCTGTCTAATATATTATTTCTTTGATAGTTCTGGGCTTTATTCCTTCTGGATTGTTTCCCTTTTCCTTGTAGCCTCCCTTATACAATGGAATAATTCAAAAGGACCTATTGTAACATATCATCACATAGTCAGTTATGACTTATTTTTCAGTTTTGGCTGGAGTGCCTCAACAACTCTTAAAATAAATAGTAAGAGTTAACTATCCAGGCAAATATAAATTGACCTCAGTTATGAGTGGTTTTGGCATACGAACACAAAAATCTCAGGACAACCCATATGACATGTCTTTCTCCTGCCTAGTTTTAAAATTGCATGGTGGGCTAATTACACTCTTCTTTCTGTGTCTCTCATGGTTTAACTTGATCTCTTTATAGATGCTATCTATAGCAACATCATATTTTCAGATTTTTTTTTCAATTTCTGTTCATGTTCTGCTATTCTTATTATTAGAATTATTAGCAGTAGCAGTAATTCTGTGGCCCATTTCTATCAAGTATCTTTTGGAGAATGTTACATTTTTCTTTGGCAAGGCAGGCTGTCTGAATCCAGAGATAGTAAATCCACCCTTCAGGAAATAATGTATTTTTATGATACATAAGGAAACAAGACTGTTTTGAATTTATGAATTTGTTCTCCTATCCGTTATCATATTCAATAGTAAATCACAATATCCTCTACTTTCTACCTATAATATACAGCATATTCTTCTACCTCTGACACTAATTTCTTTTTGCTATGTTTCATATAAATTTTCTTGAGAAGCCTTGGAGAAGGATGACTCAAAAAGCCAATAAAGGGCAGATAAATTCTATGTGTACAGCAAGCATTCTCATTATTTTCTGAGAATATCTAAAAAAAAAAATTTACTTGAGAACTGTGAAATGTGACAAAACGAGCATCTCCAGAAATTAATATTTGTCCTCAGTCTTTTTGAGGAGTTGATTGCCTGCTGCAATATCCCTACAAAGAAGTATAAACTCTTTAAATTAGCTTCCTCTATTCCCTGTTAGGAGTAAAAACTTGCTTTCTCTAAAAAGGTGGTTTTTTGCACCTTTGTGAAGAGTGTCTGTCATTGGATTGCTAGATGCATTCCTTATTTAGACAGTATGTTTTTCTTTTTAAACCTCAAATTTGTTGTGAGTCAATCAACTTTTTCTTCTGTGTAGTCAGCTTCCTTGTCCTCTTCCCCCCTACCCTTGGAACACATGGAAAATGGCTTGTACTTTGGTAAGTAACCCACTACATAAGTGCTTATTCATTGTTAGTTATACAAGAAAATATGACACTTTTTTTTTATATTTTTGCTTGATCTTAAAATAAACCCACTTTTTTTTTCTGTATTTCCCTCTAACTTTCTGCTAGACTGGCTTAATACATTGATCTATGCAGTGGGAGGAGTTAAATGCAAACACGAAACATATTTTAAATCTGAAATCTTCTATTCTGCTGAATGTAACAAACATCATTAAAAGGGCACCAAATGTTCAGAATATGTCAATTTTAAGCACACATGCACATGAGTAGTCCTGCCAGGGACTCAAAAATGGCAGAATGCAGATATGAGTGTTAGGAAAAGTTATCTTTCAGTGTACAGTATGGTCATTAATGTGACATCCCAGCATAGTAATTATGTACAGTGCATTATGTTCCTGGCTTTTTCTGTGATGATATTGTATAGCACACTCAACCATTTTCATTATTATTATCTTGTATTTTCTGGAAGTGTGTTTACTATAATATTCAGAAGCTATTATTGTACACTGCAATGTGATCCCTATAGCCTGGGAACTTCAGACATCCAATGGTGAGCAAGAACTGTGCCAATGAGTGTTGTGGTAGGAGGATAGAACTTTGGCAGAAAATAATCCTCCTTGCTTTCCTGCTGGTCCTCAGTTTTCGAGGTGCTCACTGCAGCTGGGCTGAATTTCCAATACCACACTTGGCACTATAAATATGGTTGCATTTAATGAGATCCCAGAAGAACCAATAACATGGGTTACACTCTGATCTCATTCATGATCACAGATTCACCAATAGTGTGGTTTATTACAAGCAATAGATTACAGATTCTTATTATTGAAGTGATAAATTGTTCTAGATAATGTGATAAATGCACTAGATCTGCAAAATATTACTGTCTAGCTCTCTGTAGAAGTGTCCCCAAGTTAAAAGGGCACAAATCTTACCAGAGGTGTTCCTGTTTTGGATAGGAGAGAGGAGTAAATATGTCAGCTTATCTGCAAGGGAATTGTATTTTCCTTCTCCACCATGGATGATTTCAAATGCCAGTTTATACTCTTGGGAGAAGTGGAGGTGAGACTGTAGTCAAATATCCTGCTACTGATGTCATAAATGAGGGGGTAGAACATTATATATAAATGACAATTACAAAGAGAGAGATTACAAAGCCTGTGGATCTTGTGCAGGGGCAGAATAGACCTGTGACCTGTTGGTATCACTCCCTCTTCCAAGTGGCTGATGGCAGTGGTAATGGTCTGAAAACTTATTACCCCATCAGCGTGCCTTTGTACCCAGGGAAATCCCTTCACTGCATATCTCAGAACATATGTCATGGAGATCCCTTCACCACACACATATCTCACAGCTACAAGCCTCATTCTGCAATGAGATCTTTGAAATTTGATCACCGCTGAGAAATTTAAACTCATCTTAATAAACATGACAATAAATATATTCTTTGATCTCCAGAACTTGGCTGTATATGTTTCAGTGTCTATTCTACATGATGCCTGCACAACTAGAATATTTTTGAAATGCTTTTTACATTACAGTCTTTTTCTTTTCTTTTCTGGTCTGTCATCCAGTCCTTGATTTCTGCAATACATGTATTTTGAATAGCAAAGGACTGTTCTTTAAAGCCCGGGGCTGAGCATACTTAGCACTTTCTTGGAATTGCTAAAGAGTTTTATGTTTTCTACAGTTGTGATTTAGTCTTTTACAGCCAAGTCCTGATCATTTCTATGCTTGTCTGGATGTACAGATCGGTCTCTTTTGATAGTGAGTTTACTGACACTCTGTAAAGAAGCAAACACTGAATTGTTAAAGAAATGAACACCAAAATGTTAAGGAACAAGTAAAAAGAATATAAATGAGAGAACAGGAAGGAAGAATAGGGAACTATGCAGTCAGGTGTGTCAGGTATTGTGTTGCAGTGAATTGCAAGTTTAATATGCTGAGAAAACAACCTGATTCGGGGACTGCTGGAGGGTACAAATGAGTCTTGCTGTTGGGTCTGTTTATGTGCTTCTTTTTCAAAAGAGATTTAATTGTTATAAAATGCCCCATAATACCCCATAAAAAGCATTTAGCAACTGTTTGATTGGTTACTAACCTTCTGGTTTAATAAATATTACAATGATGTAAACATTTTAATTAGTGTTTTGGAACTTTGACTGTTAGGAAAACCATGCTTGTTCTTTGAGATTTTAGGGAGTCATCAAAGAGGATAATCACAGGAAAAAAGGTGTAACAGCACCATAAGTATGTGATTCATTCAGAGTTGCTACTGGATTTTTTATGGATTGAAAAAACTTTTAGTTAGTGACTTTCAAAATAAGTGATGTATAAAAAAATAAAATCATCAAAGAAATGTGAAACCCTTTCATTTATTGCAATGGTGATGAGATTTTCTTCCTCCAAGTAAGGTTCGTTACATTAAAAACAAGTTGAAATCCATTACCCCTCTAAAAAATACTCAGAATCTACCTTTCAAAGTTACACTACCTTTCTGAGATTCTTGTGTGATGAGACATGAACTAATGGGATATTTTAATGATGAGTTCTACAAAAATACTGAGTAACTACAGTAACATCCATATTATCACAAGTCAAGTTGACTTAATATTTCTTGCCTAATCCTTATAATTTGCCCAGGGATGTTTCTATTCAGCATCAAATCAGTCTTGCATAAGTCTGAAATAACCCTAGAGGGAGATATGGTTACTCAAAATGGGCAAGTCAAGAAAATAATTATAAAAGGAATATGTATGTTTGCATTTTATTCTAATGAAAGGGCAAGACATTAAGCAAGAGTAGAATATCTTTGGTAATTTCATAGTGGGTTTGCCCTTCTATTCCTTTTGGGTTCATGTAGACGCAAAGTATTAATATATAACAAAGGCATAAATGAGAAATTGAGATCATTAGACCTAGAATATGCTTAGGCAAAAAAAAATCATAAAAAAGTATGTGATGACTGGAAGTAATGCAGCTTTTAAATGTTTTGTTGGTTATTTCCAAACACTAAATTTTAGCCCATTAGTTTACAAATCTGTCCTTTCCCCCCTGTCTTTCATGACTATCTTCTTGCAGTTAGAGTAGTGCAAAATTTTTAGTAACGTTTTTATACATCATAAAGGTGTTTTCTGACCGTTTCTAAGACAAAAACATAATACCAGAAATACTGAATCTTGGCTTCCAGGGTTTCACTGGGAGACTGCACAGAGCAAGTTCTACAAGGCTGTGGGAAACTGACTCCACTGAGGAATAGCAGTTGAGTCAAAAAGACTTTCAGAAATCATTTAAGTTACTTTTCATTTTTTCAGGACCACAGGGTATAAACAAAAGCATTTCATTTTACTTTGTCAATATGTGTGCCTGGAGGTAACTATTATTTTGGAAGACCATTACCCATCTGTTGGAAGTTTCATAAACAAATACAAGTAATGACAGAATAATTTGTGAGCTTGTGAATCACTGCTGGAAGTGGCACAGGAGGAAGAAAACACTGGAATAACAGAGAGTGCGCATGACAAATGCTGTTATCTGGGATGAAATGAGTTGCGTGGGAAGGAAAAAAGGAAAGGCTCAGCATCAAACAGCAGGAAGACTGGAAGGATGGAGGAGTTAGTGGATGAAAACTGTGTATGCAGTGAGGTGTGATGATCTGCCTCGAAGAGCAGCTTATGTCATGAACTGACTTCCTGTTGTAGTGGTCAAGTATTTTTCAGAGTTTGTAATTTTCTTAATAACAGCTCTGGCTCATGTGGCTACCTTTGGGGCCAAATTCCCTGTTTTCCACTGGTGCAATGCGAAGAGGAGACTAGAGCATGTTCTAGATCCCTTTGGAGTAAGGACATGGGCCTTGCCCCTTGCTCCCCTTACTTCAGCCTGAGTTTCCTTACTGTCTCCAACATTTCTGTGGCGCTGCAGTGGCCTGGGTGTTCCTGTGAGAAAAAAAGTCTTTTGAACATTTAAAGCAGGATGAACTCCCTGGGAAAGTGTTAAGAGAATGGGGAGTCTTCGTTGGAAATGTTTAAAAGAGGAAACACGAAAAAATGCAAACCAAACCATCAGCTTTGGTATTTGTGAGTGTTGTATGTAAAGCACTTGCTTCTATTCTTGGTGTTTTCTGTACATAGGCAGCAATAAAAATAATTCTCATTGGTTAGAGAACCAAATGCATGCAGAATTTACTTTGGTGCAGAAATGAAACAGTATTATGGCTGGTAGATTAACAAGACCTATTTGTCAGTGACTTACTGCAAGCGTAGGGGGTTGGTAACCTAAATAAGTGACCCTTAAAAAGCTTAGCCAACTTTCTTGAAGTATTTTTTCAAAGGAATATTAAAACTATCTTTTTACACTTAGGGACAGTACTGTGATGAGGAAAAATAGTGGCTTCAATAGTCCCAAGGGCAAAGAAGAAACAGGAACTGAATGAGTGAAGCTGAAACTTTAAATAAATTCAAATGAAGCATTTAAAAAGTGCAATCACACTGGCAGCTTCCATCCTGCTACTAATTAATTCTGATTTTTGCAATCCATGTATAATGTGCATCATCCTTGAATAAATGAGGAAATGAAGAAATGGAATACTGTCTGTTCAAAATTGATACAAGTAGAAGAAAGGAATTGTGTACCCCAAAAACATATTTTTTTTAAAAAGTGGTAATTGCTCTGCTAACAGTTTTGAAGACAGAGCTTTTCAGTTGGCTTATTTAGTCTTATCAGGAAAGAAATGCAAGAGAAGTATGAACCACGATTTGTGAGCATACGAGAGAGCAGTTGTTAAATTCATTCCAAAATGGAATCATTGTGTATTAAGGATATCCTATAGCAGAATAGAAACATACATCAGTGTTTTCATTTTTCAAACAATTACTTTCAAAATATGTTGTTTTACCACCTTGCGTGTGTATGCTTGCACATTTCTTTTTTTTTGTTCTTTAAAGTTTGAATTAAACCTTTATGAATTGCCAATTCCAAGATGGCTAGCAAACATGATTTCAGTATGTGCTGAGGGAATTTTATGGAAAAAAAGTCACGCTAGAGCATCTACAGTTTCAGCAAGCAATATAGAGATGTGTGAAAGAGCTGACAAAGTAAATCATTATTTAATCTTGTTTATCATAAGGCTTTTGCTCATGAGACATGCAAGCAACCTCAGCATACTAATGCGTGATAGCTTTATGGGCTTGGCCCTTAAAATGGAGTGGACAGATGTGTGGTAATTATGAAAATTAAACAAGTATTACAAAATTGAAGCATTTAAAGTTGTCTAAAATCCATGCATGGCCTTTTATATTTTGATTATGCTAAACAAATTTAAAAGTAAATGAAGACATTTATAGGCTGCAATAAGTGATATATCATGACATGAGTGCATGCTACCTTGATTATGCATTTAGAAATTACCTGATGAGAACAGTTTACACTCTCAACAGCGGAAAATCAAAGTGCAGTTGATTGATGGGCTCCATTTAGAGATATCTGGGAAATAGTCACAGAACTGTAGTGTACAGTAGATAATTGCTTTTCCCTGCAAGCCACAAATTTATATAGGAAAGGTAAAGCTCTAAAAAAAGGTTAGTGTAAAAGTAACATAGCTGCATATGCACTTTTCCAGAACTGATTCAACTTACTAGGAGTGGAAGAGGGCTGCAGTCTCGAGACCTGAAGCGGCATGTTTTGAGATAGCTTGAGTGTCTGAGTAGAAAATTGAAATGTAGACTGAGACATAGATTGTAAAAATTACTCACTATAAAAATCAGGACTCAGAAATACAGTAGCAAAGAGTTATCAATCTTACTGATTTTCATCATACTGATGACTCCTCTTTCATCTGGAGTGTAAGCTAAGAACACATCTGAAGAAGAAGGGACCATCTGAGGGAAGAGGAGGAGACTGTGGTTTTCTTTCTGAGGAGAGAATCACAGTTTGAACCAGTTTCAGGATGGACACGGACAGGGATAAAAAGACAACATGTATGGAATTAGGAATATGTGGCTCTGTTGGAAACTTAGGGACTGATGAAGAGAACAGGGAACATAAAGCATGACATGTGACAGAAAGAGAAACACTGTGGGAATTGGCAGGGTGTCTTCTAAACTTGTTGAAACCATCAGAGATCTTGAAGCACCTGGGTGAAACTATTAGCTGTGGAGTGTCCCTCCAGGCACCCTTAACTTTGTAACTAAAGACAGTAGTCTCAGTATGCTAAATAAATCTGTAG